>CM077163.1:115006599-115349207 GCA_039583875.1 Platanthera guangdongensis
CTGAGCTGTAGGAGTCCTGCAGGGCACTGACGTAAGAACCCTTATGGTTCTGAGTTAGATTCTATGAAGAATCTGTGTAATAGGCTGAAGGCCTGAGGTGTAAGCTCTGAGGAGCATAGTGGAGGGGTTTGTGATGAGTCCAACAAATAAGTTGGATTGGTGGGAGGCAAAGTGGATGTACCCAATTGAGGACCACTATAAATCTCTGTGTTTGCTGTGTGCTTGCTTTTCTTTGTTATTGTAGGATTTAAGGACAAAGTCTAGCTACTACAACTTGAATTAAGCAAAAATTTTATTAAAGCTCAAAGGCCTATTCAACCCCCCCCCCCCCTCTAGGTGATTATCTAACCTTAAGTTAAATAACTTTCAAGTGGGATCAGAGGGAGGTTGCTCAAAAAGTATTTAACAATCTGATTATACCTCCAAGATTAGCTATAAGATAAGTAATGGTGTCTGGTGTAAACTACAAGGAATTGGGAGCCATGAATTTACCAATCTGCAGAAAGGAAGTGTTTGGGCTATATAAGGAAAGGGTCAGGCTATTCATGGAAGCTGTTGACCCTAGGTTATACATTACAGTCAAAGAGGGACCTTTCATCCCTATAAAAGTCTCAATTCTGGATGCCAACATCCAGACACCCAAGTCTTATGAAGAAATGAATAGAGATGAGCTCTTTCTTGCCTCCATGGACCAGAGAGCTCAAACTATTATTGCCAGTGTAGTAGATGATTCAAAATTCCAGAATCGGGTGCACTGCAAGACCTCCAAGGAGATGTGGGACACCTTAGTGGTGTTCATGGAGGGCTCAGAATAGGTGAGGGATGACAGAAAATACATGCTTAATCAGGAGTATGAGGCCTTCAGACAAGGAAAGTCTGAGGGCATGACTAAACGTTTTGAAAGATTCTTTAGAAATGTCAATGAAATGAGAACATATGGAAGGGTCTTCAGCACCTATGAGCTGAATGACAAATTTCTCAGGTCCCTCACAAAGTATTGGCACACAAACATTTGTGCCATCAGAGAGATTGGTAAGATAGCTGACACACCACCTCCAACCCTATTTGGAAAGCTACTTTCCTTTGAGATGAATCATGTAGTAAGGACGGAAGAAGAAGCGAAGAGTATCAAGTGACATAACAAGGAGGTATTTGTGGCTTTCAGAGCTGATGATTCAACCAGGAGCGGAAGGAAGACCTCTCCAGTCAGGAGAACTATTGAGTCAGAATCTGAGAGCTCAAGTTCTAGCTCCTCTGACAACCATACATCTGATGACGACCTTGCTGCCTTCTCCAGGTAGTTTCAGAAATTAATGAATAAGGGTCATTGGAAGAACAGAAGGCCATCCTCCTCATCACAACATAGAAGGAAATCCTCTAAGGAGGACAGGTGTGCTCCAAACTCCAATAAACAATCTTCTTCTAATATTATTTGTTTCTGCTGCAGCAAACCTGGGCATGTAGTTGTTGACTGCCCAATGAAGTGGATAGAAGGAGTGAAGAAGCACCACAAGAGAAAGAAGAAAGAGAAGTCTCTTATGGCTAAGAAGGAAAAGACCTAGACTGACTCTTCCTTTGGGTCAGACAATGAATAATAAGAATCCTACATTGGGCTTATGGTTGTTGCCGAAGAAGAACCTGAAGAATACCCGATTGCTAGAATAGGGATCCGTGCCCCTCTGTCACACTCAGATAGTGACTCAGAGGTGTATGAAGATGAAGAAGAAGATGATCAACACCTTAGATTGATGGCAATGATAGATGAAGAAAGCAGTCACGATCTGCCTGGTTAGAGTCAGGTAAATGCTAAATCACAATCTTTTATTTCAAGTCATAAGGCTGGCTGAGACTATGAAGCTCAATCATCGAGATATGAAGGGGATTCAGACTCTGAGGATGATGTCAACTCCATAATTTCCAAGTTTGGAGAACTTCTTGAGGTATTCAAGAAATGCAAGCTACTTGCCAATAGACAGGCAAAAGAGCTTCGAGGTCTTAAAAGCAAGTGTGAAGACCAAGAAAAGGCCCTCACTAACATGGCTTCTCAAGTAGATCAGCTCAAGGAGATCATTGACAGTGAGTCTGTGGTAAGAGTCTCATATGAGAAACTTATCCAAAAACTTGAAAATGATCTCTGAAATGAGAAATTGCTAGTGAGCAAATTTTCTAAATCAAACACTATGCTGCCCTTAATTGATACCCACCTTACCCAAGATGGTAAGAAAGGATTTGGATTTAAGAGACCTACTAGACCTTCCAATCCAAAAGGAAAGGGAATAGGGAAGGCACCAGATGTGCCTCTAGCCTCATTGCCTCATATTCCTTTTTAGAGAGTGTTGTTGCCCTCTAACAGGTATGACCATGAAAGCTGTTATAGTCTCTGGAAGAAGGGTAGATCCACAGGTATGAACCAATGTGGCCATATCCGAAGTGGAAGATACTGCCATGTGAGAGCCTTTAAGGCTGTCCATGAGGAAATTCAACTGGCCCATCCTGGAACATTTGGTTTTGGTGCCCTAGCCCAAAAACTCAAAGATAATGTTGCTGCTATGAATCTAAATCATCCAGCAAAAGTAGTGACTCAAGGAGAGTCTTCTGACATTGCTGTAATGGCAATCTCAGATGCTATCAGATGCATGTTGGCTGAAAAGAGACATGCAACTGATGGTTCTCAGAAAATTCCAAAACAGCCTACAGAAAGACTGTCTTTCAGTCAAATGGATGATGAAATAAGACAAAAGCATAGAGCAGCACATACCCCCATTGTTTATGAAGCAGTACAGCCTAATGCTAGTGCCAAACAGAAAAGGATATATAATATCTATGAGTACTGGTCTTGTGGCAAAGTGGGCCACTATGCTCTAGATTGCTGGCACAATCCTTCTGTGTCCATAATATGCTAACCTGTCAGGTATTCTGCAGGAAGACACGGTTATTTTTAGACTAATGTGAACCTAGGACCCAATAAAAATTGGGGTCCTAAGGTAAGGTGACTTGTGTTCATTTCAGGTTAGTTCAAGTACTAGTTCCCCGAATTGGTACTTGGACAGTGGATGTTCTAGGCACATGACTGGAACAAGAGAGCTATTGATGGAGTTCACTCCAATAAAGAATGGACCCACGGTCATCTTTTGAGGCTCTGACAAGGGGATAACCAGAGGCTATGGTAATATCTCAAATGACATAATCACCATCAGAAAGGTTACTTTTGTGGAAGGGTTGCAACACAACCTCATAAGCATAAGCCAACTATGTGATCTTGGTTATGACATTTCCTTCCACAAGGACGAGTGCCACATCAAGAGGTTAAGTGACCAACATGTCATCTTAATAGGCACTAAGAGTGGGAATATTTATTGCTTAAATTTCTCTTGCTTAGATAATAGTTCCCCTATATTCCTAGTTGCAAATGACAAAGTCTCATATTGTGTCCAATGACACAAGAGACTGGCTCATTTGGATTATAAGACCATTGGTCAAATCTTCAGTGATTAGCTTGTTAGGAATGGTCCCAGAATAAAATACTCCAAGGAGGGTATCTATGGTGCTTGCCAAAAGGGTAAGCAGACTAAGACCTCTTTTAAGACCATTGGATCCAAGGATTCAGTGAGATGCTTGTATCTCCTGCATATGGACTTGTTTGGTCCTATGCCTGTTCGTATTCTAGGTAGGATGGTCTACACCGTTGTGGTGGTTGATGATTATTCCAGGTTTACTTGGGTGTTCTTCCTTAGAAGTGTTGGATCCCTAGTTTGATTTGGGCTAGGTTCACCAAGTTAGGATCTTGTGACCCATCTTGTATAGACAGGGTCATAGTTGTATCCTAGAGTTTAGGCCAAGTCCTTAGTTTCAACATCACATGGACCAGCCATCATCAGAGTGCCAGAGACTCAAGACTTAGAGATTTTCCAAAGACTCAGTAAAATGAGTTCGATGTTCGTTGAACTCAGGTCGACGATTGTCGTGCTCAACTCGACGATATCAGAGAAAATTCTCTGAGCTGAGCTCGACGAACTTGATTCTCAGGTCGACGATCTTTAAACTCTACCTTCAGCATTCCAAGTCCAGACTTTGTTCTATAGACTCAGGTCGACGAACTTAGTTCTCTACTCGACGATTTCTGGGTTCTCTACTTCAACTTATTATTCCAGAAGTTTCTCAGTTTTCTAAGTACAGAATCATCATCAGTCGATGAATTAAAGATTCTCAACTCGACGAACTTTGACCACTTTGGCTAGAGTTATCCAGCAGCAGTTAGTGGCTCTCAGCTCTACGAAACAGATTCACAGGTCGATGATTTCTGGATACTTCAACACTTCACACCAGACGTTTGTGTCGACACTAGAAGCAACACTTATGTCGACACCAACAACAATTGTGTCGACACACAGGACTTATGTCAACACAACAGCCATATCGAGACAAGAAGTAATTATATTGACACCCAGGACTTGTTTCGACACATTCCGCAGAAGTTCTGTCAACAAGTTATCAGCTCCACGAAATCAGCTATCAGCTCGACGAACTCCATACATATAAAAGGCAAAGTTTCTAGAGAATGCAGTTCTATTTTAGCTCGACGATCTTGGAACTCTGCTCGACGAACATAAGCCATCTGGTCTACGAACACATCTTCTAGCTCGACGAACTGTGGACTCAGGTTGACGATTTCTGTTATCTGTTCGATGAATCCAGACTTAATCATTTCCAATCTTCTGTCTCTTTCCTAATGTAATAATTCCTGAGTAATTAATGCTTCAATATTCTCTGAATATAACCGTTAGACAAAGCATTAATTATGGTCTTCTCCAGGATTATTGCTTGCCATTTTTCCATGGGACAGTTGTGGAAATAAATCAATGCAGTTTATTCTCAAGGTCGTCAGCATTGATTGCAGAGGAATTCAAATTTCGAAAGACAATTTTGACAGGAAATATAAAAGAGATTTTCTCTTTTTTCCTAAGCAGTACAACAGAATAGAAGAATAGAAAATAGACACATAGATAGTCAATAATACAATCAGTCTGAATCAAGGATTTTCTCTGTTCACTCGCAATACAGAACTCTGATACAGTAACTCAAGAAGCCCTAGAGCAGAAGAACATCTGCTACCTGAAGAAGAAGAACAATCAATCAAAATCAAGAGTCTTCATTCTTTAACTCTCCAGAACACTTCAAAGGACAACAACTATTCCATCTGTCAAGAAGTTCCTGAAGATCTCTCTGGTCAAGGCTTAAAGATTGAAGACATATCCCCCTGAAGCAAAGCTCCAGATTTCCCTGAACCATTCTACATCACAGGGGGGGTCATTTGCTAAAATCATATCCACAAGTATTCTCAGTTGTATATTGAGAAAGAGAAGATAATATCATCTCTCCCTCCCACTATATAAAGGGTTATAACTCCCTTCAAAAGTTATTCTTGGTTGCAAGTCACCTGAACAAATGACTTGAGCTTTGGTTTTTTAGCATCTGATCAAAAGCTCATTGGTGTCAGACAACTGATCAAAATCTGAGTGGATTCCTACCAGGGTGGTAGAAGAGTGGATGTACCCAGGTTGGGGAACCACTATAAATTTCTTGTGTTGTCTGGTTGCCCCTTCTTTTTGTTCTTGCTGTGTTCGTGCTTTCTAGGATTGTTGTGTTTATATTTTATTAAGTTTTTTATGCACTTTCTCAATTACAGCAAAAGCTGTAAAGTTTCATCAAGGATTTAAGAATACTCTATTCACCCCCCACTCTAGAGTATTTAAGATCTAAAACATCACTTTCAATTGGTATCAGAGCTGGATTCCCATGTTTGTACAAGCTTACCCTTGAAACAAAGATCCTGAGTTAGATCTGTCTTTTCATTTCCATTAGATTTATAGTCACACAGCATGGCACAGAACAAGGACTATGCAAGCACCAAACCTCCAGCATGCAATCTGAATAAGTTTTCCATCTGGAAGGCAAGAATTAAGTTGTACATGAATTCTATTGATGAAGATATCTACAAGTCCATTTTGACAGGTCCCCCTCAAGCATCCACTTCTGCAATATCTTCAAGCACAATTGCAGTTCCACAACCTAAGTGGACTGAAGCCCAGAAGAAGGCAAAGATTGCTGATGCTAAGGCAATGAATATACTGGCACAAACAATGTCAGATGATATATTTCAAAAAGTGGCTAAATGCACCTCATCCAAAGCCATTTGGGACTCCCTAAATCAAATGGTGGCTGGATCAGCAGATGAAAGAAAGGATAGGAGATCCAATCTCATATCCTTGTATGAGAATTTCAAGAAAAAAGAAGCTAAGTCAGTGGCTGATATGTACAATAGGATAAACTCAATCATCAATGAGCTAAAAACCTTGGACAAGGATATCACCCTCACTGAGGTGAATGATAAGATCTTTATGTGCTTCCTAAGCTTATGAGATTCAAGGATCTGCCCTATCAAGGAGGCCAGAAGCCTAAATGAGATTTCCACTGAATCTCTTTTAGGAAAGCTAAAGTCCTATGAACAGCTAATAAAATCTAGAGAGGCAGCCGAGCAAAGAACACCTCCTCCAGCAAGAAAAGAACAAAACATTGCATTCAAGGCTACTGAGGAGATAGAGACTTCAACCACAAATGAAGAGCTGATGAGTCTTTTTGCCAAAAGATTTTACAAAATGGCAAGGAAAGACTTCAGGAGATAGTCATCAAGGCAGGATGACAAACCAAGGTATGACAAAACACAAACTAAAGAAGTGGTGTGTTTTGGTTGCAGGAAACCTGGACACTTCATCTCTGAGTGTCCAGAGAATCAGAATAAGGAAAAGAGAAGAGAGAAGGTGTAACGCCCCGAAACTCAAGGGAGCAAAAGGGGGATGTTTTGGGCCAGTTTGAGTTCTGGCAGCAGGCACACGGCCTGGGACACGGGCGTGTCGCAGTGCGTGTCGACCTTCCTCCAGCAAATACAAGAAGAAGGAGAAAGGCTTTGTGGCTGAATCCTGGAGTGAGACTGAGGATGAATCAACATCTTCCAGCTCTAGTGAAGATGAAGAAGAGGCAAGGGCCAAAGAAGTCTGCATAATGGCCATTGATGCCTCTAGAAGCCATTCAAAAGAAGAAGATTCAGACAATGAAGAAGCTTCAGAATCTGAAGCTGACCAGGTATTATCTTCTTTTGATTACAGTTCTGATTCATTTAAATCTGAATTCAAAACCATGTGTATAGATTTAATTAACTCAGAAAATAAAATCAAGACTCTTAGAGAAAAATTAAGAAACCTAGAAAATGTTAATTCTGAAAACAATAAGTTAAAGGATGAATTAACCCTGGCTAATAAACAAATCATATTATTAAAAACTGAGTTATGTAAGGCTAAATAACTTGAGGAAACTCTCAATGGGAGAAGCCTCACGTTGATGGAAATCACAAGCACTGTAAATGCCAGGCTTAATGGCAAGCTGGGCTTGGGGTGCTTCATCAAGATTGCCCCCCATCCTCAAGGAAAATATTCTCACTACCCCCATTAAATTTATTTCTGCAAAAGGGAAAGAAATAATAAACTATAAACAAACCAAAAAACATATTCCAAAATCAATAGGTCAAAACAACAAAAATCAAAAAACCACAAGTAAAAACAAGGTTCAGTAGAATTTGTCGAACTCAGATCGACGAAATGTTGCCAGTTCGTCGAAACCCACTCGACGAATGCTGAACGCAAACTATAGCTATAATTATTCGTGTGACTGCGACCGACGAACTCTATATGGATCATCGAGCAGAGGTCGACGAACGTGGGGCACAGAAAATGAATATGTTCATTCTCTTGGAAGAGATCGACGATCTCAACCAAATTCGTCGAACTCTGGTCGACGAACTCACAGAAATTCGTCGAACCCAAAAAGACTTAACATGAATGTTAATTATAACAGCAACTCTAATAATTCTAGAAAATCATTTAACCCTATAGCTGATTGGGTAATACCATCTATAAGATATCACCCTCTAGGATATAAATCTCAACCAGAATTCTCTGTTATATTGAAAAAGACCCAAGTTAACCTGGGTCAAGAACAATTAATTATTTTTCATTGCAGGTGAAGAGCTGTGCAGTAAATAATCAAACACGGTACCTGGACGGTGAATGCTCCAAACATATGACTGGCAGCAAGGATATCTTAACCAACTATAAGTCCAAGCTAGGACTAAAGGTTATCTTTGCTGATTCAAAATGTGGCTAGTCTGAAGGTTTTGGAGAAGTGGAGATTGGAGCAGTCACTTTCAAGAAAGTGACATATGTCAGAGGTCTCAAGCATAACTTTATTTGCATAAGTTAGTTATGTGATGAAGGTTATTAGGTACACTTTAACTTATCTTCTTGCACTATTGCTAATAAAGAAAAACCAACTGTTTTAATTGAGAATAGACAAGGTAACATATACTTAGTTGATTTTCTTTCTGCCAATTCTGATATCTGATGACTTAATATAACTAGTAATCAGAATGATTTATGGCATAAAAGGCTAGGTCATGTAAACTTGAAAAACATTGCTAGGCTATCAAAAGGCAACCTTGTTAGAGGTTTACCTTTTGGTCCCTACAAGAAGGAAGGTCTCTGCAGGGCTTGTCAACTAGGCAAGCAAACTAAATTTAGTTTTAAATCTGTTAATAAATGTGATTCACCTAGGATTTTGTATTTGCTACACATTGATATCTTTGGACCCATTATTGTACAAAGCCTAGGAGGGAAATCCTACACCTTAGTTATATTGGATGACTTCTCAAGGTTCACTTGGGTGTGCTTTTTGAGATCTAAGTCAGATACCTTTAAGGTTCTTACAGATTTTCTCAGGAACATACAGATTGAGTTCTCTACTTATGTTGCATTGATCAGAAGTGATCATGATATAGAGTTTGAGTCTCTTCTTATACATGAGTTCAATGAGAAGGAAGGTATCAGGCACTGCTTCTCAGCTCCTAGAACTCCCCAACAAAATGGGGTAGCTGAAAGGAATAATAAGACACTAATTGAAGCTGCAGATACATTACTTGTAGATGCTTACATGCCACTAAACTTTTGGGCAGAGGCTGTAAACACTACAAATTATGTCCTGAACAGAAGCCTGATACATAAACTAAAGAACAGGACTCCCTATGAATTACTTAAAGGGAAGCAACCTAAAATCAACTATTTTAAGTATTTGGATGTGTATGTTATATTCACAACAACAATAAAAGATATATTAGAAAGTTTGAGGCTAAGGCTTAAGAGGGAATCTTTCTAGGATATTCCCAAGTAAGCAAAGCCTATAAGGTTTTAAATAAATCATCTCTAAAAATTGAAGAATCTATTCATGTTACATTTGATGAAGCTAACATGTCTTGCAAGGAGAAAGAGATTTCTACCAAAAGCACTTTGTAGGTACCTCACTTATGTGAGAGTTTGGATGGACTTAACCTCACCCAAGAGGTTCCAACAAATCCTTCTCCACAAATCATTGAAGAAAGTGAAGATGAAGGCACTGAAGGAATTGATCTTCACCCAACAGCAAACATAATTCCACAAGAGGGATTAGTTCCTACTGCTGTTGTATAAGCAACTCCACCCACTGATCCTGTCACACTAAGGGATCACCCCAGATCTCAAGTGATTGGAGACATATCAGCAGGTGTACAGACAAGGCATCAACTCAACCAAGATTTGATGCATGCCTGTTTTCTCTCTCAGGTTGAACCTATATCCATCCATGATGTAGAGCAAGATCCGCACTGGATCATTACAATGCAGGAGGAATTAAACCAATTTAAGAGATGTAGAGTTTGGGATTTGGTTCCAAGACCCCAAAACTACCTAGTAATTGTAACTAAATGGGTTTGCAGAAAAAAGTTGGATGCCCAAGTAGTGATTGTGAGAAACAAGGCTAGGCTTGTTGCTCAAGGATATAGGCAAGAGGAAGGAATAGATTATGACCAAGCCTTTGCAACTGTGGTAAGGTTAGAGGCAATCAGAATATTTCTTGCCTATGCAGCTTATAAGAGATTCAAGGTCTATCAAATGGATGTGAAGAGTGCATTCCTGAATGGAGTATTAAAAGAAGAGGTTTATGTTGAACAACCTGCAGATTTTTTCTCTCCAACTCACCCATCTTATATTTTTAAATTGCATAAAGCTCTTTATGGTCTAAATCAAGCTCCAAGAGCTTGGTATGAGACCTTAGGTAGCTTTTTGATAGAGCATAAGTTCATTAAAGTCATAGTAGATAAGATACTTTTCACTAGACATCATAAGGACAAAATAGTGATAGTACAAATATATGTGGATGAAATCATATTTGAGTCTACTAAATCCACATTATGTAAGAGGTTCTCTGACCTCATGCATTCCAAATTTGAAATTAGTAGCATAGGTGAGCTCTCTTACTTCCTTGGTCTCCAAGTGAGCAGCTCACTGTTGACATCTTCATCTCCAAAGCTAAATATGTAAAAGAGCTTATCAAAAAGTTTGGGATGGCTGATGGCTCAGCAAAGAAAACACCTATGGCTGTTGAATTTTGTGAAGTAAAAGTGGGTGAATGGAAGGCTTGGGAAACCTATCCGCGCGGACTACGCGGACAGGGTTGGCGGACTGCTAGGTCGGCAGGGATGTTGCAGGCGGTTTGCTCTGTGGCGGCCTGGGCGGTCTGTTCGCGCGGACTACGCGGACAGCAGTAGCGGTCTGTCAGGCCAGTGTATGCTCGGCAGGCAGTTGACTCCCAGGAAGTAACCGGGCGGATAGGAATGCTATCCGTAGAGCCCGGCATAAAGCGGACTGAAGGACTGGAGCTCGGCAGACCGGTTTGGCAGTTGCCTTGGTCTTGCTCTAGTGAAGCGGCAAGTGGAAGCCGCGGAGACCGCCGGTCAGCGCGGACAGAAACTGGAGGTCGCCCGATATGGCGGGCTAGATCCAGTGTCCGCCAGTAAGTGCGGACTGGCCCTTGTGGCCAGTGGACTGGACTTGGTGTGATCTGAACCAAGTCCAGGATGGCTCAGTCCGGGGAGATCGCGCAGTGGAGCGCGGGCTGGTTTCTCAGTCCGCCAAGCGTAGTAGAAGTGCTGTCTCCTTGTTTGCTAGCTTGGGGAAATGCGGACTGGAGAATTGCTTGTGTAGGAGCGTGCGGACTGGAGCCAGAGTCCGCTGAGTCCGGTTTAGCCTTGTTATGAGGTTATGGACTCAGGAGTTGCGGACTGGAGTCTGCTGTTAGCATACTGGATTGGCGTGTCCGCTAAGTCCGGAGGTGCCTTGGCAATGAGGCAATGGACTTGGGATATGTGGACGGTAGCCGGGTGTCCGCTGAGTCCGGCAGGTGCCTTGATGGCGAGGCTGCGGGCTCGGGTTTTGCGGGCCGATGCCTTGTCCGCAGAATGGCGGACACGGCTGTTGTGGAGTCCGGCTGTGGTGGTCCTGGCTTGGCCTCTGGTGGCAAGGCGGGCTGGATATTGAAGTCCGGCCTTGGAGAAGCTGGGGCGGATTGGCTATCTGCACAGGAGCGGCGAACTGGAATGTGTGTCCGCGGGCTGGCGGACACACTTGTTCTAGCTGCGGGATGTGGCGGTGATCCAATCGGCTAGGGCGGTGACCATACTCATCATCGTGCCTATAAATAGGACCCATGTCACATCAGGTGTAACGGACCTAGACCGAAGTAAGTGAACAGTAATTGAGCTCGCGTAAGTTGCTGCGGTGTGGACTTTGGTGTCCGCGCGGATTGAGAGTTGACCCGGTTGTGCTGTGCAGGTTATGCGGATAGCGCTGGAAAGCCAGGACTTGGCTCTGATTGCGGTTAGGGACAGTGCGGACTCTGCGGTTAAGCAACAGGCAGTAAACAGCAGGTCGCGGATAGCGACCATGCGGTCTTCTCTTTGTCAACTTGGTTCGGGGTTCTGGAAGTCGCCTGCTTCAGGCGGACTGTTCCATTCGGTGACGCAGCTTGTGCGGTCTGGCGGACTGCAGATCGGCGGTGAAGAGCTAAGCATTGGAATAAGGGTGAGTCTGCGCGGCTTGGGTTGCGGTCTGGCGACCTGGCGGACTGAGCGGACTCCACAGCAGTAGGTCGGCGGCTTGTTGATTGAGTCCGCGCGGCTTGTTTTTTGTTCTTGTCTTTGTGACTATCTCTGCTCTCCCGGTGTTGGGTTTTGGTGAAGCATGTCTCGCCATGTATGTCTCGCCTTGTAAAGAAGTTTGCTCTTGATCAATAAAGAAGCTTGTGCTGCATGTGTTGCTGGTTGTTACTGCTTTGTTGAGATAACCCCTGCTAACTCCACGATCCGGGAAAACTTTCAACATTATAAGTGGGCGTATCCTCCTTCGGTTTGTTGAGTTTTCAACAGGGTATCCAAGGGGGCGTCTGCGGTTTGTTGAATTTTAACAATGGCTACAAATGCTGTAATAGACTCTGATCCACATGGGAAACCTGTTGACAATAAATTATATAGAGACATTATTGGGTCCCTATTATATCTTATAGCTAGCAGACCTGATATCATGTTTGCCACATGCCTTTGTGCAAGGTGCCAAGTGAACCCTAAAGAATCTCATCTAATTTTCCTAAAAAGAATTTTGAGATATATAAAGAGTTGTCCTAGTCTAGGCCTATGGTATCCCACTGAAACATAATTTGAGTTAACTGGATACTCAGATGCTGATTTTGCTGGATGCAGGGTGGACAGGAAAAGTACTTCAGGAACCTGCCAGTTCCTGGGTATGAGATTAGTATCCTGGTTTTGTAAGAAACAGTCATCTGTGTCTACCTCAACTGCTGAGGAAGAATATAGTGCAGCTGGCAGCTGTTGTTCCCAGATGTTGTGGATTCAAAATCAATTACTAGACTATAGTCTCAACTTAAATAATTCAACTCTACTTTGTGATAACAAAAGTGCTATTGCCATATCACAAAATCCAGTCCATCACAGTAGGACTAAGCATATAAATATTAGACATCATTTCATAAGAGAGTGTATAGACAAAAACAAAATTAACCTTGTCTATATCTACACTGATTTACAAAAAGCTGACATTTTTACCAAACCTCTGGATGAAAGAAATAATCTGTTCTTTATAAATCAGCTTGGAATGATCAATGGAGAAGACTTAGTTTAGTTTCTGTCTGCACTCGACGAGTTTTCCAGAGTTCGTCGAACGGAGCTCGACGAACTAGGGATAGTTCGGGAGATATTCATCGAACGGAGGTTGACGAACTCTTTGTGAGTGAAGTTGTTTACGTCGAACGGAGATTGACGAATCCACTTCAGAAAACTTTCATCGAACGGAGCTCGACGAAATGTCTTCAAATCTTCAGACTGCACTGGACGAATTGTTTAACTCTAATTTATTTTGTCGAACCCAAATTGAAGAATGTTTTAATTTTCATGGAAAGGAGTTTGTCGATTCATATTCTGAAAAACACTATATCAAGGTTTTCTTCGACCTCCATCCCGCGCTTTCTATTCCCTTGCACTTGATCGCCGTTTTTCTCTCTTGCAGGTGATTTCATGGCGATTCCTGCGGGAACATTGGCTGCGATGAAGTTTGACACCGGCTTCGATGTTGACTTTGATTCTATTCAGCACTCGGACCCGATATTTCTGAATATTCTGGAACTTATGTAAGAGCAGCAACTGAAGAATCTGATGACAACAAGGATTAAAATATCTAGAACTGAGATTAGAGAATGGGTCTACACATCTTCAACTACAGAGGAGAATACCATGATTGGAACAATTGCGGGAAACACTATCTCTCTATCTCCCGCCGTTTTGACTGAAATATTTGGATTGAGTAATGGAGAAGATGAACTTGAAATTGATAATGAGTAATATGATATGATGTTAAGAATGATGGGTTATGCTGGAGATAACCATAATAAATTGTTGAAGAAGCACTTATCTGCACAATATATGTTTCTGGCAGATATTGTTGGGAAAGTCTTGCTAGGCAAGCACACTGTACATGATTATATAACCAGGCATCAGTTTTTGGTTATGTGTGTAGTGATTAATAAGAAGCAAGTGGCTTGGTATCAGATCATCTTTGATCTAATCAGGAAAAAGAACAATAAAAAGGAAGTTTGTTTTGGAAGTATCCTAGGGATCTTCTTAAAGGAAAAGGCTGCTGAATCACTGGTCTCCCTGACCATATTCATAAGTGCCAGCAAAAGGCTAACCTGTGCCTTGTTTCGCAGGTGGGAGAGGACAATCTCCAAGCCCTCTAAGGGTTCCACCTCTTCCACCACAGCTTTTGAGAGCACAAGGGCTGTTAGAGCCACTCCCCACCCTGCTGAAGAAAGCATTCCCTCACCACCATCTCTTCCAGCCATCCAAATCCCTTCCACAGCCCACACCATCATTCCAACTTCCACACCTCCATCATCCCCCACTGCTACCTCTCCAACAACCAATCATCTTCCTACTCCACCACAATCTCATCATGCTTCACCAGCTCCATCACCACCATCGTCTCCTCTTCCCCTCCACTTGTCCTCCATACCCTCCTTTAATCCACTATCATCTCCTCCCACTACTCCTCCTCCACATCAATCCATCCCCGATGTCCAAATGCAAGATGCTCCTCCTCCATCCCCACCAACATCTACCATCCCTCCAAATATTTCCACACAACCACCATCTGAAACACCAACTGTAACTCCACCACTGGAACCCTCCACCATCTCATTTGTCATTGCCCTCATTACCCTCCTCCTCAAAAAAATAATAGCGGAGGACATTACCCCTCTTGCTACTTCCATATCTATCCTATCTGCCCAGATATCTTCCCTCACTGCTGTCCCCATCTTCATTTAGGAGCCTGACTCCGGTTAATACTGAAACTAGGCAGGGGGAGATGCTTGATGAAGAAGCTTTAGTAGCTCCTGCAGTAGCAGCAGTTTTAGTTTCAGAAGCTCCAGCTCTAGTAGATGCAGAGGCAGCAACAGTAGAAGATACATATTTTATTGATCTTATTAATTTTATTGAGACTTACATGGATATAGAAGAGTCAGCTCCAGAAGAGTTAATTAATGTTGGTGATTTCATCATTAATCCCACAGTAGATTTAGAATATTTGTTGAAAATTTTTGATACTGCATTTTTGAGCTTCCCTCCAGCAAATTATGCTAAACCATCTTTGGTTGTTGTTCCATATTCTTCCCCTATCTGTCCTAAAGTTGCCAAGCAACTAAGAGACAATTTTGTTATTCCAGAACCTATAGTCATCCCATCCCCTCCAGAAATTATTTTTGCACCCAGTTTTGTTATGGATGACTCTCCAATGCCAGATATTGATGTCTTGATCTTGGTTGACATTGTCGAAGAGAATAAGGCAGCTGCTGAAAGTACTATCGGAGTTAGTTCTTCAGTTCCTATTGAAGTTTCTCCTCCAGCTCCATCTAAGCCTGAGAAGCCTATTATTTCTGCTGAGGCCCTAAAGGCTTTAAATGATAAATATGATAATCCTTAGAGATCTGATGATGATGATGATGATGATGATTAGGATGAGGATTCTGATGAGGATCCAAAGAAGAAGAAAGTGTCTAAGAAGAGGAAAGCACATCCTCCTCCTACTCCCAAACCAAATCCAACCACTGACACTCCCAATTATATCCTTCAGAAGATAACTCCATATAATGGGATGCCAACTTGGATGTGGTTATCTAAAAATGAACAGAAAGAAAGGAAAAGAAGCAGAAGATACTCACCTCCTCCAACTCAAAAATACAGAAGGGACCCTCCTCCTCCTCCTCCTCATGCTGCTGGTGCTTCAGACACAACTTCTCAAAGGACTACCCAATTTCAAACTTATCAAAGATATTAGGGTAGGTCCTCTTTTTCAGAAAGCAGCCAGCAAAGACAATATCCTTCTGGCAAGCAGAACCAGCCTGAACAAAAGCAACAACATCAACAAGTTGAAAGCTCCAACAGACCTCCTTCTCCTCCTATACCCTTTGAATATCCAGAAACAGGTACTTCAGCTAGGATGGACAGGTTCCAAGAACTTATTGGACTTTAAATGATCAACAAAACCAGAGATAAAGGAAAGGATCCCTCAGAATATACAACAATGTCAAATTACAGGAAAGAAGAGCTTAAAAGGTTTGAAAACGCTAACAAATTTTTCAGTGTTGATGATTTTATGAAATTGCACCCAGAAGCAGTAGTCCCCAGAGCCACATCTTTGAAGATTATAGGGGCTGCTGATATGACCATGACCAAAGTGCAAGCTTCTGATCCAAATAGAGAGATTGTTTTTACCAAGCCTGGAGATAAGAGCAAAGAAGAGAAGCCAAAAGAGAAGAAGCAAAAGAAATGAGTTCTGAGCTATTTAATTTCCATTATGTTTTTAAACTGTTTTCTTATTTCTGAACAAAGCTTATCTGTATATATATATATCTGTTGCATGTGTTCATTTTTCACTACCAGATATATGTTTTCCTGCTTTGTTTATTTTCAGTTTAGTCTGAGTCTGTAATTAGTGACCTCACCCAAATAGGGGGAGATTGTTGGATCCCTAGTTTGATTTGGGCTAAGTTCACTAAGTTAGGATCTTGTCACCCATCTTGTATAGCCAGGGTCATATTTGTATCATAGAGTCTAGGCCACGTCCTTAGTTTCAACATCACATGGACCAGTCATCATCAGACTGCAAGAGAATCAGGACTTAGAGATTTTACAAAGACTCAGTAAAATGAGTTTGACGTTTGTCGAACGCAGGTCGACGATTGTCGTGCTCAGCTTGACAAACTCAGAGAAAATTCTCTGAGGTGAGCTAGACGAACTTGATTCTCAGGTCGACGATCTTTAGACTCTACCTTTAGCATTCTAAGTCCAGACATTGTTCTCTAGACTCAGGTCAATGAACTTAGTTCTCTGCTTGACGATTTCTTGGTTCTCTACTTCAACTTATTATTCCAGAAGTTTCTCAGTTTTCTAAGTTCAGAATCATCTTCAGTCGACGAATTCAAGATTCTCAGGTCGAAGAACTTTGACCACTTTGGCTAGAGTTATCCAGCAGTAGTAAGTGGTTCTCAGCTCGACGAAACAGATTCTCAGGTCGATGATTTCTAGATACGTCAACACTTCACACCAGAAGTTTTTGTCGACACCAGAAGTAAGACTTGTGTCGACACCAATAGTAATTGTGTCGACACACAAGACTTATGTCAACACAACAGCAATGTCGAGACAAGAAGTAATTATGTTGACACCTAGGACTTGTGTCGACACATTCCCTAGAAGTTCTGTCAATAAGTTATCAGCTCCACAAAATCAGCTATTAGCTCGACGAACTCCATACACAGAAAAGGCAAACTTTCTAGAGAATGCAGTTCTGTTTTAGCTCGATAATCTTGGAACTCAGCTCGACGAACAGAAGCCATCTGGTCGACGAACACAACTTCTCAGCTCGACGAACTGTGGACTCAGCTCGACGATTTCTGTTACTTGTTCGACGAATCCAGACTTAATCATTTCCAGTCTTCTGTCCCATTCCTAATGCAATAATTCTTGAGTAATTAATACTTCAATATTCTCTGAATATAACCGTTAGACAAAGCATTAATTATGGTCTTCTCAAGGATTATTGATTACCATTTTTCGATGGGACAGTTGGGGAAATAGATCAATGAAGTTTATTCTCAAGGCCGTCAGCATTGATTGCAGAGGAATTCAAATTTCAAAAGACAATTTTGACAGGAAATATAAAAGAGATTTTCTCTCTTTTCCTAAGCAGTACAGCAGAATAGAAGAATAGAACATAGACACACAGACAGTCAATAATGCAATCAGTCTGAATCAAGGATTTTCTCTGTTCACTCTCAATACAGAACTCTGATACAACAACCCAAGAAGCCCTAAAATAGAAGAATATCTGCTACCTGAAGAAGAAGAACAATCAATCAAAATCAAGAGTCTTCATTCTTCAACTCTCCAGGACACTTCAAAGGACAACACCTATTCCATCTGTGAAGAAGTTCCTGAAGATCTCTCTGGTCAAGGCTTAAAGATTGAAGACCTATCACCCTGAAGCAAAACTCCAGATTTCCCTGAACCATTCTACATCACAGGGGGAGCCATTTGCTAAAATCATATCCAGAAGTCTTCTCAGTTGTATATGAGAAAGCGAAGACAATATCATCTCTCACCCCCCCCCCCCCACTGTATAAAGTGTTATAACTCCATTCAAAAGTTATTCTTGGTTGCAAGGTACCTTAACAAAAGACTTGAGGTTTGGTTTTTGAGCACCTGATCAAAACCTCATTGGTGTCAGGCACCTGATCAAAAATCTGAGTGGATTCCTACCATGGTTGTAGAAGAGTGGATGTACCCAGGTTGGGGAATCACTATAAATTTCTTATGTTGTCTGGTTGCCCCTTCTTTTTGTTCTTGTTGTGTTTGTGCTTTCTAGGATTGCTGTGTTTATATTTTATTAAGTTGTTTATGCACTTTCTCAATTACAGTAAAAGATGTAAAGTTTCTTTAAGGATTTATGAATACTCTATTCACCCCCCTAGAGTATTTCAGATCTAACACATCACTTTCAAGAAGAAAGGATGAAACCCTTAAAATCTTCGTGAATTTTGTCAGGCAAATTCAGAATGAGCTTGTATGCTCTATGGTCAAAATGAGAAGTGACCATGGAACTGAGTTTCAGTCTGCTACTATGACTCCATTCTTTGAAGTGCAAGGTATTCATCAAAAATTCTCCTCTCCATGAACACCCCAGTAAAATGGGTTAGTTGAGAGGAAAAACAGGACTCTCATAGAAGCTGGGAGAACATTATTGAGTGACACTTCTATCCTTGAATATTTCTGGGATGGGGCAGTTAATGTTGCATGTCATGTGCTTAATAGGGCTTCTATCACCAAAGGCAACAAGTCGACTCCCTATGAGATCTTGAAGGGCAGAAAATCAAACATATCCTATTTCTGGATCTTTGGTTGCAAGTGTTTTATCCTGAATAATGGTAAGTCAAAAGGGCCTAAGTTTACTGCAAAATCCCATGAGGGGAGCTTTGTTGGGTGCAACAATAACAGTAGGTCATATAGAGTCTATAACTTGACAAATTAAGTTATAGAAGAATCTGTCCATGTAGTGTTTGATGAGTCATGCATGATTGACAGTGAGTTTTCAAGCTCTTTGCCTAGTTCTATAGGTACAAAAGTCATGATAGAAAAGCTCTCCATCAAAGATAAAGACCCAGATATGCACGAACAATGTGAAGAAAGATGATGTCAAGAGGAAGCACAGGCCAGTCAAAATGGAAATGAAGACCAACCTGTTGAAGAATATAATAATCAGCAGGAAGCTATCAAGCTTCCCCCAGCAATCAAATATCTAAGAGATCATC
This sequence comes from Platanthera guangdongensis, assembly GCA_039583875.1. Classification (NCBI taxonomy): domain Eukaryota; kingdom Viridiplantae; phylum Streptophyta; class Magnoliopsida; order Asparagales; family Orchidaceae; genus Platanthera; species Platanthera guangdongensis. The sequence goes on from CM077163.1 coordinate 115,025,953, forward strand.
TTTCAGATCAGATAATAGGTGAGCCTAGCCAAGGTGTATATACCAGAAGCAGGAGTATCAACACAACTCTTTATTCCAGCTTCCTATCACAAGAAGAGCCCAAGAAATTTGAAGAAGCAAATCAAGATGAATTCTGGATTGGTGCAATGCAAAAAGAACTGAACTAGTTCAAAAGGTGCAAGGTCTGGAAGTTGGTTCCCAGACCAGATGGACACAATGTTATTGGAGTCAAGTGAATTTTGAGAAACAAACTTGATGAGAATGGCATTGTAATAATGAATAAAGCTAGATTGGTTGTCAAAGGTTATAGACAGGAAGAGGGGATGATTATGAACAGACTTTTGCCCCAGTTGTAAGGTTGGATGCAATCAGACTGTTCCTTGCATTTACAACCTTCCAGGGATTCAAAGTATTCTAGATGGATGTCAAGACTGCCTTCCTGAATGGAGACTTGAAGGAAGAGGTTTATGTAGAGCACCCTCCAGGTTTTGTAGATTCTAACTCTCCTACAGATGTATATAGACTTAGGAAAGTTCTTTACGGGCTCAAGCATGCCTCAAGAGCATGGTATGAGACATTTCTTACCTTCCTCATTGAGAATAAGTTCTCAAGGGGGAAGATAGACAACACCCTATTCCTAAGGGAATCTATGGGTAAGATCATCCTAGTCCAGATTTATATTGATGAAATAAAATTTGGCTCTACTGATGACAACCTCTACATGAAGTTTGCCAAACAAATACAGGGGAAGTTTGAGATGAGTAGTATGGGTGAACTGAAATTTTTCTTGGGACTCCAAGTAAAACAAACTGATGATGGTCTATCCATATCACATTCAAAGTTCACCAGAGAATTTATCAAGAAATATGTCATAGAGAATGCTTCCACCATAAGAACCGCATGAGCTCTAGTATGCCTCTAGGCAAAGATGATTCAGGGAAGACTATTGTTCAAACTCTGTATATAGGTATAGTTGGTTCCCTTCTCAACCTCACTATAAGTAGGTCTGACATTTTGTATGCAACATGTGTCTGTGCTAGGTATCAGGCCTGCCCTAAAGAGTATCATTATACTACTATGAAAAGAATCTTGAGATATCTTAAGGGCGCCCCTTATCTTGGCCTATGGTACCCCAAGAATGTGGAATTTGAACTAACAGGCTATTCAGACGCAGATTTTGCAGGTTTCAAGGAGGAATGAAAGAGCACTTCAGGCTCCTATCAGTTTCTAGGTGGAAGGCTTGTCTCTTGGAGCTGCAAGAAACAAACAAGTGTTGCAATATCAACAACAGATTCAAAGTATATTTCAGCTGGAAGATGCTATGCTCAGTTACTGTGGATCCAGCATCAACTTCAGGACTACCATATTCAGATAAGTAGAACTCCACTCTTTTGTGATTCTACTAGTGCAATTTTTATAGCTAGGAATCGTGTCTCCCATAGTAGGACTAAGCATATATAAATTAAGTATCATTTCATTAGAGAACATGTGGAAAGGGAAAACATCTCCGTTGGATTTGCCTCCACAGACAAACAAGTGGCTGATATCTTCACTAAGCTACTAGATGAAGCCAAGTTCAACACCTTCAAATTTGAATTGGGCATGTTGAATCTTGTGTAGCTTCAAATCTTTCTCTTCTATCATATGCTGCACTATTTATTTTGCAGGTAGAATATACTATTCCTCTAGATTATGAAAATAATGTGCCACTATTGATGGTGAGCCAGCCCAACAGATGGACTAGATTCAGTCATAATGAGAATATCTACTCCAGACAGATAGGGGGTGTTCAACCCCTCAGTAAGCTCCCTATTACAGAAGCCAAAAAGGGGGAGGATAGAGGTCAAGGGTTGATAAGAACAAACAAGTGGAACAGTAAGAATGATAACATGCTTGGGGGAGTATGTAATTCTTCACAATTTGGAGAAATATGGTAACATTTCCATACTCTACTAATATTTATTCTTTCTATGATGAATATGTTGTTTTGTCAATGACCTGTAGTGTTTTGACTTCTTCAAATAGGGAGAGATTATTGGGTCTATTGATCACAATTTCCCAGATTTGTAAGAAGTCAAACGGGTCAATAACATACACACATAATGTATTTGATGTGTGCCCTAGTTCATGCATGCAGGTTGTCCATAATTAGACATGTGAAGAAAATGAGTTTGGTAGTAAACTCAAATTTCGTCGAGCTCAGCTCAAAGTTCATCGAGCTCAGCACGCTGGTCGTCAAGCTCAACCATCATTCCATGGGAGAAGCACAAGAGTTCAGGTTTCAAATTTCATCTAGCTTAACTTGCAATTTGTCGTGCTCAGCTTACAAATTGTCGAACTCAGCTCAACACTTGTTAAGCTAAAGCCAGAAAAATCAAATAAGGCAAAAAGTGTTGAGAAGATCAGAGTTCATCGAGCTCAGCCGACAGATCATCGAACACAGCTAAAGCCAGAGAAACTATCTAAAGGCAAAAAGTGTTGAGACCGCTGAGAGAACTGGGAAGAAGGCGTTGAGACCGCTGAGACAGCTGAGAAGATAGCGTTGAGACCGCTGAGATAACAGAGACAAAACTGGCTGAATTTCTCTAAGTCCAGAAGCATTGAGTGAACCAGGTTTACTCAATGCTTCTAATTAAGAAGGAGGCGTTGAGTCAAAACTAGCTGGATTTCTCTAAGTCTAGAAGCATTGAGTGAAGCAGGTTCACTCAACGCTTCTAATGAAGAAGGAAGCGCTGAGACAGTTAAGAGGTAAAAAGCTAAGAAAAAACTAACTAGATTTTTTCTAAGTCCAGAAGCGTTGAGTGAAGCAGGTTCACTCAACGCTTCTAATGAAGAAGGAAGCACTGAGACAGTTAAAAGAAAGAATCGCTGAGACAACTGTGAAGATACCGCTGAGACAAAAAATTGTCTCAGCTAAGAAGAAGAAAACGCTGAGGCAAATGCATGTCTTAGCTAATAATGAAAAACTGTTGAGACCGCTGAGACAAAGCTAGAGAAATTTGTAAGCCCAAAAGTGCTGAGAGGTAAGGCTGATGCCATTGAGTGTCTTAACATCACACAACGGTTGATGGAATTTTGGAAAATTTTCTAAGTTCAAATGTTGATGACCACTGCTGACATCATCAAAGTCAAAATTGTAGGAAGCCGTCGCGGGAAAGCTACTGCAGCACCGAAAGAAGTTTTATCCCTTTCTGATGGATATGGCACTCACCAATCCTTTGTGGGCCCTCATTCTATTATGCCGTTGATTCAAATCAACACATATAAAAATGAAACTGTAAATGGATTAGGGTTAACGAATACACAAGGATAAAACGCAGAAAATATAGAAAGAGAAATTAAAAGAGGTGGTTGGACATTTTCTTCCCATCAAGCTTGAAAGCTAAAGTCCGGCCAAGTTAGCCTAAAGGCAAAGAAAGATAGTTGAAGCACTTCAAAGTTCGGCAAGGTTGTTATCAACAGAACAGAGTAGTTGATTCATCTCTTCAGCAAGCTGGTAGCTGCTCATCTGTGCAGCAGAAAAGTTTGAGCTGTAGAAGAAGACTGATTCCTTCTACATCAAGTGGGCTGGACTGATATCTGCTCAGTCCAGCAAAGTTGACTCTTAGATACTTCTTCAAGTCAATTATTTTTGTTTTTCTTATAAAATTTGTATTAACTTCTTGTAGGATTCAGTAGATCTGAATCTGTGTGTAGGGAACTTTGTGCCTGAGGTTGGTGACAATTTTATCACTGAGCTATGTGCCCTGTTTGGGCAATGAGGTTGGATCCAAGTGAGGATCTGAGCTATAGGGCATAAGTGCCTGATGTAGGAGAGTGTTGCTCTCTGATGTAGGATCTAAGTGTGAATCTCAGGTAGGGCTATCCTCCCAGCATGAGTGTAGGGACTTGTGCCTGAGGTAGGTGACTGTAGAGTCATCGATCTATAGGTGACAAGTGTCGCTAAGTTGTAGGCCTTGGAGGAGGCTGAGTTGTATGTACCTGGTTGGGGTACTGAGTTGTAGGAGTGCTCCAGCACTCTGAGGTCGGTCTGTGTGCCTGAAGCTGTAGGGCTGAAGTGTAACGCCCCCATCTGTCGCATGGCATATAACAGAAGGTTCAGCTGGAACCCGACGTCATATACCACAGACAGTCGGAAGGGATACTAAATGAATAATCAAACCAACCGAATAAGACTACTCGTCCTAATCACAGAGCATTCTAGCGGAAGATTTTAAAGTTGAAAGAACCCAAAATTAAATCCATCAATATGAATGTCCACAGCTACAACAAAAGGAATGAAACCCCAAATACACAGAAACGGGTACATGGCCTTATGGCCTTACAAATGTTCACTTAATAAAGAGTGTTTTACATACATCGGCTCGCAGGCCGGCCACACATGATAAATATAAAAACAGCTGTTCTATGGCCTTCTAGGGCCAGCACAGCAACATGGGCTCCAGCCCGCTATTTGGTGCTCGGCTCCGCAGTACCTGCAAGCACATACCACCGCACGGTGGCAAATAAAGCAACGGTCAGCTAAAAGCCGACCAAATTATAACGACCCCGCCCCTGACTCGGGACGGCGGTGCTCTTTCCCTGCATAACATTAGCCCAACAATATATATAGCGCAATTATAATTCGCCACAGGTGTAGGCTCGCACGGCCAAACACCCCGTGCACTCAGGGCACATTCATGGTGAACCCTGACCCATCAGTGCATTCACCACCACTCCCAGGATGGCAACAACATGTGAGCATTTAGCCTTTCTGACCACCGTCTAAGGCTCCGACTATGCCAACGGCCAGTCCCCGTCTTCGGGTCTCTCGCACCGAACCACATAGCCTAGGTCCAATTCCACTTGCCCGTTGCTCACGCCGCATGTCCAATTTAAGTCCTTTGCGCGGGCCAAGCTTCTCTCGGATCCCAAATTTTCCAAAACAATCTCATAACCCAGTTATGATCAAGGCTGGTTCCCAGACCGCCAAGTTAGCAGAATACGTTTCCGCTCAATTTTCCGGGTGCGCCTTGAAGCTAACCTCCAAGGATCCCTGCTGCAATCTACCACGTAGAAACCCGAAAAATCCAAAGCACGGAGTCTTCTCCGGCAAAACCACATCAAATGCAACATCACCGATCCAGACAAAACATGTCCGGGTAGGCTTCACACACAATGCCTATGCCCGTACTTACGATTCCGGGCTCTATATGCAACACAAGGGGGACTATTCCCGTCAACCCCAAGGAACACCACGCACTCACCGCATACTCGCGGGAGCTGGATTCCCTATGCAGAAAGAAAGAGCTTCAAGCGCTCAAGTTGAGAATCGTTACCCTTGTAGTCCGTTTTGGCGCCATGGAAAAACTACGCGGTTAGAACTCTTCGCAATGACCTTCCCTCCACGGATCCGCTCTCCGATTTCGAAACGGTGCTCCGATGCTCCGCCGGCGGCCGGAAACCTCCTTCTTCTTCCTCTTCTCTCTCACTTTGGAAAAGGAGAACTTTGGAGAGAAAATGAGGAAATAACCCCCTATTCCCGGCCTTAACAGAGCAGAATTTCATCTGGGCCGTCGGATCTAAATTAAAGTAAACGAATGGCTCGGATCTGCACAAAATTCCCCAGACCTGGGCCGCACACGGCTTGGCACACGGCCGTGTCCATGGCCGTGTACCTCGATCTAGGCACGATTGTCGAACTGAGAAACGCACACGGGCCAAGACACGCCCGTGTCTGACCTGACACGCCCGTGTCGGGTTCCTCGACACGCCCGTGTTCGTGGCCATGTCACGCAAAACCGCCACGGCAACGGACACGACCCATCAGGACACGGGTTGGCACACGACCGTGTCGGATGACACGCCCGTGTCATCCGGCCGTGTTTCTGGCCGTGTCCTTCTCGGGTTGAAAACGGCCAAAAAAATCACCAGACAGACACGGCCTTGGACACGCCCGTGTCCTAGGCCGTGTACCCCTACAGGCACCAAAAACTCTTTTTTTTCGCGACCGACTCGCACACAACTTTCGGGGCGTTACAAATCTCCCCCACTTAAGGAATTTCGTCACGAAATTAAGCAAAGGTACACGAAAGCTAAATGATACCTGAGTGGAATAACTCGGGGTATTCCTCCAACATAGCTTGCTCTCGCTCCCAAGAAAGCTCCTCACGTCCGCAATTATCCCAACGGACTTTAACCATTCGGACCTCCTTGTTGCGGAGTCGTTTGACTGCAACATCTTCAATTCGCACTGGCTTGACACTTGTTGTTAACTCATAATCAACCGGTACCTGATTTTCCGTAACGATCTGCGAAGACTCTTGCACTGTCTTACGCAACATCGATACGTGGAATACGTCATGCAGCCCACTCAACTCCGTCGACAGCTTTAATCTATACGCCGCCTCGCCAACACGCTCCAGGATTTCAAATGGTCCAAGGTATCTCAGACTCAGCTTCTTCAAGCGTCGAACCCGCGATACATCCTTGAACGGCTTGATCTTCAAATATACCATGTCGCCAACGTTGAACTCCACATTTCTATGTTTGGCATTGTAATACTTTGACTGTCTATCCTGAGCAATCTTCAGCCTTTCCTGAATTGTCCGTATCATTGAAGTGGCATCTTCCACCGCTTGACGTTTATACAACTTTGATTCGCCTGCCTCCAACCAAGACAACGGCATACGACACTTCCTCCCGTACAAGGCTTCGAAAGGCACCATTCCAATGCTTGCCTGAAAGCTGTTGTTGTAAGCAAACTCCACCATGTACAGGTGATCCTCCCAATTCTTCCCGAAATCTAGGACGCACATGCGAAGCATGTCCTCCATAGTCCTGTTGACTCTCTCGGTTTGGCCATCTGTCTGCGGGTGAAAGGCTGTGCTGAACTTTAGCTTAGTACCCAACAGACCATGCACCAACCTCCAGTCATTTGACGTGAAGCGTCCATCTCGATCACTAACAATACTTCTAGGCACACCATGCAATCGTACAATATTATCCACGTAGAGTTTGACTAACTTTTCCACTGGATCCTCCTTTCTCACTGGGATAAAGTGCGACACTTTTGTCAATCTATCAACGACCACCCAAATGGCGTCGTTTCCCTTCTGCGACTTCGACAAACCGTGCACAAAATCCATAGATATGTCGTCAAACTTCCATTCTGGGATAGGAAGGGGTTTTAAGAAACCTCCGGGCTTCTGGCATTCCGCCTACACTAATGCACAAGTACGACACTTGGCCACATAAAGTGCCACATCCTTCTTCAAACCCGGCCACCAGAATAATTTCTTCATGTCTCTATACATCTTAGTGCTTCCCGGGTGGATTGAGTACTTAGTATGATGAGCCTCATACATCAACTCCTCCCGAATATTATCCGCACTTGGAACGCATAGACGACTGTCCTTCCTTAGCAACCCATCTTCAACCACAAACTGGGAATTTGACCCATCCAAAGCTTCATCCAAGATTTGCTTCATGCTGCCATCCAGAACCAAAGCCCGCCGAACTCTATCCGCTAGACCACACTGCACCTCTGTCCAAAACAGTTTCGCCTCGGCACTAGACTGCTTATCGACACAAGATATCTCCAATGCCTCCAACTCTTGGACCAATCTCTCATCATGTACTGATAACCAATTGGCTTGTGCGGGAATCTTACGACTCAACGCATCCGCCACTGCATTTCCCTTCCCAGGCACATAGTGTATCTTGAAGGTGTAGTCCCCTAAGAACTCCATCCACCTCCTCTGCCTCATGTTCAAATCCTTTTGGTCCAATAGGTACTTCAAACTCTTATGATCGGTGTAAATATCGACCTTCACACCGTACAGATAGTGCCTCCAAAGCTTAAGAGCAAATATCACGGCCGCTAACTCTAAGTCGTGGACCGGATAATTCCTCTCATGAACATTCAGTTGTCGTGAACCATAAGCTATCACTCTCCCATGATGTAGCAGAACACAACCCAAACCACTGCCCGAAGCATCACTATAGATCTCGAACCCTTCGGTTCCACTTGGCGAACATAAAATGGGCGTCGTGGTCAATCGCCTCTTCAATTCTTCAAAAGCCTGATCGCACTCCGGAGACCACACAAACTTCTGATCCTTTCTTGTCAACATCGTGAGTGGTAGTGCTATCCGCGAGAAGTTCTCTACGAAGCGCCTGTAGTAGCCAGCAAGCCCCAGAAAACTCCGGACCTCTGCCACTGTAGTCAAAGTAGGCCACTCCCGTATCGCCACTATCTTCGCCGGATCCACAGCTATTCCTTCTCCACTGACAACATGACCAAGGAACGCTATCTAGGACAACCAGAATTCACACTTGGAGAACTTTGCATACAAATGACTTTTCCTCAATGTCTCCAACACCATGTGTAAATGTTTGTAGTGATCCTGCTCGCACCGCGAATACACCAGAATATCATCGATAAATACTATCACAAACTGATCCAGGTATTCTCTGAACGTCCTATTCATCAGATCCATAAACACGGATGGCGCATTCGTCAACCCAAACGGCATAACCGTGAACTCGTAATGCCCAAACCGCGTACTGAATGCTGTCTTTGGGATGTCGCTCTCCCTTATCCTCAACTGATAGTAACCGGACTTCAAATCTAACTTCGAATATACAGTTGATCCAACCAGCTGATCAAATAGATCGTCAATCCTCGGGATCAGATATTTGTTCTTCTCCGTAAGTTTGTTCAATTCCCGATAATCGATACAAAGCCGCAAGCTCCCATCTTTCTTCTTAACAAAGAGAACTGGTGCGCTCCAAGGCGACGAACTTGGACGCACATAACCTTGCTCTAGCAACTCTTGCAGTTGCACCTTCAACTCTGCCATTTCTCTTGGGGCTATCCGATAGGGGGAGCGTGACACCGGTTTGGCACCCGGTACCAGCTCTATAGTAAAGTCTATCTCCCGTTGAGGAGGGGCTCCTGGGAGATCATCTGGAAACACTTCAGGATATTCGGACACAACTGGGATGCTGTCCAAACTAGGCTTAGGCGTCGAAGTCTGCACTAGAGTGACATATAGTTCTGCCCCAGACCGAACTGCCTTGAACATCTGAAGGGCTGACACCAGAACTTTCCCTGACCCCTTCATGCCCGCAAAAGTAGTCTCCTGATCATTGTCCAGACCCAACTTGACTTCTTTACGGTTGCAATCAATGCATGCACTCTGCTCCAAGAGCCAATCCATACCGAAGATTACGTCGAACTCCACCAATGGTAGAACCAACGCTCGCAAATCAAACTCCCGGTCTTCAATCCGAATCTTCACAACACAAACGCTATCCGCATGCATTGAGCACCCATTAGGCAACAACACATCCAACTTGTTTTCTGCCATCGAGAACGGAACTCCGATGCACGATATAAACTTTTCAGACAAGAAGGAATGTGATGCTCCCGTATCAAAAAGGGCTCTTGCCGGAAACCCAAAGATTAACACAAAGCGTAGCATTAACAAACGTAAGCTAACAAATACGAAGGTAACAACTATAAAAGTTAAACCACTGTAATTTAACTCATACCTGTCACCACGTCCGCTTGCTTAATGGCCTCCTGCAGACCAAGGTTGTAGACTCTAGGCTGAGCTGGAGCATGATGGGACGCGGTTGACTCCACCGCCTTCCCTTTCTCCTCATAAGTCGCTCCAGGCCTCCTCTCGGACTTTGAACGTCCGCTCCAACACTCCCGAGCAAAATGCCCCATCTTCCCGTAGTTGTAGCAAGCTCCGGGGACTCGACTTGTAGTTGTCCCCGATGCATCAGCCGAAGGGGCTGAGTTTGAAGTCCTCCGCTTCTTGTTCCATCTGCGGAAACCTGTCTTGTTACTTGGCACCTTGAACTCGGTCTTCCTTTCTCCTGGGTCCTTCTTCTCTTGAACTTTCTTCGCAACCTTTTCCAACGATCGGGCTGAATTGACCAAGGCTAGGAAGCCCTGCGCCTTAGGCCCAGCAAGGAGTAACTGTAAATCGCCGCGAAGACCCTCATAGAATCGGTTGGTCTTCCTCTCTTCTTCTGAAAACATAACACCAGCATAACGACCCAACCGTGTGAACTCATGCAGATATTCGTCCACGCTTCTGGATCCCTGAGACAATCCAAGAAATTGATTCTCCATCTCCAACTTCTGAGCAGAAGGTACAAATCTGGGTAGGAACAATCTTGAAAATTCCTCCATCGGCACATCCGCAAGTTGCCTTCCCACTAGAAGATGAAACTCCATCTCGTCCCACCAAAGCCTCGCTTCACCCTCCAAAAGAAAAGTCGCTATGGTGGTCTTCTGCCACTCCTCAGTCAATGTGGCTGTCAACACCCTCTTTATGGAAGAGAGCCAGTCCTCAGCTTGAGTTGGCGTTCCAACCCCATTAAACCTCGGAGGATTAAAGCCCATCACATGCTTTAGCTTCCTCTCCGTAGTTGTCCTCGGCTCTACTAAATCAACTGCTGCGCGTTCCACCACTCTCGGCTCTGCCGCCCTAACCGGTTCTTGCTCACTCGCAGGATGGTGCGCGATGCATTTGCCCTACAGGTTGGGCATTTATCATTGCGAACACGGCTTCAGCCACCATCGTGATGGTTTCTGCTGAAGGAGGTGTAGCAGGCACGTCCCTTGGTGCACTACTTTCCGCTGATTGCGGACGCTCTGACTGACCAGCACCGCTCCCAGCTACCTAAATTAGCAAAGACACACGATTAGACAACAAACAAATTGCTAAAAGCAATCATTGGAACACTCAGGTTCCACCAAACAAGTGTATTTTTCATTCCTAAGTGGACATTCATGGGTTCTTTTTGATGTTATAATGATGACGCACACATGTGCTCACCACCCCTTAAAAGAATTCGCCCACGAATTCATTTAAGCCTGATCGTAACCAGAAGTCTGATACCAAATTGTAACGCCCCCATCTGTCACATGGCATATAACAGAAGGTCCAGCTGGAACCCGACACCATATACCACAGACAGTCGGAAGGGATACTAAATGAATAATCAAACCAACCGAATAAGACTACTCGTCCTAATCACAGAGCATTCTAGCGGAAGATTTTAAAGTTGAAAGAACCCAAAATTAAATCCATCAATATGAATGTCCACAGCTACAACAAAAGGAATGAAACCCCAAATACACAGAAACGGGTACATGGCCTTATGACCTTACAAATGTTCACTTAATAAAGAGTGTTTTACATACATCGGCTCGCAGGCCGGCCACACATGATAAATATAAAAACAGCTATTCTACGGCCTTCTAGGGCCAGCATAGCAACATGGGCTCCAGCCCGCTATTTGGCGCTCGGCTCCGCAGCACCTGCAAGCACATACCACCGCACGGTGGCAAATAAATCAACGGTCAGCTAAAAGCCGACCAAATTATAACGACCCCGCCCCTGACTCGGGACGGCGGTGCTCTTTCCCTGCATAACATTAGCCCAACAATATATATAGCGCAATTATAATTCGCCACAGGTGTAGGCTCACACGGCCAAACACCCCGTGCACTCAGGGCACATTCATGGTGAACCCTGACCCATCAGTGCATTCACCACCACCCCCAGGATGGCAACAACATGTGAGCATTTAGCCTTTCTGACCACCGTCTAAGGCTCCGACTATGCCAACGGCCAGTCCCCGTCTTCGGGTCTCTCGCATCGAACCACATAGCCTAGGTCGAATTCCACTTGCCCGTTGCTCACGCCGCGTGTCCAATTTAAGTCCTTTACGCGGGCCAAGCTTCTCTCGGATCCCAAATTTTCCAAAACAATCTCATAACCCAGTTATGATCAAGGCTGGTTCCCAGACCGCCAAGTTAGCAGAACACGTTTCCGCTCAATTTTTCGGGTGCGCCTTGAAGCTAACCTCCAAGGATCCCTGCTGTAATCTACCGCGTAGAAACCCGAAAAATCCAAAGCACGGAGTCTTCTCCGGCAAAACCACATCAAATGCAACATCACCGATCCAGACAAAACATGTCCGGGTAGGCTTCATACACAATGCCTATGCCCGTACTTACGATTCCGGGCTCTATATGAACACAAGGGGGACAATTCCCGTCAACCCCAAGGAACACCACGCACTCACCGCATACTCGCGGGAGCGGGATTCCCTATGCAGAAAGAAAGAGCTTCAAGCGCTCAAGTTGAGAATCGTTACCCTTGTAGTCCGTTTTGGCGCCAGGGAAAAACTACGTGGTTAGAACTCTTCGCAATGACCTTCCCTCCACGGATCCGCTCTCCGATTTCGAAACGGTGCTTCGATGCTCCGCCGGCGGCCGGAAACCTCCTTCTTCTTCCTCTTCTCTCTCACTTTGGAAAAGGAGAACTTTGGAGAGAAAATGAGGAAATAACCCCCTATTCCCGGCCTTAACAGAGCAGAATTTCATCTGGGCCGTCGGATCTAAATTAAAGGAAACGAACGGCTCGGATCTGCACAAAATTCCCCAGACCTGGGCCGCACACGGCTTGGCACACGGCCGTGTCCATGGCCGTGTGCCTCGATCCATTCACGATCGTCGAACTAAGAAACGCACACGGGCCAAGACACGCCCGTGTCTGACCTGACACGCCCGTGTCGGGTTCCTCGACACGCCCGTGTTCGTGGGAGTGTCACGCATAACCGCCACGGCAACGGACACGACCCATCAGGACACGGGTTGGCACACGCCCGTGTCGGATGACACGCCGTGTCATCCGGCCGTGTTTCTGGCCGTGTCCTTCTCGGGTTGAAAACGGCCAAAATAATCACCAGCCAGACACGGCCTTGCACACGCCCGTGTCCTAGGCCGTGTACCCCTACAGGCACCAAAAACTCTTTTTTTTCGCGACCGACTCACACACAACTTTCGGGGCGTTACATGAAGAGCCTAAGTTGTATGCCTTAGAAATAAGGCTGAGGTAGGCTGAGGTAGGTGATCAGTGGATCACTGAGCTGTCGGAGTCCTGCATGGTTCTTAGGTAGGAACCCTTGTGGTTCTATGTTAGATTCTATGAAGAATCTGTGTAATTGGCTGAGGGCCTGAGGTGTAAGCTCTGAGGAGCATATTGGAGGAGTTTGTGCCGAGTCTAACAAATAAGTTTGATAGGTGGGAGGTAAGGTGGATGTACCCAATTGGGGAACCACTATAAATCTCTTTGTTTTCTTTGTGCTGGCTTTTCTTTGTTATTGCGTGATTTAAGGACAAGCTCAAGCTAGTACAACATAAATTCAGCAAAAGATTTTATTAAAGCTCATAGACGAATTCACCCCCCCCCCCCACTCTAGGTGATTAGCTAACCTTAAGTTAAATAACTTTCAGAAGGGAGGTGGCCGGCAACCAAGAGGAGAGGTTGAAGAGAGGCCGAAATTTGTCTTGGGAAGGAGGGGGAAATTTCAAAATGAAATTAGGGTTTTTGTTTTCATTTATCTCTACAAAATCCTTCATGACATGACCTATATATATGCTAAACCAGTCAATCTCCACCCTTGAAATTTAAACAACTCTTGATGGTTATATGCACCCATCTTACATATGAAATGAAATAATAAAAAACAACACATGATGGTTATTAGCACCCATCATAATACATGAAATAAAATAAACTCTTAAAATAAAATTGCTAAAATATAAATGATAAAATATATAATTATAATTATGTAATTTATAATTATATATTTTATTTAATGGTGGCGGCGTACGTGGAGCGAAACATGTAGCGGCGACGGCGTTGGCGAAGAAATGTCGTGGTAGACGCCCATCTTCGAACTTGCGGCAACGACCATACCATTCCACGAACTCACTATGAATTTCTCGTCCCCATCAATCCTCCCCCACTGAAAATTACTCGTCACTGATGAGTGGCCCGTGAGGGGAGAATAGTTAGAAGTAGCAATAACATGGGACAAATCTGGCACAGCTATCCATGTCGTAGTAGCATGTATATCCATCAGCACTGAGAACCTATCTGGTAAAGAAACAACAAAACTTCCAAGTAAACTCGAAAGGGTGTCAAGCAAATGAAATAAAACTTTAATCTTACCATCCGGTTCAAAAACCATATAATCAACGTGGGAAATAGACACGGCAGAACTAACACTCTCCATCCCAAGGGAACATGTAGTGGTAGAGAAGAATGACGAAGAAAGCCACTCGGGTGGAATAGAGATGTACAGTAAAAAGTCCGGAAACTTGAAATAAAGTGAAACACACTGTGCTATATAAAAATTTGAAATAAAAGCAAGAAATCCGACGTTCTTCATAATCATGGATGGCTCGGCGTTCCTACATATTAATTTATTAGCGAAGCCAGAAGGTATCTGCTCGGGGATTGACCAGACTAAATCCAAATCACTAAGTCTAGCGTCAGACGGTCTCGGAATGGAGTGGAAGTACGTACGACATAACTTAAAATGAAACACTAATGTCCTAGATACATGAGGAGAAAATTCATGTGCTACATGACTCGACCCAAATGCGGAGGATAATGGGGTTAAGTCAGGTGGCACGGGAGCCTTATAATTTGAGATGATTTTAATGGGCTCCGAATTCGCAGTTTTAATTTTATATTTTAAATATGCACGACATGCCAAGGAGAACCGCTCATCATGAAAAATAGAGTTGGACGCTCCAGGATGTGATAGGATGTTCGTGCGATACAACTCAAGGGAACCAACAAAAGTCACTAACGTGGGGGAATGAGGGTCATCAAAAGCCGATGGGTAAATACATGTGACCGGGTATGGTATATAAGTATTTCAAAGGGAACCACATCCAGAGGCACAATAGCCAAAGAGTCAGAAACAGTCGAGGACAGAAACGTAGACGGACACATAGAAAAATAAATAGCCAAATGTGATGCGTAGTCAGATCTATGAGGTGCGGTGAATAGACCAAATATTAGTGCACTCAACCTAGTAATATCTATACGCTGAGATAATGCCAATGTTGGAAATAATAAAGTGGGCGTTACACAAAAACTCAGACTAGGACTACCAGTTTCACGTCCTAAAAAGTTATCCAATATGGGTAGATGAACAGGAGGAATGTTTGGCAAAATCAAACTAGGGATAACATCTAAATCAGTATAAATTTCACACAATAGTGATATCATCAAAGAATTCTCAGTCGGGTGTACAAAATAATCATCAAAAAGTACCCTTCCCTCAGATGGTAAATCATCTACAATATCACTAGGCTCATCATCACTCTCAGACTCCTCAAGTAACTCTATTACAATCTCAGTGGGTGTAATAGTAGGCTCTATCACGATGGGAATCGTATCCTATAGAGGGCACTCAATATTATGCTGATCAGACACAATGTTAGTGGGGCATGTAATAGGCAACGTAATACTCTCACAGATCGAAATGTAATCATCTCATACATCTTCTTCTAAATCAGTAGGTATTCCTTCAATTTCAGACTCATCCGAATCGTCGTGCACTAACGTACATGATGGAATACTCTCACCTACGGGGTCATCCTCAGAATCAAGAGATACTACATCTACATCATAATCCTCATGGGTTTTAATCACAATCTTAGGAGACTCAGTCGTCAAGGCTAACAATGGCAACACCCTAATAGTAACATTTTTGGAGACCAAGACATAAGACCTATTAGGAATGGTTTCCCTAAAAGTGGGTAGTGGTCCTACAATGGACTCGCCATTCTGAAAGGAGCGAGTCTTATTCTTATGAGTGTTGTGCTTCTCAATATCAAATGCAGTATTAAAAGTGGTGTTTATGTCAGTGTGACCATAACACAGTAATTTACCCAGGATGTACGGGTTTAACCCCTTATGAAACCTAGAGAATGTGAGCTCTGACACCTCATTCACACAACACCTAACCATGACATGCTTAAGAAGACTCATATACTCAGAGACCGACTTATTCCCTTATTTAAGGGTAGCCAAATCATCTAACATCAGCGTTCGAGGGTACATAGGGACGTACTGCTCTGTCAGCATGGCCTTCATGTCTGCCTAACCAATAAGTAATTTACTGTTCTCGGTTCTCAGATGTCGTTCCTCATTTAACCAGGATATCTTAGCTCTGCCTAACAACTTTATTCTCGCCACTAGCACCTTATCTGCGTCAGTCAATCTGTACCACTCAAAGTAACACTCTATTTACTTAACACTATTTAGGAAAATTTGGGGATACCCTAAACCATCAAAGTACGTGCCTGTCATGTAGCATACACATCATAGGTCATTTTCTAGTGGTGACGGGATAGAAAATTCTACTGTAATCTGGTGCACATGCAATGAAATATGAACCTGACCAACTAAACTCCAGGAATGACAGAATTGTTCCCGCTTAGCAACTAGGGTAATAAATAAATGGTTTTGATTTTCTTGCTGAAAATATTACGAAGATTATTAAATAATTTTGTTTTTGTTTTTTTGCATAAAAATAAAAATATTGGCCGCTATTTGCAGACCAAAATTAAAAATTTATAATGACTTAATAAAAATAATGACTTAATAAAAATAAAATCTTGTTTTGATTTCTTACTAATAAAATGATGGAGAATTTCCAAATTTTAATTTTTTTGAATTTTGAGAAAAATTGGGAATTTTAAGTTGCTATTGACAGACCAAAACTAAAATTTTTATTTTATTATTTTGACATAGAAACATGCAAGTGCGTGACGAAGAAATAATAAAAGGGTGATGGTGCCAATTAGGAAATTGACGTAAACTTTCCACTGATACCAAATTGATACAGGCCCATGGTTTTTACGGACTAACTACATGTTCTTAGGTTTGACACTTAAAATATAATTTCTAGTGCGCGGGTTCTCTACTTAGCACTATCGAATTCTCAAGCTATTAATGACACAATTTCCCAAAACAATCAACGCAAATGGTCGCTACCCCTTATAGAGATTGAACAAGGGCTATAAGCCAATGTTCGCTCAAGCGAAAAGGACCTACCCGATCCGTGCAATTAGCAATTCAAATTAAAATTATACGAAAACATTCACAATTCTAAAATGCGAAAACCTGGACTAAAATAGTGATTCAAAATTAAGTCCAAATTAACCCCAAAATTAATTAATATGAGGGTTGCCAAATCACTTGAACACCAAAGAAATCAAGGCTAAGGAAACCAATTCCTACAACCGTTCACAAAATTTACCCACTCCAATTTATACAAAAAATATTCCGATTAAAATGCTTAAAAATCAGATTTAATTACGCACAACATTCAATATAAATCAGAACTAATTACTATCCTTCTAATTCTACCAAAATCTCACAAATAATTTTAGAAGAAATAACACAAGAGATGTTGAATAATCGTTACCCAATCCCAAGAAATCTGACGACAATATTGAGTGGAGGAAAGTGCCCATGACGGTAGTTGATTTTCTATTTTACCACGCATACCACGGATCCACACCAGACGTTGAAGATGCAAGCCGTTCTTTCTCTGTAATAACCTTTGGAGTGAGAGAAATCTTTGTATGACAATATATATATGGAAATTGGAGAGAGAAAAGGTGGTGGAGTAAACTTAAATTGAGGGTGGTCGGTTTGGTTGTTAGATGGGAAGAGAGGGCTCGGGTTGGTGGAGGTGGTGGTGGCCGAGTGGTGGAAAGGGAGGAAAGAGTGTGGCGGCTAGGGAGGTGGCCGACTAGGGTTTTGGGGAGGGAAAAGGGGACGGTTTTTCATTGGTGGAGAAAGAGGTGGGCTCGGGTTATGGTGGTGGAGGTGAGGGGGAATATTGAAGAGAAAGGAGACAATAAAGAGGGGAAGGGATGTGGCCGATGACCAAGAGGAGGAGAGGGTGAAGAGAGGCCAAAATTTGCCTTGGGAAGAGGGGAAATTTCAAATTGAAATTAGGGTTTTCTTTTTCATTTATCTCTACAAAATCCTTCATGACATGGCCTATATATAGGCTACACCACTCAATCTCCAACCTTGAAAATTAAACCACTCTTGATGGTTATATACACCGATCTTACATATGAAATGAAATAATCAAAAACAACACATGATGGTTATAGACACCCATCATAATACATGAAATGAAATAAACTCTTAAAATAAAATTGCTTAAAAATAAAATTGCTAAAATATAAATGATAAAATATATAATTATAATTACGTAATTTATAATTATATATTTTATTTATTGGAGGCGGCGTACGTCGAGCAAAACATATAGTGGCGGCAGTGTTGGCGAAGAAACATCGTGGTAGACTCTCGTCTTCGAGCTTACGACAACGAATGTCCCAATCCACGAACTCTCTATGACGGGGATCCACGGTGGCATCAACATCGTCGCCATCATCGAATTCTCGTACAACAACTGCCACCAAGCTAGCATCGGCATGGCCCCTTATGAGGCTTTATACGGGCGGAGATGCAGGACTCCTATGTCCTGCATCCAGGAAGAGGATCCGAAAGCACTTGGCTCGAAGTTTGTCGAGGAAACGGATGCTTAGGTGCTGTTAATTCGAGACAGGATGTTGGAGGCCCAGTGCAGACATGCCAAGTATTATGATGATCGACATCGTAAGGTAGAGTTCTAGGTAAGAGATCGGGTATTTCTGAAGATACGACCTGAAAGTGATGGTTAGATCTGAAATACTCTACAGGGGGGGGTGAATAGAGTATTGTGGTCTCTTATAAAATCTTTACAACTTTTGCTGTAATCCTAGGTGAACAGGTTAGCAAACAAAGTAATAAGCACAGCAACCTAACAAATCACAGAACACAACCAAAACAAAAGAAAAAGGGCAACCAGACGACACAAGAAATTATAGTGGTTCCCCAACCTGGGTACATCCACTCTTCTACCACCCTGCTAGGAATCCACTCAGATTTTTGATCAGATGCCTGACACAAATGAGCTTTTATTCAGGTGCTCAAAAACCAAAACCTCAAGTCTTTTGGTAGGAGACTTACAACCAAGAATAATTTTGAAGGGACTTAAAACCCTGTACAGAGGATGAAAAAGGTGATGGTGTCTTCTCTTTCTCAATAACAACTGAGAAAACTAGTGGATTGATTTTAGCAGATTGCTCCCCCTGAGATCTTGAATGGATCAGGAAATCTGGAGCTCTGCTTCAGGGTGACAGGTCTTCAAAAACTTGATTGCCTTGACCAGAGATTGCTTTAGGAACTTCTTCGACAGATAGAGTTATTGTTGTCCTTTTGAAGTTGTCCTGTAGGGTGGAAAGAAGAAGAATCTTGATAGAGATTGTATGTTCTTCTTCTTCTTGATGATGATGTTCTCTGGCCTAGGTTGATTGCAGTGTGTGAAACTTTTTATTTTTGCAAGACTTCTTGAATGTAATGTATGTCAGCAGGACTGCTTAATCTTTTCTTTTCTTAAAACTAACTAAAAAACACATTCGAAATTTGAATCCTTGAGCAGTAAATGCAGTCGGCCTGAGAAGGAAGAGAAAATGAATGAATTCCATAACTATCGCATGGAAAAATGGCATGTAATAATCCATGATCAATGCTCGTTCTAACGGTAACATTTTGAGAATATTGAGCATTAATTACTCCGGAATCATCGCCAAGAAAAGGGACGGAAAACTGGAGAAGACCAAGTATGGAATCGTTGAATAAAGAACAGAAATCGTCTTCCTGAGTTCACAGTTCGTCGAGCTGAGCTGATGAGTTTGTCGACCAGACAATAGCAATTAGTCTTCAAGGGAAACTTGTCAATTCTGCTACAATCTTCGTCGAACTGACAATCATCATTCGTCGAACAGAGATCCAAATTCGTCGACCGAAGAATGATTGTGGACTTAGAATCTGAGAAGTCTTTGGCTGAGAAGAGTTCAAATAGTAGACCAGAAATCGTCGACCAAGGAATATGGTTCGTTGAGCTGAGATCGACGAACGTCGAACACATTTCCTTGAGCTGAAGATATCTCTAAGTCTTGAGTTTCTCTACCAGTCTGGAGGATGGTTGGTCCACAGGATGATGTTCTAAGGACAAACCCTAGACTCTAGGACATAACCATGACCCTGACTACACAAGGTGGGTCAAAGACATCCTAACTCAGTGAACCTAGCCCAAATCCAAACTAGGGATCCAACAATCTCCCCCTATTTGGGTGAGGTCACTAAGTGAAGACACAGACTGAAACAAAGCAGTAAAAGCATATATCTGACAGAGAATTTATAACATATGTAGCAGATATATAAAAGCTTTGTTCAGAAACATAACCAGAGAGTTGTAAAAGCAAAAGCAGGAAAAGAAAGAAAAACTTAGATCATATCTTGCTCTTCTTGAATTGGTCTTTGTCTTTCTCTTTGCTACTGTTGCTGTTAGCTCCAGGCTTTGAGAATTTGATCTCTCTGTTTGGATTAGCTGCCTGAGCTATAGTCATTGTCATATCAGCTATACTAAGTATATTCTGAGTAGAGGTTCTGGGAACAATAGCCTCTTGATGGAGCTTCATATAGTCATCAACATTGAAAAGTTTGTTTGCTTTGTCAAACCTTTTAAGTTCTTCTTTTCTATATTTTGACATAGTTGAGTATCCTGAAATGTCCTTTCCTTCAGCTTTTGCTTTATTAATCAATGAGAGGCCAATCAGTTCCTGGAATCTGTCCATTCTAGTAGTGTTAGCTGTTTCAGGATCCTCAAAAGGAATAGGAGGTGAATATGGTCTTTTGGGACTGTCAGCCTTCAGTTCTACAGATATATTTTGCTGTTGCTGCTGAGGTTGTTGCCGTTGATGTTGTTGTTTGCCTGAAGATTGTTGCTTCTGCTGGAAACCTCCTGAAGACTTGCTCTGATGCCTTTGGTAGGTTTGTACAGGAGCAGGCTTTGAAATTGAGGAACTGGAAGTACCAGCAGCTGGAGGAGAAGGAGGAGGATCTCTTCTGTATCTATAAACTGGTGAAGAAGAGTATCTCTTGCTTTTTATTCTTTCCTTTTGTTGATTCTTTGACAGCCACATCCAAGCAGGAATTCCCTCATAGGGAGTGACGTTATGCAAGATGTAGTGGGGAGTGTCAGCTATTGGATTGGGCTTAGGAGCAGGAGGAGGAGGAGCCTTTCTCTTCTTTGACCTGACTCTCTTCTGGGCTTCTTCATCTGAATCTTCATCTTCCTCTTCCTCATCTGAGCTAGACCCTTAAGGATTGACATACATAGCATCAATCACTCTTAGGGTAGCTGCAAAGATCTGGGGCTTGGCAAGTTGACATGGAACTGCAGAACTGATTAAGACTGAGCACTCTTCTAGAGATTTATTCTCTTCCTCAATTTCTGCTAGAATCAATGCATCCAGGTCAGGCATTGGGGAATCATCCATAACAAAAATAGGGGCAGAAATCTTTTCTGGGGGGGGGGGGGAAGAGATGGCTTGCTCTAGAACAACAAAACTGTCACTAAGTCGCTTAGCAACTATATGACTTATTGGAGAGGTGACAGGAATAATAACCAAGGATGGCTTAGTAGAAGGGAACTGTACATAAATTGTATCAAAATATCTCAACAAACCAGCCAAATCAACTGTGGGATTCAAATGGAAATTACCCACAGTTTTTATCTGCTATGGAACTGACTCATCTAATTCAATGTCAGTATCCATGAAATGAATCAAGTCAATCAAATCCGAATCAAATTCTGTCAAAATTACTGCTTCTGCATCTGAAACTGCTGTAGGAGGAACTGCTGCTGCATCTGAAACTGCTGCTGCTTCATCACAGAGCATCTCCCACTGCCTAGTTTCAGGAGAACCTAGAGCCAGGCCCCTGAATGAAGAGGGGGCAGCAGAAATAAGAGATACTTGGGCAGATAAAGAATTGATAGAATTTACAAGAGGTGTAATGGCCTCTGTGATTAGGGATTTGAGTTGGGAGTGAACAGGGTTATGATGGTAGATACAGTGGGGGTCCAAAGATGGAGAAGTAGTTAGTGATGGTAGAGAAAGTGATGGTAGAGAAGTAGATGAACTGAGGGGAACAGATGGAGGAGATATAGGTGGAATGATATCTGTCATGGTGGTGTCTGGTGGAGGTGGAGAAGGGGATGGTATATCAAAATGTGGAATGTTAGACAGATGAGGTGGAGGAGGTGATGTTGGAGGATACATAGCAGGGGATGCATTAGTTGATGGAGAAACATGAATGGGCGAAGCTGGAGGAATTGGAAGACTGGTTGAATATGGAAGATGGGTTGCTGGAAGAGGTTGTGGAGATGGGATTACCTCTTCTGCAGGGTGGGGAGTGGCCCGCACGACCCTTATGCTCTCAGAAGCTGGGATGGAGGAGGAGAAAGCCTTGGATTGCTAAGAGATCGTCCTCTCCCATCTGCCAAACAAAGAGCATGTGAGGCGCTTGCTGGCATTGATGAATATGGTCGGGGAGACAATGAATTCACCAGCTTTTGCTTGAAGGAAAATCCCCAGGATCATTCCAAAGCATACCTCTTTCTTACTGTTTTTCTTCTTTATCAAACCAAAGAAGATCATGCCCCAATCAACGTGACTCTTGTTGACCACCGCGCACATGACAAGGAATTGGTATCTTATTATGTAATCGTGCGCGGTGTGCTTGCCCATCAACACTTTTCCCACAACATCCGCCAAGAACTGTTAGGCGGCAGAAAGCTATTTCTTCAACAGCTTGTTAGGGTTACTCCCAGTAAACCCCATCAGATTCAGCATCGAACTATACTCATCAGAATCTATATCCAAATCTTCTTCTCCCTTGACCAACTCAAAAATCTCAGAAATAACGGCGGGGGATAAAGAAACAACATTAGCCTCAATATTCCCTGTCAAGGTGTTGTCCTCAGAAGCAGAAGAAGTATACACCCATTCTTTAATCTCTATTGCATGCAGTTTGATTCTCCTGGTCATAAAATCCTTGAGACCCAGCTCTTTTAGATGTTCCAGAATGTAAAGAAATATAAGATCAGAATGCTGAAATGAATCAAAGTCCATATCAAAGCCTGTATCGGATTTAATTGCAGCCAGGGTGCTCGCTGGAACCGCC
Source organism: Platanthera guangdongensis (assembly GCA_039583875.1). Lineage (NCBI taxonomy): Eukaryota > Viridiplantae > Streptophyta > Magnoliopsida > Asparagales > Orchidaceae > Platanthera > Platanthera guangdongensis. Next base: position 115,048,926 of record CM077163.1, read on the forward strand.
ATTGATTACCTGCAAAAGAGACAAACAACGATCAAGTGCAATAGGAACTGAAAGCGCGGGATGGAGGTTGAAGAAAACCTAGATATAGGGTTTTCCTGAATATGAATCGACAAACTCCGTTCCACGAAAAAGAAAACAGTTCTCCAAAATGAGGTCGACGAAATAAATTATAGATAAATAATTTGTCGATCTCATCCAGAAGAAACGAAAACAGTTCGTCGAACTCCGTTCGACGAAATATCTTTTGAAGCAAAGTTCGTCGATCTCAGGTCGATGAAAATTGTTTCCACACAGAGAATTCGTCAATCTCCGTTCGACGAGTATCTCTCAAACTTTCCCTAATTCGTCGAACTCCGTTCGACGAACTCTGGAGAATTCATCGAATGCAGACAGAAACTAATTTAACTCTTCTCCATTGATCATTCCCAGTTGATTTATAAAGAACAGATGATTTTTCTCATCCAAGGGTTTGGTGAAAATGTTTGCTCTATGTAAATCAGTATGAATATGGATTAGGTTAATTTTCTTTTTGTCTACACTATCTCTAATGAAATGATGCCTTATATCAATATGTTTAGTCCTACTATGGTGAACTGGATTCTATGCTATAACAATAGCACTAGTGTTATCACAAAATAATGTTGATTATTTAAGTTGACACCATATTCTAGGAGTTATTTTTGAATCCGTAACATTTGTGAACAGCAGCTGCCAGCAGCCATATATTCTGCTTCTGCAGTTGATGTAGACACAGATGTTTGCTTTTTACAAAACCAAGAGACAAGTTTCATACCCAGGAACTGGCAAGTTCCAGAGGTACTTTTCCTGTCCACTCTACATCCAGCATAGTCAGCATCTGAGTATCCAGTTAACTCAATCTCTGACTCCACAGGATACCAGAGTCCTAGATTTGGACAACTCTTTATATATCTCAAAATTCTTTTTAGGAAAATAAGGTGAGATTCTTTGGGGTTCACCTGGAACCTAGCACAAAGGCATGTGACAAACATGATATCAGGCCTGCTAGCTGTTAGGTATAATAGGGATCTAACAATTCCCCTATAAAGCTTCTAATCTACAGGTTTCCCTGCTGCATCAGAATCCACAACAGCATTGGTAGCCATAGGTGTTTTCATTCCTGAAGCATCACCCATCCCAAACTTCTTAATAAGCTCTTTAGCATACTTAGCTTGGGAGAGGAAGATATCATTAGGGAGCTGCTTCACTTGGAGACCAAGGAAGTAGGAAAGCTCACTCATGCTACTAATCTCAAATTTGGAATGCATGAGGTCAGCAAACCTCTTGCATAATTTGGGATAAGTAAACCCAAAGATGATGTCGTCCACATATATTTGCAATAATAAGATTTGGTCCTTATGATGTCTAGTGAAAAGGGTTTTATCTATGATTCCTCTTGTAAATTTATGCTCTAAAAGAAAGCTTGCTAAGGTCTCATACCAAGCTGTTGGAGCTTGCTTTAAACCATAGAGAGCTTTATGCAATTTAAACACAAAAGAGGATTGAGTTAGAGAGATAAAACCTGGAGGTTGTTCCACATAAACCTCTTCTTGAAGAACTCCATTCAAAAATGCACTCTTGACATCCATTTGGAATACTTTGAATCTCCTGTGAGCTGCATAGGCAAGGAATATTCTTATGGCCTCTAACCTTGCAACAGGGGCAAAGGTTTGGTCATAGTCAATTCCTTCCTCTTGCCTGTAGCCATGAGAAACAAGCCTAGCCTTGTTTCTCGCAATGTTTCCTTGAGCATCCATCTTTTTTCTGTAGACCCATTTGGTTCCAATAACTGGGTAGTTATGAGGTCTTGGAACCAAATCCCAAACTCTACATCTCTCAAACTGATTCAGTTCCTCTTGCATTGCAATGATCCAGTGGGGATCTTGCTCAGCTTTATGGATGGAGAGAGGTTCAATCTGAGAGAGAAAATAGGCATGCATCAAGTCTTGGTTGAGTTGATGCCTTGTCTGTACATCTGCTGAAATGTCTCCAATCACTTGAGATCTGGGGTGATCTCTAAGTGTGACAAGATCAGTGGGTGGAGTTTGTTCAGCAACAACTTCTATAATTAATTCCTCGTGAGGAATGTTATTAGCTGTTGAGGGAAGTTCAGCTCCTTCCACTTGATTTTCTTCTTCACTATCTTCAGCAACCTATGGAGAAGGATGGGTTGACACCTCTTGGGTAAGGTTTAGTCCATCCATAGACTCACACAGTTGTGGAACCTGCAAAGAGCTTTTGGTAGAAATCTCTTTCTCCTTATAAGACATGTTAGCTTCATCAAAAGATACATGGACTGACTCTTCAATTTTAAGAGAGGATTTATTAAAAACCCTATAGGCCTTGCTTACTTGGGAGTATCCTAGAAAAATCCCTTCTTCAGCCTTACCCTCAAACTTTCTAATGTATCTTTTGTTGTTTGTCTGAATATAATATATACAATCAAAAACTTTAAAATATGTAATTTTAGGTTTCTTTCATTTAAGCAATTCATAGGGGGTCTTATTTTTCAGCTAATGCATGAGGCTTCTATTCAGGACATAGTTAGCTGTGTTTACAGCTTCTGCCCAAAAGGATAGAGGCATGTAAGCATCTGCCAATAATGTACCTGCAGCTTCAATGAGTGTCCAATTTTTTCCTTTCAGCTACCCCATTTTGTTGGGGAGTTCTCGGGGCTGAGAAGCACTGCCTGATACCTTCCTTCTCACAGAACTCATGCATAAGAAGAGACTCAAACTCTGTGTCATGATCACTTCTGATCAATACAACATGAGTGAGAACTCAATCTGTATGGTCCTGAGAAAATTTGTAAGAACCTTGTATGTATCTGACTTAGTTCTCAGAAAGGCCACCCAACTGAATCTGGAGAAGTCATCAACAATTACTAAAGTGTAAGACTTCCCTCCTAGGCTTTGTACTGCAATGGGTCCAAATAGGTTCACATGAAGCAAATACAAAATCCTAGGTGAATCACTCTTATTAATAAATTTGAAACTAGTTTTAGTTTGCTTGCCTAATTGACAAGCCCCACATAGGTTTTCCTTCTTGTAGGGATCAGAAGATAAGCCTCTAACAAGGTTATCTTTAGATAACCTAGCTATATTTTTAAGGTTTACATGACCTAATCTTTTATGCCACAACTCATTTTTGTTATTAGTGATATTGAGTAAACAAACATCAGTTTTGGCAGAAATAAAATCTACTAGATATATGTTACCTTGTCTAGTTCCAATTAAAACAGTTTTATTTTCATTATTAACAATAGAATAGGAGGTAGAGTTAAAGTGTATCTGATAACCTTTATCACATAATTGGGTTATGGATATTAGGTTATGTTTGAGTCCTATTACATATGTTACTCTCTTGAAAGTAACTGTTCCAATCTTTACTGCTCCATATCCTTCAGACTGGCCACTATTTGAATAACCAAAGATCACCTTTGGTCCTAGCTTGGACTTGTAATTAGATAGATTGTCCTTGCTGCCTGTCATATGCTTAGAGCAACCACTGTCCAAGTACCAGGTCTGACTCACCCTTGGACAGCTCTTCACCTGTAATGAAAAACAAAAATTAATTGTTCTTGACCCTGGTTATCTTGGGTCCTTTATTTTTTTGAAATGAAAAGCTGGGTATAACTGACAAAGTAGGTTGAGATTTATAACCTAAGGGGTGATATCTTCTAGGTGGAATAACCCAATCAGCTACTAGAGTGCATGGTTTATTAGCTGGCTTAAAATTTCTGTAAGAGAAATGATTTAAGTTTGGTCCTTCTGGGTTCGACGAGTTTCTGTAAGTTCGTCGAACAGTGTTCGACGAATTTCTGTAAGTTTGTCGACCAGTGTTCAACGAATAGGCCTGAGATCGTCGATCTCTGCTCAGAGAATGACAATAGTCATTTTCTGCTCCCCATGTTCGTCGACCTCTACTCGACGAACCATATAAAGTTCGTTGATCGCAGTTAGACGAATTGTTATTACTGAAGTTTGGGTTCAGTGTTCGTCGATCTAGGTTCGACGAACGTGCCACATTTTGTCGATCTGAGTTCGACGAATGCTGCTGAATCTTATTTTTATTAGCTGTTTTCTGATTTTTATTGCTCTTCTCTGTGGGTTTTTGATTGTTTTCAGACATTGGTTTGTTTATTATCTTCTCTTTTCCCTTGGCAGAAACAAATTTAATGGGTGTCGCAAGGATATTTTTCTTAATTATGGGGGGCAAACCTGATGATGCACCCAAGCCCAGCTTTCCATTTAATCTGGCATTTACTGTGCTTGTTATGTCCATCAGCTTGAGACTTCTTCCATTGAGAGATTGCTCAAGTTGTTTAGCCTCACATAAATCAGATTTTAATTTAATTATCTGCTCATTTGCTGAAGTTAGTTGAACTTTTAGTTTAAGATTTTTTGAGTTAACAGATTCAAGGTTTCCTAGTTTTTCTCTAAGTGTTTTTATTTCGTTCTCTGAACTAATTAAATCTAAACACATAGTCTTGAATTCAATTTTAAATGAATCCGAATTATAATCAAAACTTGAAAGAACATGATCTACCTCTGACTCTGAGCCTGTCTCATCTTCAGATTTACTTTCTGATCCTGAACTGCTCCTGGAGGCATCAATTGCCATAAGGTAAACCTCCTTGTTTCTTGCTTCTTCCACTTCTTCACTTGAGCAGGAGGAGGATGATTCTTCTTCAGTATCACTCCATGTTTCAGCAACAAAGCCTTTGTCTCTCTCTTTTTGTACTTGCTGGAGGAGGGTCTGCTGCTGTGTTTTCTCCTAGAGTCTTTTTCTCTGCTTTTCTCCATCTTCTATCTTTCTGGACATTCAGAGATGAAATGTGCAGGCTTTCTACATCCAAAGCACACAACATCCTTGGTTGGTGTCTTGTCAAATTTGGGCTTATCATCCTGCCTGGATGATTTTCTTCTGAAGTCCTTTCTAGCCATCTTATAAAATCTTTTTGCAAAGAGGCTCATTAGTTCTTCATTGGATGTTGAGGTCTCACTTTCCTCTGATGCCTTGAAAGCTATACTGTGATCTTTTCTCACTGGAGTTGTTGATTTTTATTCAGCTGTTTCTCTTGATTTAATCAACTGCTCATAAGATTTTAGGTTGCCTAGCAGAGATTCTGTTGATATCTCATTTAGGCTTCTGGCTTCTTTGATAGGCCAGATTCTTGAGTCCCAAGAGCTAGGGAAGCACATCAAGATTTTGTCTTTCACCTCTGTAAGGGTGATATCTTTATCCAAGGTTTTAAGTTCATTGATGATTGAGCTCAACCAATTGTACATTTCAGAAACTGATTCAGCCTCATCCTTCATAAATTTCTCATACAGGGATATGAGATTTGATCTCATGTCTTTCCTTTCATCAGCTAAACCAGCTACCATTTGGTTGAGGGAGTCCTAAATGGCCTTGGCTGAGGTGCACTCAGTTACCTTCTGAAATATATCATCTGACATAGTCTGAGCCAAGATGTTCATTGCTTTTGCATCTGCAATTTTGGCTTTCCTTTGAGCTTCAGTCCACTCAGGTGGTGGCACTACTGTTGTGCTTGAAGATGTTGCAGAAAATGTGAAGATTTGGGGGGGACCTGTCAAAATAGAATTGTAGATATCTTCATCAATAGAGTTCATATACAATTTGATTCTTGCCTTCTAGATGGCAAATCTGCTAAGATTGCAAACTGGAGGTCTGATGCTTGCATAATCTTTGTTTTGAGCCATTCTGTGAAGAAATAAATCTAATAACGGAAACAAAACAATCAGATCTAACAAGAGGGATCTTTATGGTTCAGGTGTTAGCTTGTGCAACCAACAATAACCAACCTCGCTTTGATACCAATTGAAAGTGAAGGTTAGATCTGAAATACTCTAGAGGGGGGGGGGGGTGAATAGAGTATTGTGGTCTCTTACAAAATCTTTACAACTTTTGTTGTAATCCTAGGTGAACAGGTTAGCAAACAAAGTAATAACCACAACAACCTAACAAATCACAGAACACAGCCAAAACAAAAGAAAAAGGGCAACCACACGACACAAGAAATTATAGTGGTTCCCCAACCTGGGTACATCCACTCTTATACCACCCTGGTAGGAATCCACTCAGATTTTTGATCAGGTGCCTGACATCAATGAGCTTTTGTTCAGGTGCTCAAAAACCAAAACCTCAAGTCTTTTGGTAGGAGACTTGCAACCAAGAATAATTTTGAAGGGACTTAAAACCCTGTACATAGGATGAAAAAGGTGATGTTGTCTTCTCTTTCTCAATAACAACTGAGAAGACTAGTGGATTGATTTCAGCAGAATGCCCCCCCTGAGATCTTGAATGGATCAGGTAATCTGGAGCTTTGCTTCAGGGTGGCAGGTCTTCAAAAACTTGATTGCCTTGTCCAGAGATTGCTTCAGGAACTTCTTCGACAGATAGAGTTATTGTTGTCCTTTTGAAGTTGTCCTATATGGTGGAAAGAAGAAGACTCTTGATAGAGATTGTATGTTCTTTTTCTTCTTGATGATGATGTTCTCTGGCCTAGGCTGATTGCAGTGTGTGAAACTTTTGATTTATGTAAGACTTCTTGAATGTAATGTATGTTAGCAGGACTGCTTAATCTTTTCTTTTCTTAAAACTGACTAAAAAAACACATTCGAAATTTGAATCCTTGAGCATTAAATGCAGTCGGCCTGAGAAGGAAGCGACAATGAATGAATTCCCTAACTGTTCCGTGGAAAAATGGCATGTAATAATCCATGATCAATGCTCGTTCTAACGGTAACATTCCGAGAAGATTGAGCATTAATTACTCAGGAATCATCGCCAAGAAAAGGGACGGAAAACTGGAGAAGAGCTAGTCTGGAATCGTTGAACGAAGAACAGAAATCGTCGACCTGAGTTCACAGTTCGTCGAGCTGAGCTGATGAGTTCGTCGACCAGAAAATAACAATTAGTCTTCAAGGGAAACTTGTCAATTCTGCTACAATCTTCGTCGAACTGACAATCATCATTCGTCGAACAGAGATCCAAATTCGTCGACTGAAGAATGATTGTGGACTTAGAATCTAAGAAGTCTCTGGCTGAGAAGAGTTCAAGTAGTAGACCAGAAATCATCGACCAAGGAATATGGTTCGTTGAGCTGAGATCGACGAACGTCGAACACATTTCCTTGAGCTAAAGATATCTCTAAGTCTTGAGTTTCTCTGCCAGTCTGGAGGATGGTTGGTCCACAAGATGATGTTCTAAGGACAAACCCTAGACTCTAGGACACAACCAATGACCCTGACTATACAAGGTGGGTCAAAGACATCCTAACTCAGTGAACCTAGCCCAAATCCAAACTAGGGATCCAACACGACCGATGCATGGAGTCTCGCTATTCCGTAGTCGGAAGAAGCTTAGTTCGAGATACATGGAGCCTTACATGATCCTGGAAAAGATCGTTCCCTTGGCTTACAGACTAGAGCTGCCGCCATAGCTAGTAGTTTGGCACGACGTTTTCCATGTCTCCTCCCTCAGGAGAGCTCTACTTCGGGCGAAGCAGCAGATTACGACTACAGAAGGGACTTTAGCTCCTAATCGATCGGTGCACCTAGTACCGATTTGGATAGACGATACTAGGTTGGGGGTCTTGAAGCGCAAGAATGTTCCGCTGGTCAAGGTATTATGGAGGAATAATGGACTAGAGGAACACACGTGGGAGTCGCAGGACTTGATAAAGCAAAAGTACTCTGAACTTTTCACGTCAGGTATCACCTTTAAGCTCTGAAGATGTTACATTTTACTTTTCGTACCTGAAAACTCGTAGGCCTAACCTGAATTTCTGGGATGAAATTTTTATTTTTATTTATTGGGATTTGTAACATCCCTCAAACAACTAGACCCATAGGAATGGTTTTATCACGGCTAGGTCATGACAAAACCCTAGGAAGCCCAAAAAGACCAAGTGAACCTAGGAATTAAGGTGAGATTACCATGGTCTGAAAATAACACCTTCCAATCACCTAACCTACTGTTTGATTTTAGGGCCTCACCTTGACTCTTTGACCCCACCAAAATATCCCTAGCGCTTTAGAAAGTTCATTGGGTCACCAAGGACCCATTGGGGTCAACTAAAAATGTCAAGTTGACTAAAATTAACCCTAACCCTAAAATGGTCAAAGTGCACTATCTAGGGCCAGAGGACCTTCCCTTAGACAATTTGACCACACCTAAACCTCCCTAACCCTTTAGGAGTTTCATTGGGTCACTAAGGACTCATTTGGGTCAACCCAAGTAGTCCAGTTGACCAAAGTCAACTTAAACACTAAAGTGCCAAAGTGCACTAATTAAGGGTCAAGTGACCACCAAGGTGTAAAACCAACCCTACCAAAGTCTTCCTAGACCTTAGGGGACTCAAATGGGTCACCAAGAACCCATTGCGGTCAATCCAAAAGGTCAATTTGACCAAGGTCATCTCAATCCTTGAAATAGGTCAAACTAGCTCAAATGGGCTACCACAAGCTCAAACCCAATCCCTCTTAGACTAACCTTATTTCCATGAATAATATATGGGTTAGTGCGGTGCCATTAGGCTGGAATAGTCCTCAATTTCAGCCTCGATGACTCGGAGAGATAAAAGCTCCATTTTTTCCTTTAATGAAGGAGAGAGAAAGTGGGGAGTAAAGGTCATTCATGGCTTGGAAGGCCAAAGGCCCTCTCTTCTTGTTGGAATCTTCCTCCCTGGTCCATTATGGGGAGATCAAGGGACTTTCCAGCCACTTTTAGTGGCATTGATGCCATGACCACTCCTCTTCCCCGTTTAGCAATCTTTAAAGCATCCCTGGATCCATAGCAATCATTTCCACTATCCCATTGAAGAAGCCGAGCAATTCGGTTGTGCTGTAGCAAAACATCGAGCGGCGCCACCACCGTTCATGGCGACCTGGTGATCGGTAAGGCAACAACCCTCCACTAAGGTCCTCCTCTACTCCTTTCTTCATGAGCTAGAATCTTAAATTATTTTGGAGAGAAATTGGGGTCAATTGAGGCTGATTGGGTGAGAAAAATTTCATAATTTTCCATGTTTTCTACCTCTCAGGTTCGCCGGAAACCGCCCCTCCGGCAGCCGTGCTGCCGCACGGTGATAGCCCCCACCTCAACGGAGGTTGTGGTGGTGGCCGGACAGAGAGGTGGTCGGGTGGCTGGCAAATGGACTTGGAATATGCTCCAGGTCGGGCTGATCGCATCCTTTGGCTGGAGGAAGAAGATTATGCCAAGGCCATCCAATTATACTTTAAGATTCGTGCAATAATTATATATTAATTCATTTTATTTCATTTTCTGTCACAGTTATTGGGCTATTTTAAATTAATTATTAGAAACACTTAGTGTACCCCATATTAAAATTGGTCCACATGAAAGTTGTAGCCCTAGGAGTCTAGTTTATTTTAAAATTAGTTTGATCCAAATTGGATTTCAGGTCAGACCACAACACTCATTTTGGTGAGGTCTATACCTTGGCTTGATCAGAGATTGTCTTGAGTGCCTCCATCAATCCATCCATCCAAATGACTTGAAATTTGGCTGGGGGTCACTCTTACCTATACCTATAACATATCCAATAATAGGAATTTTTGAAAACAAATTCCTAAAGTTTTTGTAGAAATTTAATAAAGCATGTATGAATTATTTAAGGGGTTTAATTACCTCTAAACCCACAAAACTTTTGGTGTCTGTCTGTTAGGGTCAGGGCATGACTATGATAAAAATCGCATCCCAATTGAGTCTATTTTGAATAGGTTTTGGTGAGACCAAAGTGTGGCGCTTTAAGGGTTAATTAGCGCAAGAGTGAGCTTGGGGCATGGAGGGGCCAATTCTCACCCAAAGTGGTTGGGATTTTGGCTAGAGACGCAACGTTAGTTGAAAGACCCTCACATGAAGTTTAGTGTGGATTTGCCCTAGGACCCTAGTTAAAAACCTAAGGTTGAACTTTGGGGGTTTGTGAAGGACATGGTGTGATATATCCATGTATGGACTTGGGGTTTAGTCCGTGAAATCCTAGGATGGTAAATAGCCCTAGGAAGGAATTTGGAGACATTTAGACTAAGGCACACAACTTAAACCAATTAGGGATAGTTTAGGCATATACCTTTTATGAAAATATTGAAGGGTCATATGACCTTGGATCCTTGTGAAATTTTGGTAGAAGAGTTTTTGTAAGAGTATAAGTCTCTAGAATTTATTGCAGGATGTTTGGAAGACAATAGCTCACATTTGTAGTTATAACCTTTATGTTGCCCCTATGGATGATTTTGATAAAATCATGGTTAAAATAACTTAGAATGTTATGATAATTAGTTAGTGATGATTTATGATCATATTAAAGCCCTGGTAATGTTTATGTAATTTTTGGATAATATTTTGAGGTACTTCTCTCTTTAATTCTATTTATCTTGAATTAATTATTTAGGAGCTGATACTTTTATGAAAATCTATGAAATTTGGTATTCACTGATATGTTTCTATGATATGGAGTTTATAATTTTTTGGTGGCCATAACTTATGAAAATTTAGTACTTCATGTTAAAAATAACCCAAGACCTAACTTTGGGGAAAATTTTAAAAATGCCAAATTAATTAAGAAAATTACAAGTTTCTGGATTTAGGCTAAATGTGTCATGTTAGACACACAATATTTATCTCGGGGCCTTTGGATTAAAATTTGGAGTACCCCCTGTCATGTACATCATATAGCATAGATTGGTCTCCATATTGTAAAACTGCAAAAATATGATAACATGAGGAATGGACATAGGCAGATGGGGTTAATAGTTTGATGAGTTTAGTAAAGTTAAAATGAGTTCATCTTTAGGAGTCATGATGTCGATGTATTGGATTGGCTGGTGTTAAATGGTGCACGGGATGGACAAAACATTGTCCTTCCTGTGGAGAGAGAAAAGAGTCAAATGCACTAGGGTTAGATTTAGTTAAATTAAAATGGTGTTTATTTTGCGGTGCCATGGAGGGTGATGCTAAGGCAAAGGTTGTCCATCTTTTGGTGAAGCTTCTCCACTTGAATAGCTAAGGCGGTGACGACATCTACTTCATAAATTCCTGCGGGCTTGCTAGGCTTTTGTCTTACGGTAGTCCATTGGTAATTATTCATAGTCATATCTTCAATCAACTGCTGAGCCGCTTCAGGTGTCTTGTTGTTCGAAGTGCCTCCACTAGCCGCATCAATCATTTGTTGAGTGGCCGGATTTAGGCCATTATAGAAGGTCTGAATCTGAAGCCAAGAAGGTAGAGCAAGGTGGGGACATCTCCTTAACAACTCCTTGAATCGTTCCCATGTTTCGTATAACGATTCAGACTCCAATTGAATGTACGTAGAGATGTCATTCCTTAACTTCGCAGTCTTCGCAGGTGGGAAATACTTCATCAGAAACTTCTCAACCATCATGTCCCAAGTAGTGATCGACCCTCTAGATAGTGAGTTTAACCACTGCTTCGCCTTATGCCTTAAAGAAAATGGAAAAAATCTCAATCGAATGGCGTCATTGGAAACACCATTTATCTTGAATGTGTCACATATCTCTAGGAATCCGGCCAATTGGGTGTTAGGATCCTCATCTTGCAAGCCATCATACTGGACATACTGTTGAACCATTTATATTACACTAGGCTCCAATTCAAAGTTTTTGGTAGCTATCGGTGGCCTAACGATGCTCGACCCGGTCCCTTGGAGATTAGGTCTAGCAAAGTCAGACATGGTTTGCTCATTTTGGTTGGCCATGGTATCTACGTTTTCAAGATGATTTTCTCCTTGGTTCACTGTCTCCTCTTCTGATAGTCCGTTTGAAATATCTGTGGTATTAATTCCCACGTCCCTTAGGTTAGTGTTATGGATAAGTCATTCTGGGTGAGGATGAAATGGTGCTAGCCCAGAATTTCTGCCCCTGGTCATAGACTAACAGACTACAAAACAGAGATTAAGTGATATAATTATTCAAATACTAATTTATAACTATTTATTACTAAACAAAAACTGGTAGATTAATAAAATTTAGACTTTCGAAATATTGAAAACGTCCCCGGCAACGGTGCCAAAAACTTGATGATTGCTTTGCTAACAAGTAATAACTCAATGCGATTTCATTCTACATTCTAGTATAATTATGTAGATGGGCATAAGCAAGATTGAATTAACATTCAGGCAAGTGCACCTATCAATCATAGTACAGGAGAAATCTACATCTCGTATCGTATTCCACAGGGCCCTTTCAAGTATTCTTACTCATCCTCACTATATTATCGTACCTATAAGTAAAATTGATTTCTAACCTAAATTAACCGAACTATGACTATTGGATAAATCAGCATTAGAGAAGTAAAAATGATAAAAGGCATGAAGCTTTTAATCGATTACATGAATGAACTCATTTATTAGTTCAATTCTAAGTGATCATGAAATGAAAAGACTATTAAATTCGTTGTAATGTAAAGGTTAAATGTTCATCAAATTCTCTCTCGAGCAATTCCAAATCTAAACCTAAGATAGTAAATTCTCTCGAACAATTTACAACACTCAAGTTCGCATTAAGTAAAGTACCCTTATTATTATATAAATTCTTGAAATTTATCTCTAAATTACCATGAATCCTTTTACTCGTGTTCTAATTTTCCAAACAACATATCTCTCGATCATAGAGTTTGATTCACAAAGAGAGTTAACACCACAATATGAACATACAAATATCATTACAAAGAACCAATTTCTCAATCTAGCAATTTGCAAATTATGTAAAGCAAAGAAGCAATTCATAATGAAGATTAAACTCTTTATTTGCAAGCCTAAACACGAATAAAATACCGCAAATTTAACATAAACAAAACGATACATGATTACTAGAATGCTCAACTATAAGTTCATAGAGAATAAAAGATAATTGAAGATGAATCACCAAGAGAAAGGAGAGATTAAAAAGGGATTAATGAAAGATTAGATGCATACAAAATACCCTTCAAATCTTCCTTCTCTTGGATGCTCCACTTCGTGCTCCAGCAGTTCCTCAATGCCAAAATAATCCAAAAGATTTCCACAAATTTTTCTACAGGAAATATATAGTCCCTTTGCAAACAGGTCGGACACGGGTTCCAACACGGCCGTGTGTCAGGCCGTGTGGACAGTTTCTAGGCGGTTCCCCACGAATAGGCATGTCTGGTAGTGGGCTGTATCAGATGACACGGGTACTGACACGGCTGTGTGTCCGGCCGTGTTCTTCAGACACGGGTTGGTCGGCAGTCGTGTTCAAATATGACACGGGTACACACACGGGCGTATGTCCTACCCGTGTGAGTCTCAGTCTCCTACGTCCAATTTATTCAGCTCCAGGGTGCATAGGACCCAGGTAGGCACAAGGCCGTGTGTCAACCCGTGTGCGCCAAATTTTCATCCTGTCATCAACCATGTTGACTCCGTGAAATCCTCTGTTTGCTCCAAGACTTTTAGGTCCATTGGTTGGCATTACCTGCAAAAGAAAAATGAAAGAATCAGTAAATAGTTTATTACAAGGAATGCAAAGACTTCTAAATGCGATCTTCTATCTATGATACGACAATTTCTTTACTATTATCGTGAAATCACCACAAAAAGGGGCAGGAAATAGTAGACATGATTACAATTATGATAGTAAAAAGCCTATCATAATCGTACTCATCAGGCTACAAAGCGATCATTAAGGGTAACGATCTTTCTTCCTTCTATATGTGAAGTCCTTAATTTGGCATATGCATGGATTTCCCCCACCAAACGGTGGATTATTGAGGAATTCCCCTTAGGTTGATTCTGGATATCCCCAAGATGTCTTGCATGTAGATCCGGAAATGTGTAGTATGGAATAGGCATACTGTCTGAAGCCCATCTAGACAGGTTGATTTGGATTGATGATGTTTTATTTTGCGCACAATGGAGAAGACTCAACGTATTAATGAGTATGTTTGTGGATTCGATGGGTTGTGTCGGTGAAGTGTAGTAGCAGGAAGTACTGGAGTGAAATTCCACGAAAATGCTGACAAAGTGCTTGTGTTATATGCTTAAAAGACCAGTATTTCTAGAACTGCAGGTTGCTGCAGGGATTGCTGGATGGTTGATCCAGATGAGGTTAGGGCGGGGGATGGAAAGTGAATTCTGTAGCTAATGTCGGGCGACAGTGAGTGTCACTGGCGATGGCTCCTAGCTAACCTATGATTGTGAAGCAGTCCTTAGGGGATTGTGTGGCTATTTCTGAGCTTTGGGAGCTCTTGAAAAGGCTTCGTACCGAACGGATATGGGGAGGCCGACCCACGTAAGTCTGGTCATAGAACTGATGATTTGAGCAGCGGGAAAAGGCAGAACTGTCTTCGCATTATGGTTGTCCGCCATGAGTTCCTGGGCTATTGGCATTCAACAGAAACACATAATGAGAGACTTAGGCCTGCGCGTCATTAAGACTAAAGTCTTCGGCTAAAGGTCATGGAGCAAAATGCTCATGTTTTCCATTGAGCCTCAGACCTTCGAATGGCGGTGGGACCCTGGTATTTTTGGTACACCAAGAATGTGCTTCAAATGGCGGTGGGACCATGGTATTTCTGGTACACCAAGAATGTGCCCTGAATGGCAGTGGGACCCTGGTATTTTTGGTACACCAAGAATGTACCCTGAGTACACGGAGCGTCAGGCCACGTGGTCGACATTTGTGATATGTTGATTGTGTGTGAGTGCACATTGTGTGATATATCTGCTTGTAAAATGCTATGTATAACACCTCCTCTGTAATGACCATATAATATAGCTCTGGCCGGGGCCCCACAACATACAGACGCCACAACTTTAGCATTAAATGATGATATGAACTACCCAATCTCAAAACTTAAAACCAATCAATAGCAGAAACAGTAAACAAGACTAGAAGCTATCCACATATAAGAATATCGAAACGGCCTTAGGGCCTTACAACAAAAGAGAGTCCAACACTACAAAAAGATAACATCCAACAATAATGTGCAAAAGCACTCCTAGACTACCTTGGCATGCAAGCCGAAAAAACAAGAGCATCAAACATACAATGCCACAAAATAGAGCTAGTACGAAACTGGAAACACTTCGTGAGGCTTAGGACTTTTTGGTCGGCGAGCTAGCTCCTGCTTGCGATCCTTGCCCTGAAAACATTGGTTGTAACATGGGTCAGCAAAGGCTGCCCTCAAACTGTGTAACAAAAACATCTCCTCCCGGCCGCCCTAACGGACCCCGGTGTTGAAACCAAAAAATGGTCTCCTATGGAGTTCACCCTCGGGGAAGTGGTGATCATGCACCTACTTCACTCCTACAAGCAAAACAACAAAAGAAACGAGGGAGAACTGACCCAAGGGCTCGGCATGGAGGAGCCACCACACACCCGGAAGATCTAAGAGCGCTTCCCCTTCTTAGCCAAAGGCCGAGCTAAGGTATCCTCAGAAAGCGCTTGAGAGATGAAGCCAGAGAGCACAAGAAGCATGCCTTCTGAGGTACCCCTTGGGTCCTATTTATAGATTTCAGAATTTGAACTACAAATTGATGAGTCCGATTTATATAGGGTTTTTCGGACTCATCTGGTCTAGTTTTCATGCGTTTGCACGTCACTTTTAGTTTTATATCATTCATATTTCATCTTGTCTAAATTTCCAAAGGAAGTGCACACTTAGGCCCGTGGTTATGTATTTTTTGTACTTTTAATGTTTGTACTCCCTTTTTGTTATCGTCTGGAATGTCTGCACATATCAGTGCGGGGTTTAGGGGTCGTGTGCATGTTCCGGGGACGTTTTGAAGCAAGAATACTGTGCATGATCATCGGATATAGTGTGCACGACTACTGGTCATGCACCGATGATCATGCGTAATGTACCCTGATTTCCAAAATTAGCCTGGGGTAATCGCACGACCACTAGACATAGTGTGCACGTCCACCGGTCATGCGCCACTGATCGTGTGCATTGATTCCTCTTTTCATGTAGTCCTGTCTGGGGTAATCGCACGCCCATTGAACTTAGTGCGCACGACCACCGGTCGTGCGCCACGGCTCGTGCACGTTATTCCTGTTCTTCTTCCTAATCTGCCATGCCAGTGCGCACGATCACTGGACATAATGCGCATGACCACTAGTCGTGCGCCCGTGGTCGTGCTCATTATTCAATTCAGCTTTCTATAAATATCGCAGGTCTCGCCCTAATTCAGAATCTTTGGATCGCTCGACATTTCTCCGCCATTTTCCGCCTTCTCTGCCGTTGTTCATCATCTTCCACCATAGGGAGGTGCTCCGGGTAATCTTTCACCGCTAAATCTAAGACGGAGCTTCCTCTCAGCCTCCTCCATCATCTCTTGGGTTCATTTCAAGATTCAACGCCATAGCCATCAAGCAAAGGGAAGCTTGCAACCTTCGTTCGCTATCGTGACATGAAGAAGAGGGGCCATTGGAAGGTGGTGACAGCCCTTCTCTACCCCGGATGCAGTTGAGGACCGAGCTTGGATGCGGATTGACAACGCGACGATTCCAACTGTGAATCCTCAGCAAGACTTTGGATTCGATCGATCTCTTGACTTGCTCTTCCTTTATTGTTGTATATGTGTGTTAAAACTTCATTTATATTGATGTTGTTGTACTTTAGATTTAAACTTTATTAGATTCATGTCTATGTGATTCTGTATTTTTTTACGCTTTAGTTGCTTGAGGTGCGTCATATTTCATGCACCACTATCCACCCTTGCCGCACTAGCAATTGTTAGTGGCATGCATAGCGAAGTGGTGCTCACGACCCTCATTCCGGCATTTTAACCACCTCATCCGCAAGCCTACTCGCCCATCCACCTAGTGATTCGGTGCATAGCGGCCCGACTTGTCTTCCATCCCGCCTAGCGAAGCATCGCATAGTGGCGTTGCATAGTAATAGTTGATAGTGTTTTATTTTATTTGTCTGCAATATTAAAACCCCTCTTAGTTAACTCCGACCTAAGGACTTCAATCTCAAGTCCTCCTCGAAATTAACTCCACCTTACTGTGTTCCTTGAGAGATTGATACTTGGGAAAACTCGCCCATTTTATATTACTTGTGCGACCGGTTCACTTCCGTGATCTTTAGCATCAAGTTTTTGGCGCCGTTACCGGGGAACACAGTCGTGTGAGATTCTGGAGAGAGAGACGTGAGATTGCTTTCCTTTTTCTTTGTAAATCGCTTTTGTTTTGTTCTATTTCTGTTTTGCCTGCCTTTTTCTTGTTTGTTTAGGCAATTGTAATAATATATTGTTGGGTTTAGTAATTTGCATAATTTATTTTGAATCTGCTATTTCGACAGCATGTGGGGATATTCATATGCAAAATGTAGTTGGTTTGGAAAGTCTTCCCACGCTAGTCATGAATGCCCTACGAGAGATATTGAGCATAAGCCTCAGTGCACAATGCATCAGATGTTGTATTCGTACAGCGCTTCAAACACTGTGCCCCGAGCTTATGGTCAATCGTCCTCTCCACATACACCGTTCTCTTATTCCTCTCTGGCCCCACAAGGACCGCAGAGTAATGGGAGAAAGTGTTTGTATTGTTGTAGAACAGATCATGTACTGAAGGATTGTGCCGAGTACCTCCGTGTTATGGAAGAGGATGATGAGTCGGACATCCGGATCATCCTGACTCCTACCCTTGGTGGCACACCTTCATCATCTGGTTATGTATCCCTGCCACCTTCATTTGTTGAAGGGATTGATGTGGACACAACCACCAGATGTGTGGCTGATCTAGGTTTCAACGTGGTTGAGCCCATCTCTCCTGTGCATAGATCTCCAAGCGTGGAGCCGATTCTTTGTGAGGAACCTGCGCTTGACTTTTATCCAAGCAAAGTTATTCTGCCTTTTGTGCATTCTACTTCAGTCATCTCTGATGACATTTTCGACGATGCAACACAAGTTGATGCTTGTGATACATGGGTGGTTTCCACTCCTATGGATGAGGACAACCTTCCTGGTGTCGAGGATTCTCCCTCGATACCAAAGGGGGAAGTCCAAGTCTTGGTGGAGGCCTCTATGGATCTGGCCGAGCCTTGTAGCATTGTCGACATTGCTGACGATATTTTTCTACCTCAGCCTTTGGGGAGTGAAACCGGGATCACTCCCCCGATTATTTCTTTATGTTCTTCTTCTCTTTTATTTCTTGACCCCCCTTCCTTATCTGAGTCTGGGCGGGTTGAGTCTCTGCAAGAGCTTCAGGAGGACTTGGAGCTTTCAGCTCGAGTCATCGATGGTAGCATCCTCTCTCGCGAGGAGGTTGATTCCTCCTCTGTTGAGAAAGCTCCATTGATTGCTTTCTACTCCTGCCTTCTCCCTGTAGTAGACGACACCTTGCTGGACAAGGATTCATTTTGTGGTGAGAAGAGTGATGACCAGTGCTCCTTATCTTCTTACTTCCTATTTCCTCTACCTGTGTTGGGCAGGTATTACTATTTAGCTAGAGGGGTAACTGTTCTATCGCCATATCTGTACCCGTTACCGAAACGGATATTGGGACGGTTACCTGTGCATTTTTCTTTTCATATGCCCATTAGCTAGAACATTTTTGTAGCCGAATAAGTCGTGCTGGGATGACAATAACCCAGTACTTATCTTTCATTTTCTGCATTTTATTTTTCATGTCTAGTTAGTTTTAGTATTTCTTTGTAGTTTGTATATTTTTATTTTGTTTTTGCGGAGCTCACCCCTGCAGGTATTCATGGTAAATCACATTGGTGGGGTTGTGATTCTTCGTTTAGTGGGCCTGCTTCAGGTTTCCACGCATCTTCTGGTCTGCTCACTAGCTAAGCATTGGGTAACCTCTTCCCTTAGCTCTTTATGATATTAATTTCTCTATCATATGCTGTGTAGTTTAGTTTAACTCTGGGGGAGAGGCAGTTTTGTTACCTATTGCATGCGCACATTTCATGTGCATACTAGAAGCTTTTATAGTTTTATTTTGATTAGTTCATTGCACTGCACACCACTGCAGCCACTTGAGCGCGTGCTTAGCTGTTAGTGTGCTGCGAGTTAAACTCATTTCTTCGTTAGATTTGGGAAAATTATTGTGCTGGCTTAGGATTGTGAGACAGAGTAAAATGTTGACCTTGTTATGTTTCTAGTCAACTGCTCTCGTCTCGTGCAGAAATTCGAGTAGATTTAATTTTTTTGTATGCTTATGGTTTTATACTTTTCTATTTGCGTAAAGATCTTTTTATTCTACTCAAAAAATTTGGTGAATCCTGTGTGAATCCGACGGTAGCTTAGGGATGTGTGTAGACGACCGTTAGGTTCGTATTGCTCGAGTCGGGAGGATGGATAGTCTTTCTCGTTGGATAAGAACTTGCCCAAAGCTATTCTTGAAGCATGGGTGTAGGTTAGTTCACTCGCATGAGCGTGATGTAAGCCATCATTTTGGCCCGGTTGAGCTTTGTATCGTTCCTAACGTCTTGTCCTCGCTAGCCCCGTTGTGCCTACCCATTCTTTTAATTCAGCTCCACCTTTATTTCACCAAAGCCTTAAAGCCGATCCTAGTCGCACTCCCAAGTCGAGCTTTAGAGTTTTATATTGTTGGGGTGTTGATGTGGTGCTGTTATATGTGAATATGTGGATGTGCTCCAAAGCTTATATATGCTAAAATTGTTAAAAGAAAAGTAATTTTAAAAAGAAAAAGAAAAGTTAAAAAAATGATGTTAATTGTGAAAAAGTGAAAAGTAAAAGTAAAATTGAAAATCCTATTTGAGATGTGAGTATTTTTGGAGTAGGCGGTGCACACACCCATATGTTAAAAGTTAAGTCTTGGGGTGTGGTGTACCCACATATATTTTGGTTAGCTGATGGATTCTTTCTTTGATAGCTCATTTGGGTTCGGTGCATAGCCTTCCTGTTTATCTTTTTTTACCTCCCGAAACCCAAGCCCCATCTCTTCACCTAAATTCCTACTGATTCGTGTGTGAACCCAACCAGTGCCGTGGAGAGAATGCGAAAGGGCGAGCATATGGTCACCGACATTGGAGGATTCCCTTGGAGGTTATCCCAAGCCCCAATCTTTGGCAATGCTCGCCTAGCGATTACTCTACTTTCTGCCTACGCATGACCGAATGATTCACCGTGATTTCATTTTTGAGTAATAATAAAATGTTGATACGCATTGTGAAAAGTATAAACTATTTTGTATACTTAGAGATTTCTTTTATTATATTTTTATGCGTGCGAGCATGCGACTTCACATGGTACTCCGTATCTCAGTTTCCTTGTTATCTAAATAATTTTCCCTATCTGCTTAGATTTTGTTTGCTCGAGACACACAAATAGTTAAGTCTGGGGGTGTGATGAGTCCGATTTATATAGGGTTTTTCAGACTCATCTGGGCAAGTTTTCACGCGTTTGCACTTCACTTTTAGTTCTATATCATTCATATTTCATCTTGTCTATATTTCCATAGGAAGTGCACACTTAGGCCCGTGGTGGTGTATTTTTTGTACTTTTAATGTCTGTACTCGCGTTTTGTGATCGTCTGAAATGTCTTTACACATCAGTGCTGTGTTTAGGGGTCGTGTGCGTGTTCCGGGGATGTTTTGAAGCAGGAATACTGCGCACGATCATCGGATATAGTGCGCACGACCACTGGTCGTGCGCCGATGATCGTGCGCAATGTACCCTGATTTCCAAAATCTGCCTTGGGTAATCGCACGACCACTGGACATAGGGCGTACGACCACCGGTCGTGCTCCACTGATCGTGTGCATTGATTTCTCTTTTCTTGGAGTCCTGTCTGGGGTAATCTCACGATAATTGAACTTAGTGCGCACGACCACTGGTCGTGCGCCACGGCTCATGCACGTTATCCCAGTTCTTCTTCCTAATCTTCCGTGCCAGTGCGCACGATCACTGGACATAGTGCGCACGACCACTGGTCATGCGCCCGTGATCGTGCGCATTGTTCAATTTTGCTTTGTATAAATATCGCAGGTCTCGACCTAATTCGGAATCTTTGGATCGCTCGACATTTCTCCGCCGTTTTCTGCCATCTCTACCGTTGTTCATCATCTTCCACCCTAGGGAGGTTCTCCGGGCAAGCTTTCACCGCCAAATCCAAGCCGGAGCTTCTTCTCGGCCTCCTCCATCATCTCTTGGGTTCATTTCAAGCTTCAACGCCATAGCGATCAAGCAAAGAGAATCTTGAAACTTTCGTCCGCTATCGTGACACGAAGAAGACGGGCCATTGGAAGGTTGTGACCGCCCTTCTCTATCTCGGACGCAGTTGAGGACTGAGCTTGGATGCGGATTGACAACCCGATGATTCAAACCGTGAATCCTGAGCAAGACTTCGGATTCGGTCGATCTCTTGACTTGTTCTTCCTTTATTGTTGTATATGTGTGTTAAAACTTCATTTATATTGATGTTGTTGCACTTTAGATGTAAACTTTATTAGATTCATGTCTATGTGATTTTGTATTGTTTTACGCTTTAGTTGCTTGAGGTGCGCAATATTTCATCCACCACCATCCACCCTTGCCGCACTAGCAATTGCTAGTGTGGTGCATAGCGAAGAGGTGCTCACGACCCTCATTCCGCCGTTCTAACCACCTCATCCACAATCCTACTCGCCCATCCTCATAGTGATTCGGTGTATAGCCGCCCGACTAGTCTTCCATCCCGCCTACCAAAGCATAGCACAGCGGCGTTGCATAGGAGTAGCTGATAGTGTTTTATTTTCTTTGTCCGCAATATCAAAACTCCCCTTAGTTAACTCCAACCTAAGGACTTCAATCTCAAGTCCTCCTCGAAATTAACTCCACCTTACTGTGTTCCTTGAGAGATCGATACTTGGGAAAACTCGCCCATTTTATATTACTTGTGAGACCGGTTCACTGCCGTGATCTTTAGCATCACAAATAACCAAACTGAAGTGGCCTGAAGTTACCAAAATACCCTTGGCTGGGTCTGCCAATGAGCCAAACTCCGCTATTTTGAAGGGCTATGGGCAGACTAGTGGGTGAAAAACAATAAAAAGTACCTCATAGATCTGGGCGGGCTGGGGAGCTCGGCCACCCCTGAAGATCCGGCTCGCCTGCTGTTGTCGAGCTCCTTGCGTGAGTGCGAGCTGGGAAGACGAGCTCGCCCATCAGTCGGCTATCATTAGTCGATCTCAGCTCGACGAAACCTGGAATGAGCTCGACGAATGTCGAGCTCGAGGTCGACGAGTGCCGAGCTCGGGCTTCTGATTTCCCTGCCTAGCTCGCCTGGCCTCTGAGCGATCTGCACCGCTGGGTCTGGTTCTTATGGACACTACTCGCCGGATATGGGGTTGTACATAATCCCCGCACTTTTTGAACTTGGCAAAGCTCAGAAAGAAACATCCAACCCCAAGTTGAAAGTCCACCTAGTGTCAACTATGTGCACCTATGGGGGAGGGGGGGAATAGGTGACGTGTGGTTCTTTTGAGGAATTTACGGATGTACCTGCACAATAAAAACAAAAACCACAGCACACAGAATACACAGCAAATTTATAGTGGTTCCCGACTTGGGTACATCCACTTTCCCCCTTCGACTATCTCCCCAACAAGGGACGACTCGGTCACTTCACCAACGGATTGAAATCCAATCCCTGCACTAACGGAAGGAGCCCTTCCACACGTGAGAGTCAACACTCCCACAAAGCGGGTTGCACCCAACCCTTACAACTCGGAACAAAAGTTCCTTTACAACGAAATGAAAATGTAGAATGTACACGTGATACAAACTTCTTTTGGAGACTACGGTGTTCCTCTTTGTTCGACGACGTGTTCTTGAAGTCGATGAAGAGTCTACGACCTTGGTCTCTCTTGGAGAAGATCTCCCCGGAACCGGCGGCGGCACACGAGCGGCGGCTAGCTTCGGGATCGGCGGCTACGATGAAGAGTGGCTGCAGAACTTGGAGATCTAAACTTCGTAGCGAAGCAAGCTAGGTCTACCAACGGTCACTCTAGGATCAGTCGTCTCGATCGATTCGGACGGGGGAGTTTTTCCCGGTCAACAAATCGAGAGACAAGAGATCTCCGGATAGACGCGTGAGACACAAGCCTTGCTAAGCTTCTGTCACCGGAGATCGGGAAGAAGAGCGATCAGCAGCGGCGACCACTTGACGCGAGCGGCGGCGGCGGAGCGGAGCGATTTCGCGAATTTAGGGTTACGTCGCCGCTCGTTTTTCTTTCTCTCTTGTCCGTCCATTTACTGTTCAAAATACCCATCTATTTATACCCTGAAGATACAGCAATTTTGACCGTTTGTGGGACCCACAAAAGGAATCCCCAAATTCCGGTTCAAACTAGTCCAGAAGCAGAATCCGGTCCAGCAGCATTCTGAGAAAAATGCCAAGTAAAAATCGTCGAGAATCGCAGACGATTCTCGACGAATCGGCAGAATCACCAAGTGATTCTCGACGATTCGTCGAGAATCGTTTGTGATTCTCGTCGAATCACTTGTCGATTCTCAACGAATTTTACTTTACACATGGGCTGCTTGACCACTGGTTCGGCGGGAATTACAAGTGATTCTCACCGAATCTTACTTGGCACCATTTTGAGATGGCCAGAAGGAGTCGGCGAGAATCACTGATGATTCTCGACGATTCGACGAGAATCACCTAGTGATTCTCGCCGATTCGGCGAGAATCACTTGGTGATTCTCGTCGAATTTGCCTTGGAAGATTTTTCGTCTTCCACCTAGGAGATGCTCCTTGATCCTCCATGCTCCTTGTCTTCTCTTGCATATGAGCGGCCCTGTACTTGAAAGTAAGTGCACTCCAATAGAGAGAGTACACATAGGCCAACACACTGATCTGCTCAACGAGGGATTACGTCGTGCAGACCCATGTATATTGACCTACTGCACCCTGACATTGGTGTGCACTTAGCGTGGAGAAACTGCAAGTACAACTTGAAAGAGTTTATCAAATACATTGTGAATTCATCTTAGCTTGACAGGTGGCTTCCTCAAATTTAGGTAATCGTGGATACAATACCCAACAATCTCCCCCTATTTGACGAAGCCAAAACCCTACTAGCTAAAATGAATAACACCTATCAAATAATAATTATAGCATTTAAAAATTAAATATGCAACTCAAGGGAATATATGCAATCAGAACAGGACTTGAGTCATTCACACATTCAAGAATATATATATATACCAAGAGAAATATATTCACATATAATTCAGAATTGTTCATACGACAGTAATAATTATTAAATGCTCTTAATACACCGTGACCAGCTATAAAATAATGACTATTTGTCCTTAGCTACGTCACCCTTAAGAGTTTGCGCCAAGTACTTTTTGCTCTGCCTTTCCATGTATTCCTTGGGCTTCGGGTAGTACCTAGGAGGAGCAACTTTGTCTGGATCCTTGTTGTTTCTGAAGAAAATGTTGCGTTTCGCTTCAAATGCTTTGTGCGTCTCCCATTCATACTGGCTATATGCTTCATTTCGATTTATCTCTCCTCTTTCTTGCAGCCGGAAGGTGTCTAAGATGATGTTCCTTGAAACTGCGCTCCACCTTTCGTTTCTTACTTCCTCCTCACTCAGTCTGATCCTCTTTTCAGTTGGTGTCTCCTTTGATGTCCCTTCCTGAACTTTCCTCTTTCCCCTTGCTTTAGCTAAAGCCTCCTGGTCAAACATACTTCTCAGCTTAGATTTGGAGATGGCCCTAGCGTCAGCTTCATCAGTGAAAATATCAGCAGCACTTGTACTTACATCCTCAGCAATATGTACTTCCTCAGCAGCCTTAGAAGTCTCAGGAACCTGAACACCGGCAGGTTGGTCAGGTAGGACGATGCCTAACGTGCCCAGTGCCTGTTATAGCATCCACCAGCAACTCTCATAGACGTATTTGCTTGATTGGGCAAAGTTTGCATCCATGCTTTCTTGGAGCTCGGCCAGCTTAGCGATATACTCCTTAATCCTCTTTTCAGTTGGTGTCTCCTTTGATGTCCCTTCCTGAACTTTCCTCTTTCCCCTTGCTTTAGCTAAAGCCTCCTGGTCAAACATACTTCTCAGCTTAGATTTGGAGATGGCCCTAGCATCAGCTTCATCAGTGAAAATATCAGCAGCACTTGTACTTACATCCTCAGCAATATGTACTTCCTCAGCAGCCTTAGAAGTCTCAGGAACCTGAACACCGGCAGGTTGGTCAGGTAGGACGACGCCTAACGTACCCAGTGCCTGTTGTAGCATCCACCAGCAACTCTCATAGACGTATTTGCTTGATTGGGCAAAGTTTGCATCCATGCTTTCTTGAGCTCGACCAGCTTAGCGATATACTCCTTCTCCCCCTTTTTGGCTTCGTCAGCTATGCAATTGGCATATGAGTGCAAGGAGTCATCAATGTGCTTAGTAGTCTTGCTGAATTCAGTGATTAGGGCCTGCTGATTTGCATTTAAAGTGACCATGTTTCCATCAAATTTCTGAATATTGTTGGCCACAACGTGTGCGTTCTGATTGACAACAGCCAGAGTATCAGTAGTCTTTTTCAAGCCGGCCATTAACAGTGTGACAGCTTCGCCGGCCGCAGTATACTTTTCTTCGAACTTCTTCTCCATCATATCCAGTTTGTGGTTGATTTCCACCATATTCTTAAGCATGAGATCTTCAGAAGTCTTAATCTTCTTCAGCAGTGTTTTCTGAGCTGTATCAAAAGAAGCTTTAAGCTCGTTGACTATTCCTTGAATAACATTGATGGTGTGAGTGGCCAGCTCATCTCGCAATGGTAAGGTCTGAGGTACTTCTTGCCCTTGATCGTGCTCTGCAGCAGATGCATCAGTAGAGCTGGATACAATCACAGCCTCTATAGGAGGAATGTTGGAGGCCTCTTGAGGTTTATCAGACTCCCCCTCCACTGGTGCAGACTTATCAGATGGAGGTTCAACGGGAGCCGGAGTCTCCAACACTTCATGGTCCTCATTCTCATCGTCCTCTTCGTCCTCATCCAAAAACTCATCCATATCAGCATCTTCTTCCACTTCTTGATCAGCAGTGTCCAGTGCTTCAGCTTCAATTCCTTGGGTGTTTCTGTTCAGGACCTCCTCATCCTCCAACCCAGGTTCACTTTCTTCATGAATTTCGGCCACCGCATCCCTGGCCACCTGGGCGATGTCAGATATTATATCCATATGAGTGGGTAGAGTCTCCCCCTCGATTCCTGCAGTCAGGGTATCAGGAATTTGACGGGGGGAGGCTGCGGGAGATACTTCCTCATGCTCTTCTACAGCAGGCTGCCCGATGCGCCGCTCCCATCGATCAAACACAGTAGCATCCATCTTTTTTCAAGTAATGGAGAGGGACTCCTTTGCTCATGTCGAATTTGTCTCCGTTGAGCTGGTTGAGATAGACTGATGATGCGGCCGAAGCTTGGAGTGCCCAGAGTGTCCTTGATCTTTTGGAACAGCAACTCTCCCCAGTTAAACCTCTTTCTGCAGACCACAGCTATGAGAATTTTGAACATATCTCCGGAGATATGATCATGGGAGCCTGGCTTGCAGATGAGTACTTTTCCTATGATGTCAGATAGGAGCTTCCCTTTTTCATTCATCTCTTTTCTCTTTACTGATCGAGTGCCTCTTGGTAGACCGCAGAACAGAGGGTTCTGGCTTTGTCCTCGTCCTCCAAATAGTCTTCCTGCTCCGCACTTGAAAGCTGCAGGTAGCGAGTTAGCTTACTGGCAGACATCTTTACCTTAGTCCCAGCCACCTTGCTCTTGATGATGGAGTCTCTGTCTCGGAGCCTTGCGGTAGAGAAGAACTCCAGCACTTCTTTATCTAAGACTTTGCAAGGATGCTCCAATACGAAGGTTAGCCCGGCCTCTTCCAACATGAGAATGATATTTCGGAACTCGTCTGAGGCATGAGAGAATCCAGTGCGAACCAGCTCGCAGCCAGAAATCAATCCTGCAGTCGTCCTTGGAGCCATTGAAGATCTAGAAAGAAGCCCGACTCTAAACATTAGTGAACATTCAAAAGGAAAACATCACTTGGGGTTCGGCCTTGGAGCCATTGAGGAGGAGGTTACCTAAGGGCTTACACGCAAGTGAGTTGATGAGCTTCGGGAAGATCTTCGGTGGAGGGAAGAGTATCCCGTGGGGTGCGGCCTTGCTAGAACCTTGCGGTGAGAAGATGGTCACACACAGCAGCGATTTGCCGGCGTCGACGAGAGCGTCAGAGGGCTGCGGTTGTCGGCGAGTTCGCGGAAGTGCACGTGCGCGCGTCTTAGGGAGTTCTCTTGCGCGAGGGTCGTCGGGTGTGCTCTTGCGCGAGTCGTGAGGAAGGCGAACAGGCGGAGATTGTGAGCGGAATTATCTTTCGGCGGGATTTATATAAGTCGTCGGGATTCTTAAGGAAGCTGAGCGGTCGGCGAGCTCACTTCGGCGGGATTCGGCGGATTTGTCTAATTTGGCGAGATATAAAATGGGTCGGCGGGATTCGGAGTATATATATGTTTTCTTGACACTTTGGGAAGCATTGCACAATTTTCAAATTCTTCGAGTGTCAAGTTAATACAAGATTAATAAATACATGTTTATTATAACGACAATCTATTCGAATTGAGCGAGACTTCTCCAGACATTTTTGATGTCAATTGTGATTTGTCGAAATTCGCAAAGACATATCTTTGTTAACCTTTTAATGATGTGTAATGGTTTGCATGCCTCGAGATAAGCATAAGTATACGTATACACAAGCATAGAAATATATATATATATTTACTTTGAATGAGGATGCATCATGACACAAGTCCTTGAACTGACCAAAATTACCTGGGATTTAGAGAGTCATCGTCTTAGTCCCACAGGTAGAACATATTAGTAGCTTAAAGTGAGTATGCGCAATAGGTAGCACATCTGTTATTGCAGACGCTTGTTCCAAGTTAGCCTTGACCCACCTACTGTCTAGTTCCCATAGTATTCACGGGACCTAGACTACCCTGCAAGACAGGATTACTTTACCTTAGGAACCCAAATCATATTGGGTCCTAGGTTTCTATTAGCATAAGCATGCAACTGCCTTCCTTGAGAAAACCTGTCTGGAAGACTGCCTCTGTCCCTATAATGTGGATAATAAGCCCTTGCTGTGGGCACAGAGAGGTTGTGCCAACAGTCAATGGCAAAGTGTCCCACTTTGCCGCAGCACCAACAAGAGTGAATGTTGTATCGCCGTTTTCGACCTGATCTAGTGACTGATGTAGTCACGGTCCTAGGTCTCAAAGTGATAGGGCATGTTCTTGTTGCACAAATTCCTCTTCATCGAGGCATGATGAAGGGTGGAACGAATGCATGATGTGAGCGTTATGAGGCCGAGAAGGCGGTGCCATTCTTTCAGGCATCTTCCTTGCT
This sequence comes from Platanthera guangdongensis, assembly GCA_039583875.1. Taxonomy (NCBI): domain Eukaryota; kingdom Viridiplantae; phylum Streptophyta; class Magnoliopsida; order Asparagales; family Orchidaceae; genus Platanthera; species Platanthera guangdongensis. Next base: position 115,077,334 of record CM077163.1, read on the forward strand.
GAGGCTCCATGACGCCTGACATCATGACTTCTATTCTCCCTATCTCGTGTCCTCGAATGGAGAGAATTCTTATGTGAACTAGGACCTGCAGATCCACACTTTGTTGTGGCAGTGGCCGTGAATACAAGGGCTCAGAATGAGCCTTAGGTATTTCCTCATGGGTGGCAATGACGCCTCTTGCACTATGGACGTTTCCACATGGGGACAATTCACCCTTGCAGTGACCACGATTATTCCTGTGGTCATACCTGAAGGCATGATGAGTTGCCTTCCCGCTTGGAGTGGGAGGTCGGAACACCGTTTCCCCATTTCTCCATCCCTGGATAATCCGGGAGATCCACCCGGTTTCTTGTTTTCTCTTTATAGCATCAACTTTGGAAAAGTTAGATACTATACGTTTCTCATTATCTAGACTATTCTCTAGAGCTGAGATCTTAGAGTCCTTGACCTTGTTGGACGCCAATTGGAGAACCAACAAGATCTTCAGTCGAGCAATCTCTCGAGCTTGCTCCTCAGCAAGTAGATTGCTTTCCTGAAGGGCTCTCTTCAGGGAATCATATTTTCTGGAGGAGAGCAGTTTCTGTCTTCAGAAAAGTCAAAAGATGTGGGACAGGATGAAGATGATACCTGCTCATCTGGGTTATTGTCATTAGAATCAGTGACCAATGTTTCTTCCTCGTCGGAGCTGCTTTCCTCACTATCTTCTTCAGTCTCTGACAGGGATACTGGAGCTCTGATGCAATCCGAAGATCCTTGCATTCATCTTCAGAAGTGAGGACCCCCACATACGCCTCATCCTCTGATTGGCAGCATAGTTCAGCTTTCTCTGACTCCCCCATCAGCTCTGAGATCATCATCCCAGAGATTTAGCCGTTTTACATTTTTCCAACCTGGAGCGAGAGGCACCAGACCAGACATCCATAATAATTTGTCGAATCCTCTGGTCCAGTTGGAAAAATGAGAGTTCCATCTCTACCATCTCAGCAATGCACATGGGCACTTGGGTCCCCGAGTCGGTGGTCTTCATGGGGATAAATGGACCCTCTTCCAGGATGAGGGATGCTCGTGGATCGATGGCATCCAGGTGAAATAACACTCTCATCCTCCAGATAGGATAATAATCCTTTGTGCATGCAGGGAGTTTGAGTGGCAATACGTCATAATCCAGATCCATGCTTCTGACACTGGTGGCAGGATTCACCTCAAGGTGTTAGCCTTTTTGTTGAGTAACCTGCCTCTGATACCACTTGAAAGTCCACCTAGTGTCAACTATGTGCACCTATGGGGGGGGGGAATAGGTGACGTGTGGTTCTTTTGAGGAATTTACGGATGTACCTGCACAATAAAAACAAAACCACAGCACACAGAATACACAGCAAATTTTATAGTGGTTCCCCGACTTGGTACATCCACTTTCCCCCTTCGACCTATCTCCCCAACAAGGGACGACTCGGTCACTTCACCAACGGGATTGAAATCAATCCCTGCACTAACGGAAGGAGCCCTTCCACACGTGAGAGTCAACACTCCCACAAAGCGGTTGCACCCAACCCTTACAACTCGGAACAAAAGTTCCTTTACAACGAAATGAAAATGTAGAATGTACACGTGATACAAACTTCTTTTGGAGACTACGGTGTTCCTCTTGTTCGACGACGTGTTCTTGAAGTCGATGAAGAGTCTACGACCTTGGTCTCTCTTGGAGAAGATCTCCCCGGAACCGCGGGCGGCACACGAGCGGCGGCTAGCTTCGGGATCGGCGGCTACGATGAAGAGTGGCTGCAGAACTTGGAGATCTAAACTTCGTAGCGAAGCAAGCTAGGTCTACCAACGGTCACTCTAGGATCAGTCGTCTCGATCGATTCGGACGGGGGAGTTTTTCCGGTCAACAAATCGAGAGACAAGAGATCTCCGATAGACGCGTGAGACACAAGCCTTGCTAAGCTTCTGTCACCGGAGATCGGGAAGAAGAGCGATCAGCAGCGGCGACCACTTGACGCGAGCGGCGGCGGCGGAGCGGAGCGATTTCGCGAATTTAGGGTTACGTCGCCGCTCGTTTTTCTTTCTCTCTTGTCCGTCCATTTACTGTTCAAAATACCCATCTATTTATACCCTGAAGATACAGCAATTTTGACCGTTTGTGGGACCCACAAAGGAATCCCCAAATTCCGGTTCAAACTAGTCCAGAAGCAGAATCCGGTCCAGCAGCATTCTGAGAAAAATGCCAAGTAAAAATCGGCGAGAATCACAGACGATTCTCGACGAATCGGCGAGAATCACGAAGTGATTCTCGACGATTCGTCGAGAATCGTTTGTGATTCTCGTCGAATCACTTGTCGATTCTCAATGAATTTTACTTTACACATGGGCTGCTTGACCACTGGTTCGGCGGGAATTACAAGTGATTCTCGCCGAATCTTACTTGGCACCATTTTGAGATGGCCAGAAGGAGTCGGCGAGAATCACTGATGATTCTCGACGATTCGACGAGAATCACCTAGTGATTCTCGCCGATTCGGCGAGAATCACTTGGTGATTCTCGTCGAATTTGCCTTGGAAGATTTTCGTCTTCCACCTAGGAGCTGCTCCTTGATCCTCCATGCTCCTTGTCTTCTCTTGCATATGAGCGGCCCTGTACTTGAAAGTAAGTGCACTCCAATAGAGAGAGTACACATAGGCCAACACACTGATCTGCTCAACGAGGGATTACGTCGTGCAGACCCGTGTATATTGACCTACTGCACCCTGACATTGGTGTGCACTTAGCGTGGAGAAACTGCAAGTACAACTTGAAAGAGTTTATCATATACATTGTGAATTCATCTTAGCTTGACAGGTGGCTTCCTCAAATCTAGGTAATCGTGGATACAATACCCAACACAAGTGTTCGGCGAGTGCGGGTTGAGCCAGAGGGAATCTTCAGGTGGGGTCAACCGGCAGCTATATAAATACACCTGCATACCTGCCTGACTCTTGCCATTCCCCTTATTATAGCCCTGGTGCGATGTTGATCTCAAAGGATATCCAAGAGCGCCTTAGCTGAGCTCGCCAGGCCTCTTCTGCTCGCGTAGTTGCTCTGACTGCGGTCCTAGCCGCTGTGTCGCAGTGTGGCTCGGCCGAGGCCAAGTACAAGAGGGCGAAACAGTTCCATCAAGCGGTCGAGCCCATTTATGACGACAATAGGACCATTTTGGAGCACGGGACCGGCTCCTCCACTCTGCCTGCCCCTGAAAAGGGCAAGAATGTTGTCGAGATCTGCGACGGTCTGGATAGCCAGCTTGATGGCATGGGGGCATCGCGCCGCGAGACACCACCCCGCGAGCAAAGACCACCCATGGGGACTCGCAATTCATGAATCCAGAGAACCATCCATGGGACCCGTCCACTTCTTTCAGGACCTTGGGGGTGAGCTCGCAGAGGCAGAACTCGCCGGTGCGCCCCCCCCCCCCCCCCCCCCCCCCCCCCCCCGCTCCTCAGCGAGTAGTTGTGACCACGGGGGCGGGTGTGGAGACCATCCCCGTCTCGGGATTCGAGCTTCTCTCACCGGGAACGCGCGGCCCAGGTCGCAAGAAGGACTTGAGGTTTGTCCCTCTCCACATCTCCTTTGAGTTGTTGAGATCATCAGGTAAATTTTGCCTGGATTCCTGTTACCCGACTTTCCAGCACGACTCCCCTTGCTGATGTCTCTGTCTTTGTAGTTCCCCCCAGCCAATCCACTGCCGAGGAATCTTCACGGGCAGCCCATTACTCCCCCTCACCTCCCCGAGCCTATTGGACTCTTACCTAGGCCCTAAAGTGGAGCAAGGCGAGCTGACCAGGAGGGGGGGGGGTCAAGCTTTTCAAGAAACTGGTGTGCGGGCTGCGCGAGGTGCAAGAAGTCAATGAGGCGCTGCAGCAAGACTATGCGCATCTTGCCGACGAGGTGCTATGCGGCTAGGCTGGCGAGATGACTTCTCCTTCCCAGCTCCTGGAAGAGATACACGATGGCTACTCGGTGGCGTAAAAGAATTCAGGGAGGTTTCGGGAGCTCCTCCGTGCGCGGCAGTCTGGGGGATGGGGGATGCGAGGCCGGGGTAGATAGAAGACGGCTCCCTTGCCGAGCCGACCGGTACTCGCCTCTTGGTCCCCCTGCCCACGCGCCCCGCTTCTTTATTCCTGCACTAGATTATTGTAATAAATAACTTCAAAAATTCTTAGATGTGGCTTGCGTTTGAATAATAGTAATTATATTGTTTCTCATTTGACTTAGCCTTGGTTGGAACCCGCCGGAAGTCGACGAGCTGGGAGTTGGCGACATGGGATGGCGAGCTGGGCCGATTGGACAGTTTTGCCCCCTGACTACTTTTTCTATAAATAGCCCCCCACCCCCACCAACCCCCATACTACTGCCTTAACTGCTTACCTTTCCATCTCTTCTTGCGCTTTTCCTCTTTCCTGCTCGCGCTCCACCCCCACTTGCGAGCATGGGCAAAACGAATCCCGACACTGATGGCCGCACGAAATGTGCCCAACACTTTAGAGATTACTGCTTCTTCGAGGGGAGCACCACTGAGGCAGAGCTCGCAGAATTTGTCGGCGACCACGTTCCGCCGGGCTTCGAGGCACGTCGGCCGAGGGATGGGGAGGCCATTAACTCCTTCTATGATGATGAGCTCGCCTTCCCCATTTCTAACTTTGAGGTCGGGTTGCGCCTTCCCCTCTGGCCGGAGATCCGCCAGATTCTGAAATATTATGGTTGTAACACCTCCCCTGTAATGACCGTATAATATGGGTACGGCCGGGGCCCCACAACATACAGACGCCACAGCTTTAGTATTATAAGATGATATAACTACCCAAACTCAAAACTCATAAGCAAAACACAGCGAAAACATCAGCCAAGACTAGAAGTTATCCACATCCACAAGAGTCTCGAAACGGACTTATGGCCTTACAACAAAAGAGAGTCCAAATCTCCAATAATACATAAACATCAAAGTGCATATGCACTCCTAAGCTACCTTGGCATGCAAGCCGGAAGACAACAACATCAAACATAAAAAATCACAAAAGTAAAGCCATAGCAAGGATGGTAACACTTCATGAAGCTTAGACCTTTCTGACTGGCGAGCTAGCTCCTGCTTGCGATCCTTGCCCTGTAAAATTTGGTTGTAACGTGGGTCAGCAATGGCTGACCTCAAACTGTGTAACAAACACATCTCCTCCCGACCGCCCCTAACGGACCCCGGGGTACCCCTCCAACCTGCAAGTCAGCACTTCGTATATAATATATAAAAACAAGTATAACACTAATGAACAGGCTTGGATGTCTCCAACAACATGCACGTTCTCTACTGTTGAGCATATAAAGAAAAGGAGCCTACTATGCAGCATGAATGCAAAACCCGGACTTCACCCAAGGCAGCCTAACGTGTATGCATCTAGCACATCATCACATCATCTGGGTACTCATCATTTCCCCATTGCCATTAAGCCGCAAATAAAGGGGGCACTGCAATTCGCCCAACGGCATGCAAGCCGCCACAGGGAGCTCTTGCCAAGGCCCCACCCGCTCATGGTCTTAGACCCAGGCTTTCCTGCAAGCTATGACTTCTCATGTCAGGATTCCATCTAACACACCAACCGATTATAAGAAGCCTTGCTGGACCCCACCCGCTAATGGCCTCATTGCCCGCGCTTGCCCCATGCTTGGCATTCTCGTCAGTCTCACAGAAGGGGACTAGTCTCGTCAGGACACTTTCCACACATGACCTGCACATCACGGGATAGCCAGCCGACCACGGAGACAAAGGCATGCCTTAGTACATTACAATCCAAAAACCATTCTCACCCTAATCCCTCATTCGTACTGCAACGTCCCCGCGTACCAAGGAAACCATCTATCGCCAATGTGGAGCTAACCTTGTCCACCAAGGAAACCATCTACCGCCATTGAGGAGCTAACCTTGTCCGGTTCCGAGTACACGTACTCACTCGAGAAAAGGTCGAAAACATCACAAACATCACAAACGGCATCTTGCCGCAACGGATTTCTACGAATCCTTAAAGCTCGTATGCAACATCACCGAGTCGGACTAACGGTCGCGACTACGCCTTCACCCACCATGCCTAATCAACTAACGGAGAGGATCTCTAATGAAAAAGCATGTAGGGGACGGACTCAATCGACTCGGAGGTCCGTCTTGAACCTTGGCCACCCAAACCCCTCTCATTTGAGAGTTTCGTGCCCAAAAACTAGAAAGTAAAAGATGCTAAACATGCATCCTAAAACTAAGAGGAGAAGTTTCGTTACCTTCCTACCTCTCCTCCTATCCATGGCAAATTAGCCGGATGAAAACCTTCGCAATGGTCTTGCCTCCACGGATCTGGACTTGGCTCGCGATTTGGAGCACCGAAGCTTCTCTGGCAGCCGGATCTCTCCTTCACCTTCTTCCTTGCTCTCCCTTCTCTCTAGATCTTAGAAAGAGAGTGTTTGAAGAAGAATGAGGTTTTCTATACCCTATTCCCGGAATTAACTCAACAAGGGTAACCGTGGACCATCAGATCCCAAAAGAAGGAAATGAACGGCTACGATCCGAACTGAAAATCAAAACACCTGGGCCGAACACGGCTTGTGACACGCCCTTGTCCAAGGCCGTGTTCCCCAATCAACGCCGAAACCGTCGCACCCAAAGTAGGACACGAGTACTTGACACGCCTGTGTCACATTTGACACGGCCATGTCAAACACGAACACGCCTGGCCTCCTGGTCGAGATCAATCCCCTTACACAGCCCGACTCACAACCCGAGAAGGACACGACCTGGGACATGCCCGTGTCTCAGGCCGTGTTCGAAGTCTCGATGATCTTCGACTACCTCTTTGTCGACTTCGCAGAAAAATTCGTCGAACATGCTCGACACAGCCTTGGATACGCCCGTGTCCCAAACCATGTTCACTGTCTCGACATATCGTCGAGCATAGTTTGACGACCACCCGGGATCTCGACGAACGCAGCACGACACGGCCATGGACACTCCCATGTCCTAGGGCGTGTTCCCTGTCTCGACACATCGTCAAGCGAAAAACGTCGACCACTCGGGCTCTCGACGAACCCAGAACGACACAACCATGGACACGCGTTGTCCTAGGCCGTGTTCCTTGTCTCGACACATCGTCGAGCGAAAATCGTCGACTTCCCGGGCTCTCGATGAACTCAGCACGACACGGCCACAGACACACCCGTGTCCTAGGTCGTGTGACCCTTACAAATACCCAAGCTTGGTTCTCGACGCTGCTCATCCTTCTTTCAAATTTTGGGGCGTTACAATGGCGTGGTGCCCGCGCAACTAAATTCAAACGCCATCGCCATGATGGTGGCGTACGTTAGCTACCTCCGCCGAGAGATGATTGAGTTCAACCTGACGGTGTTCAGGAAGCTCTTCTCCTACATGGCGAAACCGGATGGCGTTGCCTACTTCATGGGCTCGCTGATCAAGGTTCGCGCGATTGTAAACAAATACCACAACAGGATGACCAAGATCACCTTCATCAAGGGCGATCTCGGCAACATCCCCTTCTCCCCCCCAGCAAAAGGAGAGGTGATCTACCATCCGCCGACCGTGTCCGGCAACAACGCCGACCTCCACAAATTCTTCCTCCACAAGGACTTCGAGGTCACCTTCCTATGAAGGGGCCTTGACTTACTCCTCCCCGTTCTGCCCGGCGAAGGTATTGTGCTCTTCCGCTTGCCGAGCTGGCTACTTTGTTATGGAGTCCTAATTTTTCCAAGTTATTTCTTGCAGTGGAGCAGCTAATCCCCGCAAACCCGTCGTTTGCGGACTTTGGGTTGCATGCGGACCCGCTTTCCCGTAAGAGGGTGGCGGCGGCGGCATACCGCGATGAGGCGGCTTTCTCCAAGCCCTCCTCCAGCAAGAAGCGAGCTGAGCCCGCGAGTTCGAGCTCGCACCATCACCAAAAACCACCAAAAAAGATGATGAGAGTCTTGCTGGCTCCACGGGCGAAACAACATCAACAACATCAACAAAGCCCCAAGTACATGAGCTCGCCAGATGTCATCCCCGACGGGTTGCTAGAGAGCCCGCTCAAAGAGATCACTAGCAAGGGGAAAGAAGTTACCGAGACCCCTGCTTCTCCGGTGTAGACCTCTTCTCCTCTTGCGGCGAAGAAGGTGGCTCGCAAGCCCGCCACGCCAAAAGAACACCACTTCTTCGGCTTTGTGGGGAGGTGGAAAGATTTGGCGGGCGAGCCGATGGTCCATTGGGACGAGGCGACCCACCGGGTCTCCATATCCACCCTTCACCCCTCCTGTGGTGACCGCGAGCCCGCGACCAGTCATGCCTATGCTCTTGGCTTCGGCCTATATGGGCATGAGGACGTCGAGACCTACACGGGCGTCCCCCTGCGCCAGCTCGGCCATGAGGGCCTGCAGGAGCATATGCGGGCTATGGAGGTCCACCATATGGTGGTCCGCCTCTGCTTCAACCTCTGCAACCTCCTCCAAAAGTCCAAGCAAGCGCGCAACGTCGCCAAAGATAAGGTCGCCTACCAAGCGAGGCAGCTCGACATCGCTGAGGGTCTTCTCACCCAGGCAGCCGACGAATTGGTTAGTATCAGGCTTCATCTTCCCTCTTTTACTTAAACACATTTTGCGCTGTTGTTAACGAATTTTCCTTTTCCATCAGGATGCCAAGGCCGCTGGGGAGTTACGGGCTCGCAAGGCCAAGCAGGGGAAGGAGATCGGCTAGCTGCGCGCCCAGCTTGCCGAGTTGGAGGCGACGAATTCGAAGCTGATGGAGGAGAACACGAGCCTCAGCCTCGAGGTACGCCACCAGGCGGAGATCTTCTTCCCGACTCGCAGCATGGAGCCCACCTTCCCCTACAAGAGCCCAAGGATCTTCGGCAAGGCTGACATTGCTGAGAGGCTGCGGATCAACTCGATCCAAACTGCTGAGTTTGTCCTCCAGTTGATGAAGGATACATGAGTGCTGTTAGAGGGTTGCGAGGAGATCTCAGCCCGGGACCTGATTGTTGATGCACGAAAACACAAGGGAGGTCGAGCACAACCAGCTAACGGTTCGAACACCGGGGGAATAGGGAAGGAAAGGAGGAGACTGTCGACTAATCGGTTACTAGCGGTCGCGGCTAAAGGACAGACCGAAAAAGGGGGCCGCTGGCAGCGGCAACAGCAGAGTTCGCCCGCCGCGGCTTGAATGCCACTCTTACGGCGGGCTTTCCTTTACTTAAAAATGAGAGTTACAACGAGTAAAAGGAGAAGCCGGCCGGGCTACAAGCCGCAATACACTAGACCTGAGACCGCAGCTCGTAACAGGCGAGCTCCTGGATCCCAGTCATGGTGTCTTGGGGAGTGCACCCACCCCCTATTTATAGGCTCGGGGGCCTGCCCAAACGGGCAGGGCTAAAATTACCGGCTGCCCGGGGTACAGGAGAACCGGGCAGAGGTGAGGGGAAGCAAAAGAGAAAGAAACAAGAAAGGAGGGAAGCCGCGCGGCCTGGCGGATTCCTCCTGGCGAGCTGACGGCTGGGTCCTTGGGCCTTGTCGCTGAGCAGGGCCGGCACTGGCGGCGGCCTGATATGGAGACCGCCCGGCTTGGGGGTTTGGCGGCTGGAATAGGTAGACCGCCCGGTCTGGAAAACTGCGCGGGCAGGTCGCGGATTCCGGGCTTAACATAATCCCCGCACATTTTTAAGTTTGCAGAAAACTTCGAAAATGTTGAACTAAGCCGGAGACCGCGACTGCTTCATCGTCGTCTATAAAATCCCCTGACTCTTGACATTCTTCAGGATTCCTGCCAAGCACGGGTCGCTACTCGCCACTTGCGGTTAGGATCTTGCAAGCCGACGCGATTTCTTTAGCGATGGATGTGATGTCGTCGATGCTAGCCCGCAACAAGAAACCGACAGAAACGAAGCAGAGCCGGAGCGAGAATTCGAATGATTCTGCCCGGCAGACCGCCAAGAAGAACGAGAAGCCGGAGACAACAGCGGCTTCTGGACCTGAAAAGAGGCCGACAGAGATGGTCGGCGGACCATCGCAAGCCGCAGCCGACCCCAAAGCGGTTTCGAAAGCTGCTCCACTGCAAACCGGAGATGCCAAATCCTTTGACGTGACTTTCTCCCCATCAGGAGAACCACTACTAAAGATCGCTGGGACGGAGGAGAAGAGTGTTGATTCTGGGAAACCGACCGAACTGCCGAGCAAGGTCGACTTAATCGTTGTGGATGACAACGAGCCGGAGAAGGCGCTGGAAACCGAGCGGACTGTTTCTGAACAGGGCAAGCGGGCTGAAAAGGTGTCCGACTCCTTGAAAAGGCGGAAAGAAAGGAGCGAAAACCTTGAAGAAAGGATGAAGAAGAAAATGAGGAAGCTGCACGCCAGAAACCGGAATATCTCTGAGAAGACCGGCGCGGACAGTCTTCAGCACAGGCCGCACGAGAAGGAGGTGCCCGAGAACCCGCTCACACCGGAGTGCAAGCCGGGCGAACTGGAGAATACACCTGCGCCTAGCGATTCGCTGAGCGAGCTCCTGAAGGGCATGGAGGCTCTCCAGCGGCAAGACGCGCTATTGTCGACACCAGCGGCGTCTGAGGAGGTTGACCGCCCCGACATCAAGGTTATTGGGGAGAAGCCTGGCGAACCGGCTTCCGCGGCTTCTGAAGGAGCCGAGAAACTGAAGCTCCGCGAGAAGATGGAGGAGATGAAGAAACTAATCGCCAACAAGCCGGTGGAGACCGCACATCCATTACTGCAAGGTAAACACCGGGACGTTAGGCGAATTGTTAAATTCTACAAGTCGCGGTCAAGGAAGAAGGGGGCGAATATAATACTAAATCCGCCGGCCAGCTTTTTCCTGACCACGGCTCAACTGAAAAGCCGAAAGGAAACCGAACGGCTATGGAAAGATAAGCTGAAGAGGATAGATCCTGAGCGGCTCAGGCGGCCAGTGATTAAAATTCATACCGCGGCCTCTGGAGGAGATAAACATCAAACCGGCGGTCTTATCTTACCGATTTCCTTACAAGAAGGTCGCAACAATCCGGCTGAACCTGACTGCGGTTTGTCTTCTGCAGGTGCACCGGAGACCGCGATGAAAACGGGCGACTTGACCGCGTTTATATCTACGCTGCCTCCGCCAAGTGTTCGTCAGAAGGAGATGGCCGACTTCCAGAAGGAGGTCGGCTCGCTGCAGGCGGCTTTGACTGCGGCCACCGAAACTCTGCGGATTAAGGACGAAGAGAAGCGGGTTGCCCAGGAGGCTGCGGAAGCAAGGATCCAAGAGTTGCAAACCACCCTGGAACAAGAGACCGCCAGGTGGCAAACTGCGCTTGAACAGGAAACCGCGAGGTTGAAGACGGCAATGGAACAAGAGACTGTCAGGCTCCAGGCCGCCATGAAGGAAGAGACCGCGAGGCTCCAGACCGCAATGGAAACCGCTGAGGCGAAGATTGCCGAGATGCAGGTCACCTTGGAGCAGGAAAGGGCGGAGAAGTACTTGCTAATGGCCGCGCGGCTGGAAGGAGACAAAGAGCAGATCCCGGATGCTGAAGGCGGCGAAAAACAAGACCTGCCGGCGGAGACCGGCGGAGAACAGCGGCCTGCGCTACCGACTCCTGCAGAGTTGCCGGAAACTAGCCGCCCGGCCTCTGGCGAGATTTCGCATCCGCCAGTGGCCGCGGCGCCTAACCAGGTCGCTGCTCCAAGCGGTCTGGGGGCCCAGGCGGTCCACATGATACCGTTTGCGAGAGTTGAGCGCGACGCTGCGCGAATTCATCGGTCTCTGCATGCGCTTCATAATCTGGTTAGCCAGGTGTATGTTGCGATTGTACAGACCGGTGAACAGGTCGCGCACATGGGACGAGACAGGCCGGAAGACGAAAAACGATCCTGAGCGACTTGAGAGAGCTAAGCCGCGCGGACATTCGTATATATATTTGTGTTGTAATATATATTTTTTCTCTGGATGTTGAACAATTTGATTGCTGTAAACTGTTGTATTCTATTATGCTGCGAACTGAATGCGGCTTATGCGGCTTGAATAATCCACATGTTTGCTGCTTTGTTCTGAGAAATTTGAAGTTTAATGATAGCAGCCGCGCGGTCTGGCGAACAGAGCGCCGGCTTGAGTACTTTTTAACCATATGATTTGCCATAAAATTTTCTAAGTGCAGGGAAATAGCCATGCGGACTGACGGACTAAAAGGCGGCTTGATCACTAAACTGTTCTGCTCTTCCAGCGGACTTAGGCCGCGCGGCGTGACAACTAGCCGCGATTTGACCTCGGGCACTGTAGCATCACGGGTTTTCTATAAATAGCGCAGACCCCGTTGGATTCCTCACAAAGCAAGAAAGATGCGGGCTAAGACCAAATCGTCGCGGTCTGACAAGGCCACAGCCGTCAGGACAGACGCGGCCTCCGCCTTCTACTCTGCTGACCACAAGGAATGCCGGCTTACGAAAGCCGAGCTGGATTCCTTTGTCGAGAAACACATGCAAGGAAGCCCGCTGATCGCGCGGCTTCCTAGGCAGGATGAGCGGATCAACTCTTCCAACGCTAACCAAATCGCGGTCCCCATTGACCATTTCGACTGCGGGTTCGGCTTCCCGGTCTTGTTAGAGGCCATAGCGGTCTTCGACCACTATGGAGTTGTGCCCGGGCAACTTCCTCCCAACTCGATAGCCGCGATATACGGCTTCATTGCTTATCTGCGGTCAGAAAGAGTCCGATTCTCCATGAGACTCTTCCGAGAGTGCTTCTCGGTGCGGTCTATCCCGGACTCCGGGACTAAGATCTTCCGGGGGCACCTCTACTTCGGCTGCCGAGGGCTGAAGGTAGTCAACCTGGCCAACAAGATCGCGAACTGGCCGGAGCGGTTTCTGATTTTCGAGGGCAACTTGGGGTTGCTGCCGACCGACCCCCAAATCCGCGAAGAAGCCGCCTTCGGCAGCAGCGGCTTGGACGGCAAGGAGAAGGAGATCTTCGACTTCTTCAGGGGCGAGCGGCTTGACGTGAACTACTACATCCCGCTGCTGCCGTCCCTTGTTGGAATTGAGGCGGAAGAGAGTAAGCTACAAACTGGCCGAACTGCATTGCTAGCCGCACGGCCTGAAATCTAACATTGCTTCTGTCTTTGCAGCTGCTGTGGCGGTCCCGCTGAACAAGCCGCAGACGCCGGGCGGCTTGACCCTCACACAAAGAGAAAAGAGGGCGAAGCGGGTCAAGCCGGCGCGGGCTGCGGAGGAGGAGGAGTCGGACTCCTCTGGGGAGTTCATGCTGCAAGGAACCGGCAGCAGCCTGAAGGACGTCCATGGCGAACCGGCCTTGCGGTGGAGTCCGGATGGCAAGTCGGTGACGATCTCCACCGCCCTCCCCTACTGGGGAGCTGAAGAAGTAAGCCGCCATGCTAATGCGGTTGGCGGCGCGCTGTACGGCAAGCGCAACTTGAGGGCTATGCGGCGAGTTCCTCCGGACGACCTGCCGCGGCTAGCCGCGCAAGTCGGCGCGAGGAGCTTCGTGGCAAGTCACTTCATGGGGCTTGCCTACAAGGAGCTGATGAAAGAGAACAGCGGCCTGAAAACACGGTTAGGCGAACAGCAAGAAGAGAACAAGCGACTTAAAGAGAAGGAGGCGGTAAGTAGTTACCAATACCCGCGCGGTTAGAATTATGTAACCGCGCGACCTTACCTTCACCTTTGCTTTGCAGGAAATGTACAACCCCGCCAACCCGATCTTCCAAGACCAGGTCTTCCCCCAGCTCGTCCAAGGGATCGACGGAGCGCTTAACCGCCTCCGGGACGTTGGCGGCTTGGCCGCCGGCTTCACCGACTTCACATGCGCCGACATCTACCCTTCCCTGAAGGAGCAGGTGGCCGACGTCTACAAGTCGATCAAGGGCAAGGCCAAAGTCGCGGAAGAAGTCGGCGAGGTGGCGGGAGAAGCCGTGGAAGAGGTCGGCCAGGGAAGCCGGAGCCCGCACACATCTCCAGAGTCCGGCGGCCAAGAGTCGGAGACCGCGCGGCCTGACTCGACATCTTCTGATGGTTCAGCGAGCTCCGCGACTAGCAGTGGGTATTCCTTATCATCTGTCGGTGTTGGCGATGGCAGTGATTTGGATGCTCCTGCGGCTAAGAAGCTCAAACCGGACGATTAGATAAATTTATAACTTGATTTTGTATTTTGAACTTTTTGAAATCGGCGGATTGTTTTTGTAACCGCGCGATTAACAATTTTTGTAACACTTATTGACATAGTAATGAAGGCATTTTTACCTTACTCTTTGTTGTATCTTACTTTTCTTACTTGAATAAGTCCGCGCGGTCTCAGTTTAGCTTCCGATTTAAAATATATAAGTATGTAAACCTGCTGAGTTTGCGCTGCGACTTCATCAAATCTGTCCGCAAGAGAGAGATATTTTCCTGCGGTTTCTACCAGAGTGCACGTCAACAATAAGCCGAGCGGCTAGTAATTTAAACGTTATCTGCCGGAAGAACAAGATTGCCGCGGCTTGCTCATGTATAAGCCGTGACCGCTAAGCCGCGCGGCCACTTGTCGCAGTCGGCAGACATCCATAATATTGAAATAATAGATTGCGGCTAGGGCAAACTCTGAAGCGAATTACCCGTTTGATTAAAAGAACAAGAATTGAGAAACAAGCTTCGGCAGATCAATATCCAGGAATTAAGTGCCAGAAGACAGGTCGGGCGACCTATGTTTCATATGAATAACAAACCGGCAATTGATATACATAAGCCGAATAAGATACTGAATAGCGGATAGGCGAATAAAGTCGGCCGAGTTCCCAAATATATTAATGATAATCCGGCAGGTAGGAACAGGAAAGTTAAAAATTTAAGCCGGAATATCAAACCGGGCGGCTTGTGTAAATAATTATAAAACCCGCACAGGCCGCTAAATAAAACCGCGAGACAGCGGATAGGCTCGTGTTGTCCTGCAAAAATAGCTGAAGATATGCACTTATGTGTCAATGTGGGCAGGTGCATGTAGCATTGCTTTCCACACAAAGAACACATAAGCGGGATCGAAATTCTTAAATTCCATGACCAATGTCAAGCGGGACAAGTACGCAACGTCTGCGACTGAAGTCAAGCAGGGCAAGTACGCAATGTCTGCGACCGAGGTCCAGCGGGACAAGTACGTAAAGCCTGTCTGTGACTAAAGTCATGCGTGACGAGTACGCAAAGCCTGTCTGTGACTGAAGGTCAAGCGGAAAACCCACTACACATCTGCTACTGAAGCCGAGCAGGATGTGGAGGGCTTAAGAATTCGAAATGGGCTCTTGCCCCTACATGCATATATATAGGCATAAAAAGTAAAGCTAAAAATAAGCTTCAAAATGAAAAGGTAACCATTGCATAATGTTAAGGAAGTGACAAAGGATATATATCTGCAATTTTATCATGCCTTATAGAAAGAGAGATATGTTATGTATTACTCTGAACACAAGCACTTTTTACTATAGAAAGAGAGAGGAATAACTGCTTGATCTATTGAGCAAGAAATGAAAGATTGCCTTTGAGAGTCACTAAATGAAATATTCCTGCAGCTTTCCAGCTCTTACAAGTTGATTAGCCAATTCCTTGAGAGCTCTGCAATCTTCTGTTAGATGACCAATATCCTTATGATATTTGCAAAAAAGCTGCTCGTGCCGATACTTGATTTTGGATTTCATGCGCCGAGGCTTCTTGAACTCAGGCATTCCCTGAATGATTATCAAAAGATCTTCCATGGGAATTTTGAACTTAACATACTTACCTGAATATTTTTCATACTTTGGAGTTTTATCTCGGAGAACATAAGGAGACTTGCAATATTCAACTTGCAAAACATCTTGTGAGGAAATAGATTGTTGTTGACTAGAAGTCCCTTGGGATTGCTTAACCATTTGATTCAGGAACGAAACATAACCTTTGTTTGCTTCTTCGCCTATTACGAATGTATTAACTCTATCAATAAGATCTCCGAAGCTTTTGGGATATTTTGTGGTGAGCTTGAATTTTAATTGGCCCTCTTGAAGGGCATTTATGAAAGCATGCAAGTAATAGTCTTGATGGACGTTACAAATATCCAAAACCTCTTTTTGAAACCGATCAACAAAATCTGAATTAGACTCGTGAATTCCTTGCTTGATTCGGAAGAGAGCTCCAACGTCTCTTTTCCGCTTCCTGTAAATAGCGAATCTGGAAATAAATTGACTTCGAAGATCCTTAAAGCTGGTTACTGATCGAGGTGGAAGGCTGTAAAACCATTCCCTTGCAACATTGCCAAAAGACATAACGAAGAGTTTGCATTTTATTCCATTTGACACTTTTCTTAGTGAAATAGCTGATTCAAAAGCTTGCAAATGAGAAAACGGATCATCACATGCAGAATACTCTGGGAGACGTGGTTCTCTGAAGTCATCGGAAACAATATCCCACCGAATTCGATCAATGAATGGAGAAGGGGCCTCTTCTTCGTCCTCACAAAGAGGCTTATTTGCAACAGATTTTAGACCACGCTCAACACTATTTGCAAAAATTTCCTTACGAGGGTCAACAACTTCACTATCCAAATACGAGCAATCCTGCACTTCTGAGAGATTCGTAACAACTGAGATGCGGCTCGATGTACCATGACTCTTTGCAGGATTCATCCTGAAAAGATAGAAATAGCCGAACTTTTGCAAGAGACCGCAGAACAGCGGCGGCTTATCGATGCGGTCAGACGATTCTGCAAACCGATAAGAAAACCGGCTGAAAAGAGAGCGGATAGAATGCTAGGTTCTACCGTGCGGGAGGCGGGCTGAAAGCCTTAGCCGGCGGACTCGCGGCTTGCTAGACAGGTCGCCGAACCTAGAAGATTGAGCGGTCTGGATCCCTAGACCGCTGATTTCATCGATTAGTCGAGATCTGAAGGTCGCGTGTTAACTGTTGATGCACGAAAACACAAGGGAGGTCGAGCACAACCAGCTAACGGTTCGAACACCGGGGGAATAGGGAAGGAAAGGAGGAGACTGTCGACTAATCGGTTACTAGCGGTCGCGGCTAAAGGACAGACCGAAAAAGGGGGCCGCTGGCAGCGGCAACAGCAGAGTTCGCCCGCCGCGGCTTGAATGCCACTCTTACGGCGGGCTTTCCTTTACTTAAAAATGAGAGTTACAACGAGTAAAAGGAGAAGCCGGCCGGGCTACAAGCCGCAATACACTAGACCTGAGACCGCAGCTCGTAACAGGCGAGCTCCTGGATCCCAGTCATGGTGTCTTGGGGAGTGCACCCACCCCCTATTTATAGGCTCGGGGCCTGCCCAAACGGGCAGGGCTAAAATTACCGGCTGCCCGGGGTACAGGAGAACCGGGCAGAGGTGAGGGGAAGCAAAAGAGAAAGAAACAAGAAAGGAGGGAAGCCGCGCGGCCTGGCGGATTCCTCCTGGCGAGCTGACGGCTGGGTCCTTGGGCCTTGTCGCTGAGCAGGGCCGGCACTGGCGGCGGCCTGATATGGAGACCGCCCGGCTTGGGGGTTTGGCGGCTGGAATAGGTAGACCGCCCGGTCTGGAAAACTGCGCGGGCAGGTCGCGGATTCCGGGCTTAACACTGATGCCGATCTTGTTCCCGGCGACCACGCCCAACATGAAAGAAGATAGCTTTGACGCGTTGTTCGGGAAGGACTTCCCGGATCTGGCTGGCGGAGGGGGCATGGTCGCCAGTCCGGCGAGGGGGGCAAGGGTTAATGTATATATATGCATATATTGTTTGTAACATCGCCAAGGCGAGCTCAATCTGTAAACACTTCTGCTTAATGAAATACATTTTTGGTTATAACCTTGGCCATTTTTCTATGCTTTTTTCTTTCTTTGCTGTGTTCTGCTTGCCCGCGGGCCCTGCCCTTGGCGACCTCGCGTAGATAGATTTTGCGAGTAGGACACTTGGTAGCACTCGCCCCTGAGAGCATATTCTGAGAGCTCGCCAATTCTCGGGACTCGACCCAGCTCGATCGCGAGCTGCCCATAACCTCATCATTATAAGACCAAATTTACTAAATTTTCCCAAGTAAAACTGAGAACGGGTGAAGCGTTCTGCCAAAGCTCACCTCCCTTCAACGAAATCCAGGGGTCTGGCCTGCCACTCTTCTATCGAGGCTGAGCTGAGCTGGCGAGTTCTTACTCGCCTATGCAGAGCCCCTCTCCCCCTATACTTAGGAGATGTCCAACCTATTGGACACTATCCGGGGAGTAGGATTTTTCCCAGATGACTTCCAGCACTGTCAGCTAGATGAGAGCCTGACAACGGGATCTGCTCGGGGTTCAGGGCTGACACCGAGTGACTTCCAAGCCTGCCAACTATGTGAGAGCCTGACAACGGGATCTGATCGGGGTGTAAGGATGACACCGAGTGTCTTCCAGCCCTGCCAGCTAAGTGAGAGCCTGACAGCGGATTTGCTCGGGGTCCAAGGGTTGATACCATCGAGTGACATCCAGCCCAGTCAGCTAGGTGAGAGCCTGACAACGGGATCTGCTTGGGGTCTAAGGATGACACAGAGTGACTTCTAGCGCTGCCAGCTAGGTGAGAGTCTGACAGCGGGATCTGCTCGGGGTCCAAGGGTTGACACCATCGAGTGACATCCAGCCCTATCAGCTAGGTGAGAGCCTGACAGTAGGATCTGCTCGGTGTCTAAGGATGACAATGAGTAACTTCCAGTCCTGCCATCTAGGTGAGAGCCTAACAGCGGGATCTGCTCTGGTCCAAGGGTTGACACCATCGAATGACATCCAACCCTATCAGCTAGGTGAGAGCCTGACAGCGAGATCTGCTCGAGGTATGAGGATGACACCGAGTGACTTCCATCCTTGCCAGCTAGGTGAGAGCCTGACAGCGGGATCTACTCAGTGTCCAAGGGTTTACACCATAGAGTGACATCCAGTCCTGTCAGCTGGGTAAGAGCCTGACAGAGGGATCTGCTCGGGGTCCAGGGGTTGACACGATCGAGTGACATCCAGCCCTGTCAGCTAGGTGAGAGCTTGACAGCGGGATCTGCTCGGGGTCTAAGGATGACTGATGCTAAAGATCACGCCAGTGAACCGGTCGCACAAGTAATATAAAATTGGGGTTTTCCCAAGTATCGATCTCACAAGGAACACAGTAAGGTGGAGTTAATTTCGAGGAGGGCTTGAGAATGAAGTATTTAGGGTCGGTGGTAACGAAGGGGGCTTTGATGTTTGCGGAAAAAGAAAATAAAACACTATCAACTACTCCTATGCAACGCCGCTATGCGATGCTTCGCCAGGCGGGATGGAAGACTAGTCGGGCCGTTATGCACCGAATCGCTAGGCGAATGGGTGAGTAGGCTTGCGGATGAGGTGATGAGAATGACGGAATGAGGGTCGTGAGCACCTCTTCGCTACGCACGCCACTAGCAATTGCGAGTGCGGCAAGGGTGGATGGTTGATGGAGACGACAGCCCTCAACTTGACGATGGTACCGACACGCTTACGGATGATGGTTCCCCCCCAATCAAAGACGCGCGTCGCCGGGACAAATATTTTGACAAGCGTCATCGACGCTACAATCTCCGCCCGCGGCACCCTAGTAATTAATTAATACATATAATTACTCTATTATAAGTATTAATTAATTATTTTGTTATGATTCTTTGTTTAATTAATTTTGCTTAATGGGACTTTATTTAATTTCATGTTTTGGGCTGCTTATAGCCATTGGTTGTTGTAAGCATATAAATAGGCAAGATGTTATAAGAATGGGGATTGAAGATTGACGAGAATATTTGAAATTTAAAATTTCTTTTTGATTTGGAAACCTCCTCCTCCCTCTTTTTCCTTCTCCTCTCATAGCCGAATTTGGCATTCTCCCTCTTCTAGGTTTCGGCCAACCAAGGATCCACCGCCCTCCTCCACTTCTTCCCCCATTTGACCGCCGGCCTACCTCGTCTTCCCACCGTGAAGTCACCTCCCCTTTCCCGCAGGCTGATCCTCCAAGGTGCGGCCACCCTGAGGGACAAAAGGTTCACCACCTTTTCTCTCTCCCATTCTCTCGGCCGGTCGAGTGTAAGAAGACGTTGATCTCGTGGACGTGCTCCGGCATGACGCAAGGAAGGCGACGAGTTTTCTCTCCATCCGCCGTGACTCCGGTGGAAACGCTGAAGGGCGATCAAATTTTGGCTTAGATCTACTCCTTGATCTAACTCCGAGCGGGGTAACGAAATTTTTACAACCTTGAGAATTATTTTCCCTCTAGATAATTTTTGTGGTGGAAAGCGTAGGCGTGCAATTTTGATAGCATTGGAATCTTCGTGGGTTTCTTGAACGAATCTTGCGTTTATCTTAATTTGTTTAAATGCGAGAAGGCTCGGCGAGCCTCGTTTCTTTTTGTTGGGAGAGATCTACCATTTCTTGCGAATCGTATTTTTTTTGGTAGATCTCTTTTGGTACAACTCCGCTCGTTCGGGCGCAATAGTCACCCCTTTAGCTTGATCGAATCTCGGCCTATAGCCGTTCTTCAGTCTCTAACGGATTGGCTACCCGTACGTTAGCCTTGGATCGCTAAACTTTGCAAACGTGTGGGCTGGAATAATTTTTTGTGTGAATCACAAATTATTTGGAACGTCGAGAGGAGACCATAATTTCGCTAATGTTCGTGTCGCGCGTACAACGCTACATCAATTTGGTATCAAAGCGAGGTTCACGTCAATTTCTTAATTGGCACCCTTCCCCTTCTTTTGCACGTCGGCACGTACGTTTCTAGTTCGTTTATAAAAAAAAATACAAAATTTTTTTTTTTGCTTTCTTATTTATTTCAAAAAAAAAAAAAATTTCTTTCATTTGCACGTCGGCACGTACGTTTTGCATGCGCACTAGATTAGTCACGGAGTATACCCCGTCTACCTCCCAAATGTCAGACGAGCAGGATGTGGGACATAGTCCCACAGCGATCGACGATCTCCGTCAAGAGTTAAATGCGCAGATGACAGAGATGAGGGCGATGTTTCACCAGGTGAATTTAAACATCGCCGCTATCCGTAATCAAACCGTCCCTCTACGTGACAAACGGAACAATAATCATCACAATGATTATGTTCCTCGTGCACCTTTTCACAATAATCGGGAACCCTTTGAGTTTGATCTTACTAGGGCGGTGCGAGTCAAACCCCCGTCATACGATGGACTGGGAGAACCCCAAGTCTTTCTCGACTGAGTTATGGAGATGGAGTGTTATTTCGAGTGGCATAGCTGTTGGGGTTTTTGTATGAGGATGGCAGAACACTTGTGCACGCAGCGGAAGAATTAAAACATCAAGAATACCCAAAAGAGATGGGATCGGGCCATGGTAGTTGAATCAAGAAGTTAACATACAACTATGCAAAAATTACCTCGATGGAATTGAGTCACAACTCAACGGAGATGCTCCAAGCTTCGTCTTCTTGCTGGTGGCGAGTTCTACGTGGAATGATATCCACGTCTCTGCGGATATCCACACGAGCGGGAGAACGCTGACCTTTCCGTCGCACGGATAATCGGGAAGGAGAAAGACCGCACCTTGCTTTCCCACGGACTGCTAGGTCTGCGCCAGGGATAGCAACACCAGCGACAATCGCCGGAGAGGAGGAGGTCGACGGAGCGAGCACGGCGGCGGCAGAACACTTCCGTCGGCGGCGGGATTCGGGATCGGCGGAACGAACGAAAAAATCGCAGAACACTTCCGTCGATTCGATCAGAACTTGATTTCTCGAAAACCCTAAGTGTCTATTTATACCAAAGGCATAAACAGACTTAGGAATATCGCTATCCGCAGACGACCCAGAAAATTAGGGTTCCAGAATCGGCGAGAATCACAAAGCAGATTCGGTGAGAATCAATCGGCGAGAATCACCTAGCAGATTCGGTGAGAATCAATCGGCGAGAATCACCTAGGAGATTCGGTGAGAATCAGTCGGCGAGAATCACCTTCAGTCGGCGAGAATCACCTAGCAGATTCGATGAGAATCAGTCGGCGAGAATCACCTTCAGTCGGCGAGAATCACCTAGGATCAGCGAGAATCAGCTAGGATCGTCGAGAAACAGTCGGCGAGAATCACCTACAATCGGCGAGAATAACCTAGGATCGGTGAGAATCAGAGTACCATACTCGACTATACACGTCGACCCTCGGTCGACTATTCTTACCAATCCTTCAAGGCAACATTTGCCCAACCCGACGATCCTTTAAGGCAACACTTTGCGCATAACCCCATTCAGGTCAGTGATTGGTAACCTTTACCAACACAGTCAATCATCCAACTTCTCCACATCTCTTATGTGCGACCCTGCAGGCTCATATCGCGTTGGCAGTGAGATTACATGTTTGACCACTTCTAGATCACCATGGTAACTCCAACAGTCTCCCACTTGATCTTGAAAGTATCAAACCAAAAACCTCACAAACAATGAGCGGCATCTAGCAATGCATCATTGCTCCCCAAGCAATAAGAGTTTATAACTCATAAGCCTTTATGACCAATATATCAGCGTTGTCTTTGTCCCTTTGTCCCTTACATCCGGAAAGAACTAGAGGTATGGACCATGTCACCCTCGTAATAGCTCAATCCAAGTTTCTTGATCCAGGACGAACTTCCAGAAAATGGTGAGTCCAATATCACATATTGACACAATCAAGCATGGCCATGCATTTCTCAGTCCAGTTCCATCAAGGGGCCCATGGATGCAACTCCTGTCATACAGGAGGACAAATCCCATATCTGCTCACACACAAATACCCAAATGATTCGTAATATGCCCAACAACCACTCTTATCATCAACCTTTCTCAAGGAAGACTTTAGATGGCATCAAAGCACGTTCTTCCTCACTTGATGAATGTTGTGACTTCAGGTCAAAGGACCACAACACCATTGTCAATTGAGACCTACTCGTGACACGATTGGATGACAATCCACAGAGTAGTCTCAGGTTGGGTCTGTCTAGTACAACTTGTTCACTAACAAGTACCCACGTGATGACTTGATATCACAATATCATGACCTAAGAGAACCGGTCATCAGTCAACGCACGTGCTAACCTTCATGTACCATCATCATCCTTAGCTTCTATGATGATACTCGACTAGGGACCTTTTAAGAATGAATCTTCAAATAAATCATAGGCTCTCACATTCAAGTCACGTACTTGATGTCCCATGGAAGCGAACATTCTAAGGGTATCTATTATGTTAACATTTAACTATCATATAGAAAAACTCATAATAAAAGAACTTGCCATTAATTGTAAGAGAAAAACTAGGTACACTATTCATCATATGAACAAATGGCCAACAAAATACATGTTTACATGCAATCCACAAGATTCTCACTAGAGTTGATCATTTAGGTATCATATACCCATCGATCTAGTATGACCATCATGCTTTCTCTGCGCGAGAGGCTTTGTCAGTGGATCCGCAATATTCTCCTCAGTCGGCACTCTGCAAATGTTCACATCTCCTCGTTCGACAATCTCACGAATAAGATGAAACCGCCGAAGTATGTGCTTGGAGCGCTGATGGGATCTAGGTTCCTTAGATTGTGCAATTGCACCATTGTTATCACAGTAGAGAGCTACGGGACCAACAATGCTAGGAACTACATCAAGCTCGCCGATGAATTTCCTAATCCATACAGCCTCCTTCGCCGCATTAGCTGCGGCGATATACTCGGCCTCTATTGTAGAATCAACAACTGTCTCTTGCTTGGAACTCTTCCAGCTCACAGCTCCTCCATTCAGGCAAAACACAAAACCTGACTGAGACTTGGAGTCGTCTCTATCAGTTTGGAAGCTTGCATCCGTGAAACCACTTACAACGAGCTCTTCCTCTCCACCATACACCAAGAACACATCCTTAGTCCTTCTCAAGTACTTCAGGACATTCTTGACTGCAATCTAGTGATACTCACCGGGGTCTGACTGATACCTGCTAGTCATGCTCAAAGCAAAGGAGACGTCGGGTCGAGTACATAACATCGCATACATGATTGATCCAATTGCCGAAGCATATGTAATCAACTTCATGCGGTCCTTATCTTCACAAGACTTTGGACACTGGTCCTTAGAGAGATTCACACCATGAGATATGGGCAAAAATCCTTTCTTGGACTCAAGCATGTCGAACCGCTTCAACACCTTTTCGATGTACGTACTCTGGGTCAAACCCAGCAACTTCTTCGATCTATCTCTATAGATCTTAATACCGAGTATATAAGTCGCTTCACCCAAATCCTTCATTGAAAAGCAGTTCCCTAGGTTGTTCTTAACAACTTTCAGGGTAGGAATGTCATTCCCAATCAACAGTATGTCATCTACACACAATATCAGGAAGACAACAATGCTCCCACTGATTCGCTTGTAAACACAAGGCTCATCTTCATTCTTGATGAAACCAAACTCTTTGATTTTCTCATCAAAACGAAGAATCCAACTTCGAGAGGCCTGTTTCAGTCCATAGATGGACTTATTCAGCTTGCATATTTTAGTGGCTTCATTTGGGGATACAAAACCCTCGGGTTGTGTCATATACACTTCCTCAAGGATGTTTCCATTAAGGAAAGACATTTTGACATCCATCTGCCAGATCTCGTAGTCATAATACGCAGCAACAACAAGCAATATCCTTATGGACTTTACCATGACAACAGGGGAAAGGTCTCATCATAGTCAATACCATGAATTTGCTTGAAACTCTTAGCCACCAGTCGCCATTTGAATGTCTGTACATTCCCATCCATGTCGGTCTTCTTCTTGAAGACCCACTTGCACCCTATGGGTCGTACCCCTTCAGGTGGTTCCACCAAGTTCCAAACTTGGTTTGCATACATGCAGTCCATTTCGGATTTCATAGCCTCAAGCCATTTGTCGGAGTCCGGTACATTCATAGCCTCTTGGTAGGTTGCTGTTTCATCATCATGATCCATAAGCAACACATTACCTATTTGAGACACAAGAAATCCATATCTCTCAGGCTTAAACCTCGGTCTACCAGATCTACATAGGACTTGTGTTTCTTGAGCAGGTTCTCTAGCTACAACATCTTGAAGTCCTGTCTCAGAATCCATTTCCGGTTCATTCACTACATGTGGTTCTTGAACTTCTTCAAGCTCTACCTTTTCAGTCTTTCTTGATAAGAACTCTTTCTCCAAAAAGACAATAGTCCTTGCGACAAACACTTTGCCCTCAGACGGTAGGTAAAAGTAATACCCTTTCGTTTCCTTAGGATATCCCACCAGATAACATTTATCCGATTTGGGTTCCAGCTTGTCAGGCATTTGACGTCTCACGTATGCCTCACAGCCCCAAATTTTAATGAACGACATACTAGGATGCTTCCCAGTCCATATCTCATATGGTGTCTTCTGAACCGTTTTCGTTGGAGCGCGATTCAATGTCATTGCAGCAGTCTCTAAAGCAAAACCCCAAAAGGAAACAGGCAAGTCTGCATGACTCATCATCGAACGTATCATGTCTAACAGAGTACGATTTCTCCTCTCAGACACACCATTATGTTGTGGTGTTCTAGGTGGAGTGAGCTGTGATACAATAGCACACTCTTTCAGATGATCACAGAACTCATGACTCAGGTATTCGCCACCTCGATCAGATCGGAGTGCTTTAACCCTTTTACCCAACTAGTTTTCTACTTCATTCTTGAACTCTTTGAACTTTTCAAAGGTCTCGGATTTGCACTTCATAAGATACACATATCCGTATCTACTGAAATCATTAGTAAATGTAACAAAGTAGAAATACCCACATCTAGCCATGGAACTCATGGGTCCACATACATCACTATGTACAACACCCAAGAGATCCTCATCCCTCTTAGTATAACCAGTGAAAGGAGCTTTAGTCATCTTGCCTAACAAACAAGATTCGCATCGCTCAAATGATTCATAATCAAATGAGTCCAAAAGTCCATCTCTATGGAGCTTGGATATGCGCTTCTCGTTGATATGGCCCAAATGACAATGCTAGAGAAATGTAGGGTTCGAGTCATTTGTTCTTAGTCTTTTATTATTTTCTACATTACAGATCAGATGGTCCAAGTTCAAAACATAAAGACCATTAAACAATTGGGCTACAGCATAACAAACATCATTCTTAAATATAGAACAACAGTTGTTCTTAATTATAAAAGAAAATCAAATCATGTCCAAACATGAAATAGATATAATGTTTCTAGTTATGGCCGGAACAAAATAACAATTATCTAGTTCTATTACAAGCCCACTGGGCAAAGAAAGACGGTAAACCCCTACGGCTATAGCAGCAACTCTTGCTCCATTGACGACGCGGAGGTCCACCTCCCCTTTACTCAGCAATCTTCTCCTTCCCAGTTCCTGCATATTTGTACAAATGTGAGAACCACATCCGGTATCCAATACCCAGGATGAATGAGCAGAAAGGTTTATCTCTATAACGTGAACATTTGAAGCGGACGTCATACCTCCCTTCTTTTTCTGCAGACCTTCAATGTACGAAGGACAGTTCCTCCTCCAATGACCAGCCTTGCCACAGTGGTGGCATTTCCCTTCCTTCACCGTGCTTTTCTTTTTCATCAGTGCAGAAGACTTGGGCTCAAGATATGACTTAGGTCCCACCGTCGTCTTCTTAGAGCCCTTGGCCTTGCCCTTGCCCTTATGCACCATCAGTATGGGGCTGGCAGGCTTGGACTTCTTCATATTGATTTCGGCAGTTCTCAACATGCCAAGGAGTTCGGGCAGTGTCTTGTCTATTTCATTCATGTTGTAGTTCAAGACGAACTGCTCATAACTGTCCGACAACGATTGCAGGATCAGATCTGTGGACAACTCTTGACCAAGAGGAAAACCCAGCCTTTCAAGGTTCTCTATATACTGAATCATCTTGAGTACGTGAGTCCCTACTGAGTCTCGAACTCCCATCTTGCACTGAAACAACGCTTTTGTGATGTCGAACCTCTCTTGACAAGCCTGCCCTTGAAACATTTTCTTGAGATGCTCGTCAATCTCCTTGCACCCCATGTTCTCATGTTACTTCTGAAGCTCAGAGTTCATAGTGGCAAGCATAAGGCATTCGACATCTAAAGCATCATCAATATACTTCTTATAAGCATCCTTCTCAGCACGGGAAGAGTTCCCGGTCGGCACCTCGGGGGATTCTTCTTCCAAGACATAGAGCTTTCGCTCTTGCCTGAGAACAATTATCAGGTTCCTATACCAGTCCATGTAATTACTCCCACTGAGCTTATCCTTCTCAAGGATGGCTCTCAGAGACAACGTGGAGTGTGAAACACTTGTCATGGAATTCTACAAGAATTTATGCAGAATAAAATCAGTACCAAAATTTCAAATACAATTTATTTTAATTTGGACTTCAATTAAAACACTCCCATTATTTTATTCGAAATGATAGCCCTCACTAACAATTCAGAGAGTTCATGCGAGCTACTCTCTTAGTGGACAAGATCCGTATTTCACCAACACAATGAGTCAGCTTTGGCTTTCCTCTCACGATGCGGTTATTTAGGTAGGCAACGCTTGCCAATTGCATCCTCATGCAATTCTTGTATGGTTGGTGAATAACTCCTTACTCGCATCCATCATATGGTGCATGCCAACCCTATGCCTCTAGGCACTCAACCTTTGAGGTCACCTAGTTAAGCTGGACCCGATGTCGACAGTGGGATATCACAATTATCCGCTCGCACCCTTACCAAGATAGATTAATGCACCTTGCTTTGGCAAGCCCACACTACATCGATCGAGGTAGGAAGAGTGTCATCCATCGGAAGGCATCCGAACACTTAATATTTGATGAAGGGATTTTGATTATAGGTTAATAGTTAACCATGATCAACATTTGATCAATGTGCACATCCAAAGAAAAACAATTTTTCTAAAACCACATGCATCCCTTATGTGCACAACCTGACACCATCAACATTTGATAGAAGGAAGGGATAAATCTGAACATCCGGAAACTTCCAAATCCTCAGATTTACATGCATTGGACAAAAGCAAAGACAACTCAACTTAAAGCAGTAGACAAGCTCATCTCTCTATGTTGGATTCAAAATCCAAAACAAACTCGAGGGATGGTTACTGCTAAAGAGACTACAATTTCTAACAAATAGAAATTTCCACAAAATCGCAGACGTTCTTGGCGGGGTACCAAGAATAAATCTAGACATTTAGAACACTTCGAAATCCCTAGGTTTACACGCACTGGAATAACAAAACTTCCAATACAACAATCATGGCCGAAACCTGCCTCTGATACCACTGTTGGGGTTTCTGTATGAGGATGGCACAACACTTGTGCATGCAGCGGAAGAATAAAAACATCAAGAAGTTAACATACAACTAGGCAAAAATTACCTCGATGGCGTTGAGTCACAACTCAACGGAGATGCTCTAAGCTTCGCCTTCTTGCTGGTGGCGAGTTCTACGTGGAATGATATCCACGTCTCTGCAGATATCCACACGAGCGGGAGAACGCCGACCTTTCCGTCGCATGGATAATCGAGAAGGAGAAAGACCGCACCTTGCTTTCCCACGGACTGCTAGGTCTGCGCCAGGGATAGCAACACCAGCGTCATTCGCCGGAGAGGAGGAGGTCGACGGAGCGAGCATGGCGGCGGCGGAACACTTCCGTCGGCAGCGGGATTCGGGATCGGCGGAACGAACGAAGAAATCGTGGAACACTTCCGTCGATTCGATCAGAACTTGATTTCCAGAAAACCCTAAGTGTCTATTTATACCAAAGACATAAACAGACTTAGGAATATCGCTATCTGCAGACCACCCAGAAAATTAGGGTTCCAGAATCGGCGAGAATCAGCAAGCAGATTCGGTGAGAATCAATCAGCGAGAATCACCTAGCAGATTCGGTGAGAATCAATCGGCGAGAATCACCTAGGAGATTCGGTGAGAATCAGTCGGCGAGAATCACCTTCAGTCGGCGAGAATCACCTAGCAGATTCGGTGAGAATCAGTCGGCGAGAATCACCTTCAGTCGGCGAGAATCACATAGGATCGGCGAGAATCAGCTAGGATCGGCGAGAATCAGTCGGCGAGAATCACCTACAATCGGCGAGAATCACCTAGGATCGGCGAGAATCAGAGTACAATACTCGACTATACACGTCGACCCTCAGTCGACTATTCTTACCAATCCTTCAAGGCAACATTTGCCCAACCCGACGATCCTTTAAGGCAACACTTTGCCCACAACCCCATTCAGGTCGGTGATTGGTAACCTTTACCAACACAGTCAATCATCCAACTTCTCCACATCTCTTATGTGCGACCCTGCAGGCTCATATCGCGTTGGAAGTGAGATTACATGTTTGACCACTTCTAGATCACCATGGTAACTCCAACAATAGCCTGACTGACGAGAATAAGGTGAGAGTTGCAAGAATGAAGCTTTTGGGTAGGGGTAAGATATTCTGGTTGAATGAGGAGCAACATTTAGGCGCGGTGAATGGTGGCCTACCACCAGTTGGTTGGACCGTAATGAAATACATATTGACTGATCAGTATGTCCCCGCGTATCACCGAACACAGATGTTTGACGAATTAGCGACCCTAAAGTAAGGGAATAGATCGGTCTCTGAATACATGAGTCTTCTCAAGGATATGATGGTTAGGTGCGATGTTAAGGAGATGCCGGAGATCACTCTATCTAGATTCCGTAAGGGGCTCAACCCTGACATTCAGGTTAAACTTCTGTGTTACGGTCACACTGATTTGAGCACCACTTTTAATGCCTCATTGTATATTGAAAAGCACAATGCTTTCAAGTCCAAAGGTCGATCCTTTCAGAATGATAAGGGCAAGTCCATCTTAGGACCACCCCCTCCATTCACACCTACGGATAAGGGCAAGTATCAGTCTGTCGACTCGAACTCTATTGTCATCACCGCTAGGAACATTAGGAACCCCACGGGTGAGAGGGTGCCCGTAGGAAAGATTAGTAAAACAAATGCTACTTATTACGCATACGGTGTTCCGAGTCATTACGCTAGCGAGTGCCCAACCAAGCCCAAACCCTTAGCACTTTTAGATACTGCATCGGGGTCCGCTGAGCTTGTGTATGAAGCCGGGGAAGATTCTGAGTCGGAAGGAATGCCTAGTGATTTAGACGATGACACCAATATGATGGTGATGAGGTGTATCCTATCCACTCCTCGTACGGTAGATGATTGTAATAGGACAAATATATTTTTAGTAAACTTTAAGAATGAAGAGAAATGGTGTAAGCTGATAATCGATAGTGGTAGTTGTATGAACGTAGTGTCCGAAAATGCGGTATCACGGATGTTATTAACCACCGAGCCACACCCTAATCCTTATAAGGTTGCTTGGGTAAATAAGACATCCCTTCCGGTCTCAAAGCGTTGCTTGGTACCACTTACCATCAAGTCTTATTCCGAAAAGATCTGGTGTGACGTCATCCCTATGGATGCCTGCCACGTGTTGTTAGGACGCCCTTGGTTATATGATAATGACGTTACCCACTTTGGGCAAGCTAACACATATGATTTTAAATTTAACGGTAAGACTATAACATTAAAGCCAACTCCGCCTAAGGAGCCATCGTTCCCCCCTAAGGACATGATTGTCCCGGTAAAAAAGAAGGCGTTAAGTTTACTAGGTAAGAAAGAATTCGAGCGTAATACATTTATAGATGGTATCGTGTATGCATTAGTTTGTCTGCAAGTTAAGGAAGACGTCGTTTCATTCGATAGTTTACCTCCGTCGTTGAGGAAACTCCTAGAAGAGTTTAAGGATGTGTATCCAGACGAGCTTCCGTCCGAGTTACCCCCCATGCGGGACATACAACATGCCATAGATTTTGTTCGGGCTCCTCGTTGCCTAATCTACCACATTACCTGTTAAACCCTTCTGCACACTTAGAGTTGCAAACCCAAATTTCCGACTTATTACAAAAGGGGTTCATCCGACATAGCAAGAGTCTGTGTGCCGTACCGACTTTACTTGCTCCCAAGAAAGACGGCTGTTGGAGGATGTGAGTGGATAGTGAAGCCATAAATAAAATTACTGTTAAATATTGGTTTCCTATCCCTCGCTTGGACGATTTATTGGACATGTTAGCGGGAGCCACGATTTTTTCGAAACTGGATCTTAGGAGTGGCTACCATCAGATCCGAATTAGGGAGGGTGACGAGTGGAAGACCGCTTTTAAATCTAAGGAAGGGCTCTACGAGTGGTTAGTAATGCCATTTGGGCTTTCCAATGCCCCGGGTACATTTTCTAGAATGATGACTCATGTCTTTCAACCATACATGGGAAAATTCATAGTAGTATACTTTGATGATATTCTTGTTTTAGCACCTGTACGAACGATCACGGGTCACATTTGAAGATTATCCTTACCACGTTGAGGTCAGAGAAGTTATTCGTTAATATTAAAAAGTGTACTTTTCTTGTACCGTATGTAGAATTCCTTGGTTATATCGTTTGTTCGGAAGGTATACATGTAGATCCCAAGAAGGTTCAAGCCATTAAGGATTGGCCGGAGCCCGCCAATATTCAAGATGTTCGGAGTTTTCACGGCCTAGCCACTTTTTATCGTCGTTTTATTAGAGATTTTAGTAGTATTATGTCCCCCATTACGGAGTGCATGAAAAAGGGTGAATTCACTTGGACGAAATCAGCCGCTAAAGCTTTTCAAATAATTAAATCACGTATGTCGGAAGCTCCACTTTTGCGATTACCGGATTTTAATAAGGTTTTTGAGTTATCTTGTGATGCGTCTAGAGTTGGTATTGGTGATGTGTTGAGTCAAGAAGGTCACCCCATTGGATACTTTAGTGAGAAACTCGCGGGGCCGAAATTGAATTATTCAAATTATGATAGAGAATTTTATGTGGTCATTCGATGCCTCCAACATTGGCGACATTATCTACTTCCTAAGGAATTTGTCATTTTGTCCGATCATGAGGCTTTGAGATTCATTAACTCACAGACTAAGGTTAGTCCAAGGCATGCCAAATGGGTCTCCTATCTTCAGGAGTACACGTTCATTATCAAACACCTTAAGTGGACTTTCAACCACGTAGCCGACGCTCTTAGTCGTATATCCTTATTACTGTCAACGCTAGAAGTTAAGGTGATTGGGTTCTATAGAATTAAGGATGAATATGTCCATTGCCCGAATTTCAAGGAAATCTATTTATCCGCTCAAAACGACACACCCACGACCATTTCGTCCTATTATATTCGAGACGGCTATTTATTTAATCATGCGAAGTTATGTATTCCACGTTCCTCCCTACGCCACTTCATCGTTTGGGAATTGCATAGCGGCGGGATGGGTGTCCATTTTGGTCGTGATAAGACCATCGCTCTAGTAGAAGAGAAGTTTTATTGGCCCGGTCTTAAGTCAACGGTGCATAAAATCGTGAGAAGTTGTCGAGCGTGTCAACTGGCTAAGGGTAATAAAACTAACGCGGGATTTATACCCCTCTTCCGATTCCTTCCATTCCCTGGGAAGACATTAGTATGGATTTTATTCTAGGCCTGCCCGTTACGTTTAGGCGTCATGATTCTATTCTAGTAGTGGTAGATCGGTTTTCCAAAATGGCTTATTTTCTTGCATGTAATAAAACCAACGATGCGTCACATGTTGCAAAATTATATTTTAAAGAAGTAGTTGGTCATCGGGGCGTTCCTAAGACAATAGTGACTGATAGGGACGTAAAATTTTCTAGCTACTTTTGGAAGACTCTTTGAAAAATCATGGGCACCAAACTATTATTTTCTTCAGCCTACCATCCCCAGACGGATGGACAAACGGAAGTGGTAAATCAAAGTTTGGGTAGTTTGCTTCGTTGTCTTGTGGGTGACCACAAGGGTACGTGGGACCTAATCCTTCCCCATGCTCAGCTCGCTTATGACAATTCGAAAAATAGGTCCACGGGTCTTTCACCAAATGAAATCGTGCACGGATATAAAGCGCCAAGGCCACTTGACTTGATTCCGTTACCCTCATCCAACAAGTCAAGTCACTTTGCATAAGAGTTTGCCTCGCATGTCCACCATTTGCATAAGCACATTAGCGATATGCTATCCACACAATATGCGACTTATCAATCTAATGCTAACGTACATAAGAGGGTGTCTCCCTTAAAAATTGGAGATTTAGTTATGGTGCGTCTCATCCCTGAACGGTTGCCTTCGGGCACCATAAAAAAGTTAGCGAATCGGCGAGCTGGTCCCTTTCGAATCTTAAAGAAGTTGGGAGAAAACACATTTTTATTAGAGTTACCCGCTGATTGGGGAATTTCCCCTATTTTCAATGTTTCGGATTTAACGCCATATGTTTTTCCACCACTTGAATTGTCTGCCTGTCCGTTTGGGTCCACTGATATTTCTAATGGTTTTGGGGGTGAGCTTGTTCCTGGATCGCTCTCTACATCGGTCCCCACTGGAGGTATGTTGGATGTTGATGCAGAAAATTTTTCTCCTTCTTTGATTAACGCTTTTCCAAGGTTCCCCAGGACCACCTTTTTGCCTGACAGGATTCTTCGAGATGAAGTGCTCTCCTCTCCAAGTGGTAACATTCGCCGCTACTTGATTCGTTGGCGTGACCGTCCAGCTTATGATGATTCATGGCTCCCGGAAGCGGAGGTGACTCTTTTGGATGATGAACTTTTACGACAGTACCTTCAGGGCAACTCATCGGTGATGAGTACTTTCGAGCGGGGGAGGATTGATGGAGACGACGACCCTCAACTTGACGATGGTACCGACACGCTTACGGATGATGGTGCCCCCCCAATCAAAGACGCGCGTTGCCGGGACAAATATTTTGACAAGTGCCATCGCCGCTACAATCTCCGCCCGCGGCACCCTAGTAATTAATTAATACATATAATTACTCTATTATAAGTATTAATTAATTATTTTGTTATTTTTTTTTTCTTTAATTAATTTTGCTTAATGGGACTTTATTTAATTTCATGTTTTGGGCTGCTTATAGCCATTGGTTGTTGTAAGCCTATAAATAGGCAAGATGTTATAGGAATGGGGATTGAAGATTGATGAGAATATTTGAAATTTAAAATTTCCTTTTGATTTGGAAACCTCCTCCTCCCTCTCTTTCCTTCACCTCTCATAGCCTAATTTGGCATTCTCCCTCTTCTAGGTTTCGGCCAAGCAAGGATCCACCGCCCTCCTCCACTTCTTCCCCCATTTGACCACTGGCCTACCTCGTCTTCCCACCGTGAAGCCACCTCCCCTTTCCCGCAGGCGGATGCTCCAAGGTGCGGCCACCCTGTGGAACAAAAGGTTCACCACCTTTTCTCTCTCCCGTTCTCTCGGTCGGCTGAGTGCAAGAAGACGTTGATCTCGTGGACGTGCTCCGGCGTGACACAAGGAAGGCGACAAGTTTTCTCTCCATCCGCCGTGACTCCGGTGGAACCGTTGAAGGGCGATCAAATTTTGTCTTAGATCTACTCCTTGATCTAACTCCGAGCGGGGTAACGAAATTTCTACAACCTTGAGAATTATTTTCCCTCTAGATAATTTCTGTGGTGGAAAGCGTAGGCGTGCAATTTTGATAGCATTGGAATCTTCATGGGTTTATTGAACGAATCTTGCGTTTATCTTAATTTGTTTAAATTCGAGAAGGCTCGGCGAGCCTCGTTTCTTTTTGTTGGGAGAGATCTACCATTTCTTGTGAATCGTATTTTTTTGGTAGATCTCTTTTGGTACAACTCCGCTCATTCGGGCGCAATAGTCGCCCCTTTAGCTTGATCGAATCTCGGCCTATAGCCGTTGTTCGGTCTCTAACGGATTGGCTACCCGTACGTTAGCCTTGGATCGCTAAACTTTGCAAACGTGTGGGCTGGAATAATTTTCTGTGTGAATCACAAATTAGTTGGAACATCGAGAGGGGACCATAATTTCGCTAATATTCGTGTCGCGCGTACAACGCTACATCAATGGTGGTGGATGGAATATGGCGCAACTCGAGCAACTTAAGCAGTAAAATGAAATAGGAATCACATAGACATAAAACACATAACATATACAACCAAAGTGCACTTCATCAATATAAATAGATTTAAACACCAATATTCAACAAGAAAGCAAGAACAAGTCAAGAGATCGACCGAATCCGAAGTCTTGCTGAGGATTCACGGTTGGAATCGTCGGGTTGTCAATCCGCGTCCAAGCTCGGTCCTCAACTGCGTCCGGGGTAGAGAAGGGTTGTCACCACATTCCAATGGCCCGTCTTCTTCATCTCGCGATAGCGGACGAAGTTTGCTAGCTTTCCTTTGCTTGATGGGTATGGCGTCAAACCCTACTTGAAGCTCACGGATGAAGGAGAAGGCCGAGAGGAAGCTTCAGCTTGGATTTGGCGGTGAAAGCTTGCCCGGAGCACCTCCCTAGGGTGGAAGATGGAGGGGAATGGCGGAGAAGGCGGAAAACGACAGAGAAATGTCGAGCTCCGGATCCTCTCTTTAATTAGGGCGAAACCTGCACTATTTATACAAAGCAGAAATGAACAATGTGCACGATCACAGACGCACGACCAGTGGTCATCCGCACTATGTCCGGTGATCATGCGCACTAGCATGGAAGATCAGGAAGAAGAACTGGGATAACACACAAGAGCAGTGGCGCACGACCAGTGGTCGTGCGCGCTAAGTCCAATGGTCGTGCGATTACCCCAGACCACGCAACGAGTCAACATCCCCGAGAGAGTCTTCCTGTACAACTGCCCGTCCCGGAGGAGGTAGTATGCTGATTTGTACCTGAGCTTCTTTTTGTCCACCCTCTCAGGATACTCTCCCGTGGAAAGGAAGGTTGTGACCGGGTCCATCCATGAGGGCTATTGATCTATCTCCATGAGCTCCCCCTCTTCGATGGAAGGGCGGAATAGGTCGGTGATGGTACCCCCCCACCCAGTGTCAATGCTTCGCTAGCTGATCAACCTGCTCATTCTCCTCTCGGGGCACGTACTCGATGGAAAATGTTTGGAATGTGCCAATGACCCCCTTTACTTTGGCTAAGTATAGTCGCAGGGTAGGCTCTCTCGCCTCGAACTCCTCGTTGATCTAGGAAGCTACCACCATGGAATCAGTGAGGACCTCCATGTCCAGTACCCCTAGCTCCCTGGCCAGGCGCAGCCCTACTAACATGGCCTCATACTCGGCCTGATTGTTGGTGATGGGGAAGTGTACCACCACCATCTGCCTAATTCTAGTTCCCCAGGGGCTCTCCAAGATCACCCCCACTCCTAGGGAATGCCTTCGCAAGGCGCTATCAACCTTCACCTTCCAAGGAGTCGGACTAGTGAGCTCTTCCTCCGCCACCTCAATCGCATAATTGGCCAAGAAATCGGCCATCGCTTGAGCTTTGATCGAGAGGTGGGGACGAAGGAGACGTCGAACTCACTCAACTCCACCGACCACTTGGTCAGCATGCCAGAATGCTCTACCCCCTCAAAGATGTTACAGAGGGGATGGTCAGTCACCACTCGGATTTAGTGTGCCTGGAAATAGGGTCGCAGCCTTCGGGCTGAGATGACCAGGGCAAAGGCCAGCTTCTCCAAAATTGGATGCCGGAGCTCGACCTTCCTCATGACCCGACTCATGTAATATATAGGGAGCTGCTTCTTCCCCTCTTCTCGAATTAGGACGGAGCTCAGGGCCTCCATCCCAACCCCGAGATACAAAAATTTATCCTCCCCCTCCTTTGGCCCTTGGAGCAATGGGGCCCGAGTCAACTGCATCTTGAGGGCCTGGAATGCCTCCTCGCACTCCTTGGTCCACTCGAATTTTTGACCCCCCCCCCCCCTCAGTGTTTTGAAAAAGGGGGAGCACTTCTCCCCAGCCCGAGCGAGGAACCCACTTAGTCCTGCCAGCTTCCCCGTTAGCCGTTGCACCTCCTTAGTATTCCGCGGTGACCCCAGATCCATGATAGCCTTGACCTTATCGGGATTCGGCTTGACCCCCATGGGGGTGAGGAGATGCCCCAAGAACTTCCCCCCACTGGCCCCGAAGACACACTTCAGGGGATTCAACCGCATCTTATACTTGCGCAGGGTAGCAAAGATCTCCTCTAGGTCCTGGAGGTGAGAGTCCACATCCTGACTCTTGTTCATGAGATCATCCTCGTATACCTCCAGGCTCAGCCCCTTCTGTTCTTTGAAGATGAATCCATCATCTTCTGGTCGGTCGCCCCTGCATTCTTTAGCATAAAGGGCATCATCTTGTAACAGTAGCATCCATCCCCCGTGATGAACAAGACATCCTTGACGTCCAGGGGGTGCATCCTGATTTGATGATAACCAGAAAATGCATCTAGAAAGCTTATTACAGAAAAACAAATGGCCGAGTCAACCAGCACGTCGATCCGAGGCAAGAAATAACAATCCATAGGGCAAGATATATTAAGTAAGGAGAAGTCGATACACATACGCCACCGGCCGTCTTCCTTTTTAACCATGACTGCATTGGAGACCCAGCCGGGGTATTGTGTAACACCTCCCCTGTAATGACCATATAATATGGGTCCGGCCGGGGCCCCACAACATACAGACGCCACAGCTTCAGTATTATAGGATGATATAGCTACCCAATCTCAAAACTCATAACACAACACAGCGGAAACAACAAGCAAGACTAGAAGTTATCCACTCCTACAAGAGTAACGAAATAGCCTTATAGCCTTACAACAAAAGTGAGTCCAAACTCAAATAATACATCAGTCATTAAAGTGCATAAGAACTCCTAGTCTACCTCGGCATGCAAGCCGGTCAACATGGGCATCAAACATACAATGTCATAAAAGTAGAGCTACAGTAAAAAGGTAACACTTCATGAGGCTTAGGCCTTTCTGGCCGGCGAGCTAGCTCCTTCTTGCGATCCTTGCCCTGTAAAAATTATTAGTAACGTGGGTCAGCAAAGGCTGACCTCAAACTGTGTAACAAACACATCTCATCCCGGCTGCGCTAACGGACCCCGGGGAACCCTCCAACCTGCAAGTCAGCACTTCATATGCAATATATATATAAACAAGTAATGCACTAAGAACAGGCTTGGATGTCTCAAATAACATACATGTTCTCTATTGTTGAGCATATAATAAAAGGGGCCTACTTATGCAGCATGTATGCAACAACCCGAGCTTCACCCAAGGCACCCTATCGCGTATGCATCTAGCATATCATCACATCATATGGGTACTCATCATTTCCCCATTGGCATAAAGCCGCAAACAAAGGGGGTTTACAAACATTCCCCCAACGACACACAAGCCGCCATACGGAACTCTTGCCAAGGCCCCACCCGCTCAAGGTCTTAAACCCGGGCTTGCCTTCAAGCTCGGACTTCTCATGTCAGGATTCCAACAAACACACAGATCGATTCTAAGAAGCCTTGCTGGACCACACCCGTTCATGGCCTCATTGCCCGGGCTTGCCCCAAGCTTGGCATTCTCGTCAGTCTCACAAAAGGGGACTAGTCTCGCCGGGACACTCTCCACATATGACGTGCACGTCACGGGATAGCCAATCGACCAAGGAGACACATCCATGCCTTGGCACATCACAATCCAAGACAATTCCACCCTAATCCCTCATTCGTACTACAGCATTCCCGTGCACCAAGTAAACCATCTACCACCCATGCGGAGCTAACCTTGTCCATCAAGGAAACCATCTACCGCCAATGAGGAGCTAACCTTGTCCGGTACCGGCCACACGTACTCACGCAAGATAAAGGGAAGTATATCACAAACATCACAAACGACCTCTTGCCACAACGGATCTCTACGAATCCTTAAACCTCGTATGCAATATCACTGAGTCGGACTAACGGTCGCGATTACGGCTTCACCCACCATGACTAATCGACTAACGAAGCAGACCTCTAATGCAAAAACATGTCGGGGATGGACTCAATCGACCCGGAGGTTCCTCTTGAACCTTGGCGACCCAAACTCCTCTCATTTGAGTGTTTGGTGCCCAAAAACTAGAAAATAAAAGATGCTAAAACATGCATCCTAAAACCACGAGGAGAAGTGTCATTACCTTCCGACTCCTCTTCCTAGACATGGAAAAATAGCCGGATGAAAACCTTCGCAACGATCTGGCCTCCACGGATCTGGACTCGGCTCGTGATTTGGAGCACCGAAGCCTCTCCAATAGCCGGATCTCTTCTTCACCTTCTTCCTTGCTCTCCCCTCTCTATAGAACTTTAGTAAGAGAAAGCTTGGAGAAGAATGAGGGTTTCTAACCCTATTCTCGGACATAAATCAGCAAGAGCAATCCTGGTTCATCAGATCCCAAAAGAAAGGGAATAACGGCCACGATTCGAACTGAAAATCAAAACACCTGGGCCGAACACGGCTTGTGACACGCCCGTGTCCAAGTGCGTGTTCCCCAATCGACGCAGAAACCATCGCACCAAAAATAAGACACGGGGGCTTGACATGCCCGTGTCACATTTGACACGGTTGTGTCCAACCTGAACACGCCTGGGCTCCAGGCCGTGTCCAACCCCTTACACGTCCCGGCTCACAACTCGAGAAGGACACGGCCTGGGCACGCCCGTGTCTCAGGCCGTTTTCGAAACCTCGACGATCGTCGAATGCCTCTTCGTCGAACTAGTAGAGAAAACGTCGAACACGATCGACACAGTGGGACACGCTCGTGTCACATGACATTTACCCCTACTCGACGATCGCCACTCGACGATCGACGATCCACGATCGACACTCGACGATCGTTGAACCGAGTGGACACGCCCCCTGTCACGCCCGTGTTCTAGGGCGTGACCACCCAAACATTTCGTCGACCGAAATTCGTCGACCACGCGCCTTACTACGCCACCCGAGCGGGACACGCCCATGGACATGCCCATGACCTAAGCCGTGTTCCCTGTCTCAACATTTCGTCGAGCACAGGACGTCGACTTCCCGGACTCTCGACGAGCCTGAGCTTGATACGGCCAGGGACACGCCCGTGTCCTAGGCCGTGTGACCCCCAACTAAGACCCAATCTTGGCCAAAAATGCTGATCGTCCCTCTTTCAAATTTTGGGGCGTTACAACTCTCTCCCCCTTAAAAGAATTTCGTCCCGAAATTACAAAGCAAAAGGGAAGAAAACTTAAATGGTACCTGAACTGAAGAGCTCTGGATACTCTTTCAGCACGGTTTGTTCTCGCTCCCAAGAGAGCTCCTCACGACCGTAGTTGTCCCATCGGACTTTCACGAGTTTGACCTCTTTATTCCGCAACTGCCGAATCTCCGAATCCTCTATAACAATTGGACGGACTCGCGTCATCAAGTCTTCCTCTATCGGCACCGATGCCGGCTCAATCACCATACTAGCCTCCACCAAGGCTTTTGTAACAGCCCAAAGTTCTGAAACAGACATTCATGAGGAGTTCAAGTAGTTTAGGCTTCCGCTAGAATGCTTGTGATAGGTGCGATGCGCTACTCTGGTATCATCCTGTACCTTCACCGACTGTTTTGTGGTATATCCTGTGGGGCCCCGGCCGGACCTTCTAGAATATATCATATGAACGGATGGGGTTGTTACATTTTTGGTCTCGGTTGTCTTGGTCTTTCCCTCTCGAAGTCGTGGCCGACTTCTTTTGTGGGGTGGCGAGCACGTGTTTGTGCACACCAAAGTCTACGATTGAACTCCTGAATGTCCATGATAGGAATGCATTTTGTAAGTTTGAGGAACCTGCGTGTTCCTATTTTGTGTTGTTTGCTTGGGTACGACCGCTAATGTGTGTGTCTTGTCCACCTTTAGGTGACACGAAGTGGAGCTGGGCCGTCTGAGCCCCAGCGTTCTGATGAAAGTACGGCACCAGCTGCGGTGCCTACACCTCCACCGTCTGTAGAACATGTCTGTTTAGTTGCGGAGGCCTTGTATACCATGATCCAAGGTCAGCCACTGAGGCAGGAACAAGCGGCTGTGAGGACAGAACAGGTGGTGACAAGGCCTGAACCTGTCGTGGAAGTGGTTCCTCGAGCGGCTGAAAAGCAGCTAACACGGTTTATGAGTTTCCATCCGCCTACGTTTTCGGGAGCGGGAACCCCGACGTAGGCTGAGGATTGGTTGTCGCGCGTCAAGCGAGTGATTACGGCGATAGGCACGGCAGAACATCAGAAAGTTACCTTAGCCACCTTCTTGCTTGAAGGAGAAGCTCGCTTATGGTGGGATGAGATGGAGTTGCATCATTTGGCGGGTCGTCCGTTAACCCAAGTGTCGATGGAAGAATTCTCCCGGCTCTTCCTTGCGAAGCACCTTCCTGTGGCTCAACGGATAGCCATGGAAAATGAATTCCAACGGTTGACTCAAGGTGATGGCAGTGTTGACGCGTACCTGCATGAATTTCCTCGCTTGGGGCGGTATGCGGGTTCGATCTTTGCGGATGAGCAGAGGAAGACTAATCGGTTCTATGAAGGGCTGAGGGACGAGCTGAGATTCCTTGTGTCCAGTTCTGTGAACCAAGGTTTCCAAGCGTTGGTTGACACTGCGACCGCGTTGGAAAAAGACATGAAGAGGGTGCAAGGGAAGAGAGCGTTGGTGATGACGCAACCAGAGTGGAAGGCGCCCCGATCGGGAAAATCGTTTTATAAGAAGAGATGGGGTAAGAAGTCCAAGCCTAGTGGACAAGCTCCTTCATCAGTTGCAACGGGAGCAACATCAGGGGAAACCTCCAAGCCAGAAACTCGTACCTGCTTGGGATGGATTGGCTGGCGGAGCAGCATTCTATGATTGATTGCCAGTCCAAAGAAATCACGTTGGGCCAGAATACCGAACAGGAGACCAAGTTCGCGGGTATGCGAGGAGTAGGCGGGACGTTGATGTCTGCACTCCAGGTAGTCAAAGCTGTTCGGAAGGGTGCAGAGTGTTACTTTGCACTAATTCAGGCTGTTGAGCCTCAGGCCACTTTGTGCGAGGTTCCGATTGTGGCAGAATTTACTGATGTGTTTCCCGCGGATCTCCCTGGGCTACCACCCCAGCGGGAGATTGACTTCACAATTGAGTTGGTGCCAGGTGCGAAACCCGTGGCCCGCTCGCCATATCGCGTTGCGCCTAAAGAAATGGCTGAGTTGAAGGTTCAACTACAAGAAATGCTAGAGCAAGGTTATATCCGCCCAAGTATGTCACCTTGGAGCGCGCCTGTGCTTTTTGTAAAGAAGAAAGATGGTGGGTTACGGTTGTGTATCGATTACCGTGAATTGAATAAGCTGACCGAGAAGAATAAGTATCCGATACCTCGGATTGATGAATTATTTGATCAGCTGGTGGGATCTACCGTCTATTCGAAGTTGGACCTGAAGTCTGGTTATTACCAGTTAAGAATTTGGGAAGTTGACATTCCCAAAACCGCATTTGGAACGCGCTATGGGCACTATGAGTTCACAGTCATGCCCTTTGGATTGTGTAATGCGCCTTCGGTGTTTATGGATTTGATGCACCGTATTTTCCGTGAGTATCTGGATCTGTTTGTGATCGTGTTCATTGATGACATCCTGGTGTACTCGAAGTCTAAAACTGAGCATGAGATTCATTTGCGGTTGGTGCTGAACACGTTGAGGCAAAATCAGCTATATGCCAAGTTCTCAAAGTGTGAGTTTTGGCTATCGTCAGTGGCATTTTTGGGCCATGTGGTGAGTGGAGCGGGCATCGCAGTGGATCCAGCGAAGATAAAAGCCATACAAGAATGGCCAATATTGTCTTCCGTGGCCGAGGTCAGAAGTTTCCTTGGACTTGCAGGCTACTATAGAAGATTTGTGGAGAACTTCTCGCGGATCGCTTTGCCGCTAACCACACTGATGCGAAAGGATCAGAAGTTCGTTTGGACGCCAGAGTGCGCACGAGCTTTTGACGAGCTGAAGGTTCGGTTGACCACGGCGCCGGTGTTGTCTTCGCCATGTGGAACCGATGGGTTTGTGATTTATAGTGATGCCTCAGGAAGCGGTTTAGGCTGCGTTCTTCTGCAGAGCGGAAAGGTGATTGCTTATGGCTCACGCCAGCTAAAGGTGCACGAGCGAAACTATCCCGTCAATGATTTGGAACTAGCGGCGGTGATTTTTGCACTTAAGCTGTGGCGACACTACCTTTATGGAGTGAAGGTGGAGATCTATACCGATCATAAGAGCCTAAAGTATCTATTGGAGCAGAAAGAGTTGAACATGCGACAACGAAGGTGGTTGGAGTTCCTTGGGGACTACACGTTCGAGATTCATTATACACCCGGGAAGGGGAATGTTGTTGCGGATGCCTTGAGTCGGCGAGTTCCGGCTAGAGCAAATTGGTTACAAAGGCATGATGAACGTCTTATCCAGGAATTGGAGGCATTGGAGATCTATTGTGTTGATAAGAATTCCACTGCCACTGCATGTTTGAACTGGACCGAGGTGCAATGTGACCTTACGGACCGAGTTCGACGGGCAACGGAGTTGGATGAAGATCTCTTGCGCTATGTGAATGAAGGACCAGAAGGCAAATTCACCTGGAATGACGGTCTTTTGCGAAAAGAGGGCCGTTTGTGCGTCCCGAATGTGGGGAAGTTGAGGGAAGAACTGATGTATGAAGCACATTATACGAAGTATTCCATTCACCCCGGGAGCACAAAGATGTTCAATGATATGAAGAAGCTTTTCTGGTGGCCAGGACTTAAGAAAGATGTTGCCCTATATGTCGCCAAATGTCAAACATGTGCGATGGTGAAGGCGGAATGCCAAAAGCCGGGCGGTTATTTGAAGTCACTACCAATCCCAGTGTGGAAATTTGATGATATTTCCATGGATTTTGTGCATGGATTGCCAAGATCGCAGCGAGGAAATGATTCCATTTGGGTGATAGTTGACCGGCTAACAAAAGTAGCACATTTTCTTCCGAACAGGCGGGATGATTCGGTTGAAAGTTTGGCAAAGTTATATGTTGGCCAACCGCAAATTCAACGTTCCGGTGCTTGGCGTTGTAGTACTTCGCTTGTCGATCTTGAGCAATCAGCAATCTCTCTCGGATAGTCCGAATGGTTGAGTTTGCTTCATCCACCTCATTTGGTTTAACAACCCGGGCTTCAGCCGCTTCTACCCAAGCCAAGGGCGTACGACACTTCCTTCCATATAGGGCTTCATATGGTGTCATCCCAATGCTTGCTTGGTAGCTGTTATTATATGCAAACTCGACCATATAGAGATGATCTTCCCATTTCTTTCCGAAGTCAAGGGCGCACATTCGGAGCATGTCCTCCATTGTTCTGTTGGTACGTTCAGTCTGGCCATCCGTTTGGGGATGAAAGGCCGTACTGAAAGTCAACTTCGTGCCCAACAGTCGGTGAACTAGCCTCCAATCATTTGACGTGAATCGCCCATCTCGATCACTTACGATGCTCC
This sequence comes from Platanthera guangdongensis, assembly GCA_039583875.1. NCBI lineage: Eukaryota > Viridiplantae > Streptophyta > Magnoliopsida > Asparagales > Orchidaceae > Platanthera > Platanthera guangdongensis. The sequence goes on from CM077163.1 coordinate 115,121,770, forward strand.
GAGGAACACCGTGAAGTCGCACAATCTGATCAACATATAACTTTGCCAAACTTTCAACCGAATCATCCCGCCTGTTCGGAAGAAAATGTGCTACTTTTGTTAGCCGGTCAACTATCACCCAAATGGAATCATTTCCTCGCTGCGATCTTGGCAATCCATGCACAAAATCCATGGAAATATCATCAAATTTCCACACTGGGATTGGTAGTGACTTCAAATAACCGCCCGGCTTTTGACATTCCGCCTTCACCATCGCACATGTTTGACATTTGGCGACATATAGGGCAACATCTTTCTTAAGTCATGCCCACCAGAAAAGCTTCTTCATATCGTTGAACATCTTTGTGCTCCCGGGATGAATGGAATACTTCGTATAATGTGCTTCATACATCAGTTCTTCCCTCAACTTCCCCACATTCGGGACGCACAAACGGCCCTCTTTTCGCAAAAGACCGTCATTCCAGGTGAATTTGCCTTCTGGTCCTTCATTCACATAGCGCAAGAGATCTTCATCCAACTCCGTTGCCCGTCGAACTCGGTCCGTAAGGTCACATTGCACCTCGGTCCAGTTCAAACATGCAGTGGCAGTGGAATTCTTATCAACACAATAGATCTCCAATGCCTCCAATTCCTGGATAAGACGTTCATCATGCCTTTGTAACCAATTTGCTCTAGCCGGAACTCGCCGACTCAAGGCATCCGCGACAACATTCCCCTTCCTGGGTGTATAATGAATCTCGAACGTGTAGTCCCCAAGGAACTCCAACCACCTTCGTTGTCGCATGTTCAACTCTTTCTGCTCCAATAGATACTTTAGGCTCTTATGATCGGTATAGATCTCCACCTTCACTCCATAAAGGTAGTGTCGCCACAGCTTAAGTGCAAAAATCACCGCCGCTAGTTCCAAATCATGGACGGGATAGTTTCGCTCGTGCACCTTCAGCTGGCGTGAGCCATAAGCAATCACCTTTCCGCTCTGCAGAAGAACGCAGCCTAAACCGCTTCCTGAGGCATCACTATACATCACAAACCCATCGGTTCCACATGGCGAAGACAACACCGGCGCCGTGGTCAACCGAACCTTCAGCTCGTCAAAAGCTCGTGCGCACTCTGGCGTCCAAACGAACTTCTGATCCTTTCGCGTCAGTGTGGTTAGCGGCAAAGCGATCCGCGAGAAGTTCTCCACAAATCTTCTATAGTAGCCTGCAAGTCCAAGGAAACTTCTGACCTCGGCCACGGAAGACAATATTGGCCATTCTTGTATGTCTTTTATCTTCGCTGGATCCACTGCGATGCCCGCTCCACTCACCACATGGCCCAAAAATGCCACTGACGATAGCCAAAACTCACACTTTGAGAACTTGGCATATAGCTGATTTTGCCTCAACGTGTTCAGCACCAACCGCAAATGAATCTCATGCTCAGTTTTAGACTTCGAGTACACCAGGATGTCATCAATGAACACGATCACAAACAGATCCAGATACTCACGGAAAATACGGTGCATCAAATCCATAAACACCGAAGGCGCATTACACAATCCAAAGGGCATGACTGTGAACTCATAGTGCCCATAGCGCGTTCCAAATGCGGTTTTGGGAATGTCACCTTCCCGAATTCTTAACTGGTAATAACCATACTTCAGGTCCAACTTCGAATAGACGGTAGATCCCACCAGCTGATCAAATAATTCATCAATCCGAGGTATCAGATACTTATTCTTCTCGGTCAACTTATTCAATTCACGGTAATCGATACACAACCGTAACCCACCATCTTTCTTCTTTACAAAAAGCACAGACGCGCTCCAAGGTGACATACTTGGGCGGATATAACCTTGCTCTAGCATTTCTTGTAGTTGAACCTTCAACTCAGCCATTTCTTTAGGCGCAACGCGATATGGCGAGCGGGCCACGGGTTTCGCACCTGGCACCAACTCAATTGTGAAGTCAATCTCCCGCTGGGGTGGTAGCCCAGGGAGATCCGCGGGAAACACATCAGTAAATTCTGCCACAATCGGAACCTCGCACAAAGTGGCCTTAGGCTCAACAGCCTGAATTAGTGCAAAGTAACACTCCGCACCCTTCCGAACAGCTTTGACTACCTGGAGTGCAGACATCAACGTCCCGCCTACTCCTCGCATACCCGCGAACTTGGTCTCCTGTTCGGTATTCTGGCCCAACGTGATTTCTTTGGACTGGCAATCAATCATAGCATGCTGCTCCGCCAGCCAATCCATCCCAAAAATCACATCGAATTCCGAAAGTGGCAAAACAAATGCGGTTAAACAAAAATCCCGACTTCCTAACTGAACCGCCACATCGCAAGCTTGATTCACAAGCATCCAACAACCATTCGGCAACACCACTCTGACGCTATCTGTCTTTGCACGACTGGGTATCCCAAGCCGCGTAAGAAACTCACTCGACAGAAAAGAATGCGATGCCCCTGTATCAAACAGTGCTCGCGCCAGCGTGTCCCGAATCATCACGAAGCCTATGACAAACATGTCACACACACAAACCACAAACATAGGGGTACTAAGCTAAGCATACAAACAATCGCATAGGCAAAACTAACTCATACCTATGACAACGTCACTCTGCTTGATGGCCTCCTGCAGGCCAAGATTGTAGACCCGGGGTTGCGCCTGCGAGGCAGAGGAATCCACCACCGCCTTTCCTTTTTCCGCATAAGATGCTCCCGCCTTCTTTTCACTCTTTGGCGGCATCCGACAATCTCGCGCAATATGCCCCATCCTACCACAATTGAAGCAGGTACGAGTTTCTGGCTTGGAGGTTGCCCCTGATGTTGCTCCCGTTGCAACTGATGAAGGAGCTTGTCCACTAGGCTTGGACTTCTTACCCCATCTCTTCTTATAAAACGATTTTCCCGATCGGGGCGCCTTCCACTCTGATTGCGTCATCACCAACGCTCTCTTCCCTTGCACCCTCTTCATGTCTTTTTCCAACGCGGTCGCAGTGTCAACCAACGCTTGGAAACCTTGGTTCACAGAACTGGACACAAGGAATCTCAGCTCGTCCCTCAGCCCTTCATAGAACCGATTAGTCTTCCTCTGCTCATCCGCAAAGATCGAACCCGCATACCGCCCCAAGCGAGTAAATTCATGCAGGTACGCGTCAACACTGCCATCACCTTGAGTCAACCGTTGGAATTCATTTTCCATGGCTATCCGTTGAGCCACAGGAAGGTGCTTCGCAAGGAAGAGCCGGGAGAATTCTTCCATCGACACTTGGGTTAACGGACGACCCGCCAAATGATGCAACTCCATCTCATCCCACCATAAGCGAGCTTCTCCTTCAAGCAAGAAGGTGGCTAAGGTAACTTTCTGATGTTCCGCCGTGCCTATCGCCGTCATCACTCGCTTGACGCGCGACAACCAATCCTCAGCCTGCGTCGGGGTTCCCGCTCCCGAAAACGTAGGCGGATGGAAACTCATAAACCGTGTTAGCTGCTTTTCAGCCGCTCGAGGAACCACTTCCACGACAGGTTCAGGCCTTGTCACCACCTGTTCTGTCCTCACAGCCGCTTGTTCCTGCCTCAGTGGCTGACCTTGGATCATGGTATACAAGGCCTCCGCAACTAAACGGACATGTTCTGCAGACGGTGGAGGTGTAGGCACCGCAGCTGGTGCCGTACTTTCATCAGAACGCTGGGGCTCAGACGGCCCAGCTCCACTTCGTGTCACCTAAAGGTGGACAAGACACACACATTAGCGGTCGTACCCAAGCAAACAACACAAAATAGGAACACGCAGGTTCCTCAAACATACAAAATGCATTCCTATCATGGACATTCAGGAGTTCAATCGTAGACTTTGGTGTGCACAAACACGTGCTCGCCACCCCACAAAAGAAGTCGGCCACGACTTCGAGAGGGAAAGACCAAGACAACCGATACCAAAAATGTAACAACCCCATCCGTTCATATGATATATTCTAGAAGGTCCGGCCGGGGCCCCACAGGATATACCACAAAACAGTCGGTGAAGGTACAGGATGATACCAGAGTAGCGCATCGCACCTATCACAAGCATTCTAGCGGAAGCCTAAACTACTTGAACTCCTCATGAATGTGCAAACATAAAACTCCACATTTTATATACATATAGGAATGTCTTACAACATGTCAAAAGAGTTGGCCTTATGGCCTTACAGGGCTTTCAATCAGTGGCCTAAAACAGATTGGCGCGCAGGCCGGCCACAATAAAAGCAAACATACAAAAGAACACAATAGCCTTCGAGGGCTAGCAGCTAACAACAGCAGCAACACCAGCAGGAGCATCAACCTCTATGCGTCCCGCTCGGCTCTCCAGTACCTGTGCAAGGGACAATTCCACCCACCGGTGGCAAACAAAGCAACGGTCAGCGTTCAGCTGACCAAATTATAACGACCCTACCCCTTCTCTCGGGGCAGCGGTATTTTTCCCTGCAGGCATATCATATCACAAGTATGGCAAGCTATATCATCAACAAGTGCTTTCACGCACACAAGCCATCACAACCGTTCGCCACCCGGCCCAACGGTCCGTGCACTCAGGGCACATTCTTGGTGTTCTGGCAACCTCTTGCCCACCACCGTATCATGGTTATCACCCAACGGTAACTCTCTTGAGCATTTACTCCATGGCGTGCAGCCGGAGTTAGTCCTCGGACACCGGGATGGCCCGTAGCCCCCCTTTGTGTCATGGCGCGCAGGCCGAAGACTCTTGCTATGCGCTCCAACAGACCGCACTTTTTGGTCTCACGTCGGACGGACATAGCGCAGGTCGGATCCTCCACCCCCCCATTGCTCAAATCGCCTTGCCCTTTCCGCGTGCAGCGTACTCATGGCTATATCAAAGGCGCGGGTCGGTCTCACCAATCCTGTTCCTGGCATTCAAGCCTGGGTATTTCACTATACCCATTTCCTCACAGCAACAGCGGGTCTTTCCTGGGCGCACCAGTACTTCCTGTGATTCTCTCCACAGGTGGACACCGCATAAGTACAAATGTCAGGGGTCTTTCCTGGGCACACCAGTACTTCCTATGACTCGCTCCACAGGTGGACACCCTATGACATCAAGCATCACAAAAAGGGCCTTTCCTGGTCCCACCAGTACTTCCTGTGCCTCATTCACAGGTTGGACCCAAAACCATCACAAGGCTATTTTCCTGGGCTACCACCCCAGTACTTCCTGCTACTCCTTTTCGCAGGTATAACCCGTAGACTCCGAACACGACACGTTTATCACAGAGTCTTCTCCGGTTCGTATGCAACATCACCAATCCAGACCAACCTGTCCAGATGGGCTTCACACAGCATGCCTATTCCGTACTCCATTTCCGGATCTATATGCAATACAAAGGGGATTTCAAGCATCCACCCAAAGATTCCCAAAATCAGCCACCTCTTGGTGGGGGAAATCATAAGATATGCCAAAAAGGAAGCCTTCACATGGCTAGGAAGAAAAGTCGTTACCCTTGACGATCGCTTCGGTGCCATGGCCTCCAAGCTAGCTTGCAAGACTCGCAAGATCGTTTCCTCCGCAACGCTGGCTTCGGATCTCTCGTCGGTAAACCGCAGCACCACCAGCAGCAGCCCCCTTTCCTCTTCCTCCTCCTTTCTCTATCTCTTTCTCTCTCTTGAAGAAAGATGAAGGCCAAATTCAAGTGAGCAACACTTCTCTGATTTCGGCCCTTAAGGAAAAAGGAGAAGAGGCTTCAGCCCTTGGATCCAGACTGAAGAAATGGACGGCCACGATTCTGCCAAAAACACAAATTTTGACCAGACACGGCCTCGAACACGGCCGTGTGCCTGGCCGTGTGCCTCAAGCGGTGGTCAACCGACTTATCCAAACCAGTGACACGCCCATGGGACACGCCCGTGTCATGGGCCGTGTCACCAACACGCCTTCAGACACGCCCGTGTCTGTGGCCGTGTACCTGGGTGTAACAGCCCAAAGTTTTGAAACAGGAAAATTTGGGTGACACGGCCTGGGACACGGGCGTGTCCCAGGGCATGTCAGGGGACACGGCCTGCGACACGGGCATGTCGCAGGGCGTGTCGAGGTTGTGTCGACGATTGGGCTTTGTCTCGACGATTTTTGCTCTCGACGATTCGTCGAGACGAGGCACACGGCCCAGGACACGGGCGTGTCCAAGGCCGTGTCGCATGCTCGACGATTTTTGCTCGACGATCGTCGAGTGTCGAGAAGTGTGTGTCGAGTGTTGAACACGGCCTGTGATACGGGAGTGTCACAGGGCGTGTCAAATCAGGCGACGAACTCAGCCCGCCGAACGAATTCGACAGGGCGTGTCTTTGTGCCGTGTCTGGGCACACGGCCTGGGACACGGGCGTGTCACAGGCCGTGTGAAGTCTCGGGATGATTTGGGATTTTTTTCACCTAGGTACACGGCCACAGACACGGGCGTGTCTGAAGGCGTGTTGGTGACACAGCCCATGACACGGGCGTGTCCCGTGGGCGTGTCACTGGTTTGGATAAGTCGGTTGACCACCGCTTGAGGCACACGGCCAGGCACACGGCCGTGTTCGAGGCCGTGTCTGGTCAAAATTTGTGTTTTTGGCAGAATCGTGGCCGTCCATTTCTTCAGTCTGGATCCAAGGGCTGAAGCCTCTTCTCCTTTTTCCTTAAGGGCCGAAATCAGAGAAGTGTTGCTCACTTGAATTTGGCCTTCATCTTTCTTCAAGAGAGAGAAAGAGAGAGAGAAAGGAGGAGGAAGAGGAAAGGGGGCTGCTGCTGGTGGTGCTGCGGTTTACCGATGAGAGATCCGAAGCCAGCGTTGCGGAGGAAACGATCTTGCGAGTCTTGCAAGCTAGCTTGGAGGCCATGGCACCGAAGCGATCGTCAAGGGTAACGACTTTTCTTCCTAGCCATGTGAAGGCTTCCTTTTTGGCATATCTTATGATTTCTCCCACCAAGAGGTGGCTGATTTTGGGAATCTTTGGGTGGATGCTTGAAATCCCCTTTGTATTGCATATAGATCCGGAAATGGAGTACGGAATAGGCATGCTGTGTGAACCCCATCTGGACAGGTTGGTCTGGATTGGTGATGTTGCATACTAACCGGAGAAGACTCCGTGATAAACGTGTCGTGTTCGGAGTCTACGGGTTATACCTGCGAAAAGGAGTAGCAGGAAGTACTGGGGTGGTAGCCCAGGAAAATAGCCTTGTGATGGTTTTGGGTCCAACCTGTGAATGAGGCACAGGAAGTACTGGTGGGACCAGGAAAGGCCCTTTTTGTGATGCTTGATGTCATAGGGTGTCCACCTGTGGAGCGAGTCACAGGAAGTACTGGTGTGCCCAGGAAAGACCCCTGACATTTGTACTTATGCGGTGTCCACCTGTGGAGAGAATCACAGGAAGTACTGGTGCGCCCAGGAAAGACCCGCTGTTGCTGTGAGGAAATGGGTATAGTGAAATACCCAGGCTTGAATGCCAGGAACAGGATTGGTGAGACCGACCCGCGCCTTTGATATAGCCATGAGTACGCTGCACGCGGAAAGGGCAAGGCGATTTGAGCAACGGGGGGGGGGTGGAGGATCCGACCTGCGCTATGTCCGTCCGACGTGAGACCAAAAAGTGCGGTCTGTTGGAGCGCATAGCAAGAGTCTTCGGCCTGCGCGCCATGACACAAAGGGGGGCTACGGGCCATCCCGGTGTCGGAGGACTAACTCCGGCTGCACGCCATGGAGTAAATGCTCAAGAGAGTTACCGTTGGGTGATAACCCTGATACGGTGGTGGGCAAGAGGTTGCCAGAACACCAAGAATGTGCCCTGAGTGCACGGACCGTTGGGCCGGGTGGCGAACGGTTGTGATGGCTTGTGTGCGTGAAAGCACTTGTTGATGATATAGCTTGCCATACTTGTGATATGATATGCCTGCAGGGAAAAATACCGCTGCCCCCAAGAGAAGGGGTAGGGTCGTTATAATTTTTTTTATTGTAACAACCCTAGCCGATCCAACGTGACAGCGTCACGGCTCCGCTCTAGGCGACGTTACCGGGCTGCAGCCCAAGCACCCCAACCCCTCTCCCTCCACGGGCGGGTTGTTGGTGGCCACAGCCTCCCTTTCATGAGGTAAACTCGATAGTCAAGCTCGCACTACGGGGACTTCCCAAGAGGTCACCCATCCCAGTACTACTCCAGCCCGAGCATGCTTAACTATGGAGTTCTTTCAACTCTCATCACCAATTGAGCTGCAGCTCAATTGGTGATGAGAGTTGAAAGAACTCCATAGTTAAGCATGCTCGGGCTGGAGTAGTACTGGGATGGGTGACCTCCTGGGAAGTCCCCGTAGTGCGAGCTTGACTATCGAGTTTACCTCATGAAAGGGAGGCTGTGGCCACCAACAACCCGCCCGTGGAGGGAGAGGGGTTGGGGTGCTTGGGCTGCAGCCCGGTAACGTCGCCTAGAGCGGAGCCGTGACGCTGTCACGTTGGATCGGCTAGGGTTGTTACAATAAAAAAGCAATCACCTTTCCGCTCTGCAGAAGAACGCAGCCTAAACCGCTTCCTGAGGCATCACTATAAATCACAAACCCATCGGTTCCACATGGCGAAGACAACACCGGCGCCGTTGTCAACCGAACCTTCAGCTCATCAAAAGCTCGTGCGCACTCTGGCGTCCAAACGAACTTCTGATCCTTTCGCGTCAGTGTGGTTAGCGGCAAAGCGATCCGCGAGAAGTTCTCCACAAATCTTCTATAGTAGCCTGCAAGTCCAAGGAAACTTCTGACCTCGGCCACGGAAGACAATATTGGCCATTCTTGTATGGCTTTTATCTTCGCTGGATCCACTGCGATGCCCGCTCCACTCACCACATGGCCCAAAAATGCCACTGACGATAGTCAAAACTCACACTTTGAGAACTTGGCATATAGCTGATTTTGCCTCAACGTGTTCAGCACCAACCGCAAATGAATCTCATGCTCAGTTTTAGACTTCGAGTACACCAGGATGTCATCAATGAACACGATCACAAACAGATCCAGATACTCACGGAAAATACGGTGCATCAAATCCATAAACACCGAAGGCGCATTACACAATCCAAAGGGCATGACTGTGAACTCATAGTGCCCATAGCGCGTTCCAAATGCGGTTTTGGGAATGTCACCTTCCCGAATTCTTAACTGGTAATAACCAGACTTCAGGTCCAACTTCGAATAGACGGTAGATCCCACCAGCTGATCAAATAATTCATCAATCCGAGCTATCGGATACTTATTCTTCTCGGTCAGCTTATTCAATTCACGGTAATCGATACACAACTGTAACCCACCATCTTTCTTCTTTACAAAAAGCACAGGCGCGCTCCAAGGTGACATACTTGGGCGGATATAACCTTGCTCTAGCATTTCTTGTAGTTGAACCTTCAACTCAGCCATTTCTTTAGGCGCAACGCGATATGGCGAGCGGGCCACGGGTTTCGCACCTGGCACCAACTCAATTGTGAAGTCAATCTCCCGCTGGGGTGGTAGCCCAGGGAGATCCGCGGGAAACACATCAGTAAATTCTGCCACAATCGGAACCTCGCACAAAGTGGCCTTAGGCTCAACAGCATGAATTAGTGCAAAGTAACACTCCGCACCCTTCCGAACAGCTTTGACTACCTGGAGTGCAGACATCAACGTCCCGCCTACTCCTCGCATACCCGCGAACTTGGTCTCCTGTTCGGTATTCTGGCCCAACGTGATTTCTTTGGACTGGCAATCAATCATAGCATGCTACTCCGCCAGCCAATCCATCCCAAAAATCACATCGAATTCCGAAAGTGGCAAAACAAATGCGGTTAAACAAAATCCCGACTTCCTAACTGAACCGCCACATCACAAGCTTGATTCACAAGCATCCAACAACCATTCGGCAACACCACTCTGACGCTATCTGTCTTTGCACGACTGGGTATCCCAAGCCGCGTAAGAAACTCACTCGACAGAAAAGAATGCGATGCCCCTGTATCAAACAGTGCTCGCGCCAGCGTGTCCCGAATCATCACGAAGCCTATGACAAACATGTCACACACACAAACCACAATGATTCTAGAAGGTCCGGCCGGGGCCCCACAGGATATACCCCTATGTTTGTGGTTTGTGTGTGTGACATGTTTGTCATAGGCTTCGTGATGATTCGGGACACGCTGGCGCGAGCACTGTTTGATACAGGGGCATCGCATTCTTTTCTGTCGAGTGAGTTTCTTACGCGGCTTGGGATACCCAGTCGTGCAAAGACAGATAGCGTCAGAGTGGTGTTGCCGAATGGTTGTTGGATGCTTGTGAATCAAGCTTGCGATGTGGCGGTTCAGTTAGGAAGTCGGGATTTTTGTTTAACCGCATTTGTTTTGCCACTTTCAGAATTCGATGTGATTTTTGGGATGGATTGGCTGGCGGAGCAGCATGCTATGATTGATTGCTAGTCCAAAGAAATCACGTTGGGCCAGAATACCGAACAGGAGACCAAGTTCGCGGGTATGCGAGCAGTAGGCGGGACATTGATGTCTGCACTCCAGGTAGTCAAAGCTGTTCGGAAGGGTGCAGAGTGTTACTTTGCACTAATTCAGGCTGTTGAGCCTAAGGCCACTTTGTGCGAGGTTCCGATTGTGGCAGAATTTACTGATGTGTTTCCCGCGGATCTCCCTGGGCTACCACCCCAGCGGGAGATTGACTTCACAATTGAGTTGGTGCCAGGTGCGAAACCCGTGGCCCGCTCGCCATATCGCGTTGCGCCTAAAGAAATGGCTGAGTTGAAGGTTCAACTACAAGAAATGCTAGAGCAAGGTTATATCCGCCCAAGTATGTCACCTTGGAGCGCGCCTGTGCTTTTTGTAAAGAAGAAAGATGGTGGGTTACGGTTGTGTATCGATTACCGTGAATTGAATAAGCTGACCGAGAAGAATAAGTATCCGATACCTCGGATTGATGAATTATTTGATCAGCTGGTGGGATCTACCGTCTATTCGAAGTTGGACCTGAAGTCTGGTTATTACCAGTTAAGAATTCGGGAAGGTGACATTCCCAAAACCGCATTTGGAACGCGCTATGGGCACTATGAGTTCACAGTCATGCCCTTTGGATTGTGTAATGCGCCTTCGGTGTTTATGGATTTGATGCACCGTATTTTCCGTGAGTATCTGGATCTGTTTGTGATCGTGTTCATTGATGACATCCTGGTGTACTCGAAGTCTAAAACTGAGCATGAGATTCATTTGCGGTTGGTGCTGAACACGTTGAGGCAAAATCAGCTATATGCCAAGTTCTCAAAGTGTGAGTTTTGGCTATCGTCAGTGGCATTTTTGGGCCATGTGGTGAGTGGAGCGGGCATCGCAGTGGATCCAGCGAAGATAAAAGCCATACAAGAATGGCCAATATTGTCTTCTGTGGCCGAGGTCAGAAGTTTCCTTGGACTTGCAGGCTACTATAGAAGATTTGTGGAGAACTTCTCGCGGATCGCTTTGCCGCTAACCACACTGACGCGAAAGGATCAGAAGTTCGTTTGGACGCCAGAGTGCGCACGAGCTTTTGACGAGCTGAAGGTTCGGTTGACCACGGCGCCGGTGTTGTCTTCGCCATGTGGAACCGATGGGTTTGTGATTTATAGTGATGCCTCAGGAAGCGGTTTAGGCTGCGTTCTTCTGCAGAGCGGAAAGATGATTGCTTATGGCTCACGCCAGCTGAAGGTGCACGAGCAAAACTATCCCGTCCATGATTTGGAACTAGCGGCGGTGATTTTTGCACTTAAGCTGTGGCGACAGTACCTTTATGGAGTGAAGGTGGAGATCTATACCGATCATAAGAGCCTAAAGTATCTATTGGAGCAGAAAGAGTTGAACATGCGACAACGAAGGTGGTTGGAGTTCCTTGGGGACTACACGTTCGAGATTCATTATACACCCGGGAAGGGGAATGTTGTCGCGGATGCCTTGAGTCGGCGAGTTGCGGCTAGAGCAAATTGGTTACAAAGGCATGATGAACGTCTTATCCAGGAATTGGAGGCATTGGAGATCTATTGTGTTGATAAGAATTCCACTGCCACTGCATGTTTGAACTGGACCGAGGTGCAATGTGACCTTACGGACCGAGTTCGACGGGCAACGAAGTTGGATGAAGATCTCTTGCGCTATGTGAATGAAGGACCAGAAGGCAAATTCACCTGGAATGACAGTCTTTTGCGAAAAGAGGGCCGTTTGTGCGTCCCGAATGTGGGGAAGTTGAGGGAAGAACTGATGTATGAAGCACATTATACGAAGTATTCCATTCACCCTGGGAGCACAAAGATGTTCAACGATATGAAGAAGCTTTTCTGGTGGCCAGGACTTAAGAAAGATGTTGCCCTATATGTCGCCAAATGTCAAACATGTGCGATGGTCAAGGCGGAATGCCAAAAGCCGGGCGGTTATTTGAAGTCACTACCAATCCCAGTGTGGAAATTTGATGATATTTCCATGGATTTTGTGCATGGATTGACAAGATCGCAGCGAGGAAATGATTCCATTTGGGTGATAGTTGACCGGCTAACAAAAGTAGCACATTTTCTTCCGAACAGGCGGGATGATTCGGTTGAAAGTTTTGGCAAAGTTATATGTTGATCAGATTGTGCGACTTCACGGTGTTCCTCGGAGCATCGTAAGTGATCGAGATGGGCGATTCACGTCAAATGATTGGAGGCTAGTTCACCGACTGTTGGGCACGAAGTTGACTTTCAGTACGGCCTTTCATCCCCAAACGGATGGCCAGACTGAACGTACCAATAGAACAATGGAGGACATGCTCCGAATGTGCGCCCTTGACTTCGGAAAGAAATGGGAAGATCATCTCTATATGGTCGAGTTTGCATATAATAACAGCTACCAAGCAAGCATTGGGATGGCACCATATGAAGCCCTATATGGAAGGAAGTGTCGTACGCCCTTGGCTTGGGTAGAAGCGGGTGAAGCCCGGGTTGTTAAACCAAATGAGGTGGATGAAGCAAACTCAACCATTCGGACTATCCGAGAGAGATTGCTGATTGCTCAAGATCGACAAGCAAAGTACTACAACGCCAAGCACCGGAACGTTGAATTTGCGGTTGGCGATTGGGTCTACTTGAAGATCAAGCCATTCAAAGGGGTCTCCAGGATTCGACGATTGAAAAAGTTGAGTCCAAGATATTTGGGTCCTTTCGAAGTGGTTGAGCGAATTGGCGAAGCGGCTTATCGACTAGCTCTGTCGGCAGACTTGGGTGGGTTACATGATGTCTTTTACATCTCGGTGCTTCGGAAGGCCGTGAAAGATCCAGCTCAAGTGATCGCGGATGATCGTGTGCCGGTAGAGTATGGGCTAACGACGAGAGTTAGACCCATTCGGATCGAAGATCGAGCCGAGAAACAGTTGCGGAACAAGACGGTCGGTATGGTGAAAGTCCGGTGGGACAACTGCGGCCGTGAAGTGCTGACATGGGAGAGCGAGCAAACCATGAGAGCAGAGTTCCCTGAATTTTGGAGCGAGAATATTGTAACATAAATGTTTATATATATCGATATATGTTGTTACATTTTCTTGCTAGTTTCTGTTACTTTCCTGTCTTTAAATTTCGAGGACGAAATTTCTTGTAGGAGGGGAGGATTGTAACAGCCCAAAGTTCTGAAACAGGAAAATTTGGGTGACACGGCCTGGGACACGGGTGTGTCCCAGGGCATGTCAGGGGACACGGCCTGCGACACGGGCGTGTCGTAGGGCGTGTCGAGGTTGTGTCGACGATTGGGATTTGTCTCGACGATTTTTGCTCTCGACGATTCGTCGAGAGGAGGCACACGGCCCAGGACACGGGCGTGTCCAAGGCCGTGTCGCATGCTCGACGATTTTTGCTCGACGATCGTCGAGTGTCGAGAAGTGTGTGTCGAGTGTTGAACACGGCCTGTGATACGGGCGTGTCACAGGGCGTGTCAAATCAGGCGACGAACTCAGCCCGCCGAAGGAATTCGACAGGGCGTGTCTTTGTGCCGTGTCTGGGCACACGGCCTGGGACACGGGCGTGTCACAGGCCGTGTGAAGTCTCGGGATGATTTGGGATTTTTTTCACCCAGGTACACGGCCACAGACACGGGCGTGTCTGAAGGCATGTTGGTGACACGGCCCATGACACGGGCGTGTCCCGTGGGCGTGTCACTGGTTTGGATAAGTCGGTTGACCACCGCTTGAGGCACACGGCCAGGCACACGGCCGTGTTCGAGGCCGTGTCTGGTCAAAATTTGTGTTTTTGGCAGAATCGTGGCCGTCCATTTCTTCAGTCTGGATCCAAGGGCTGAAGCCTCTTCTCCTTTTTCCTTAAGGGCCGAAATCAGAGAAGTGTTGCTCACTTGAATTTGGCCTTCATCTTTCTTCAAGAGAGAGAAAGAGAGAGAGAAAGGAGGAGGAAGAGGAAAGGGGGCTGCTTCTGCTGGTGCTGCGGTTTACCGACGAGAGATCCGAAGCCAGCGTTGTGGAGGAAACGATCTTGCGAGTCTTACAAGCTAGCTTGGAGGCCATGACACCGAAGCGATCGTCAAGGGTAACGACTTTTCTTCCTAGCCATGTGAAGGCTTCCTTTTTGGCATATCTTATGATTTCCCCCACCAAGAGGTGGCTGATTTTGGGAATCTTTGGGTGGATGCTTGAAATCCCCTTTGTATTGCATATAGATCCGGAAATGGAGTACGGAATAGGCATGCTGTGTGAAGCCCATCTGGACAGGTTGGTCTGGATTGGTGATGTTGCATACGAACCGGAGAAGACTCCGTGACAAACGTGTCGTGTTCGGAGTCTACGGGTTATACCTGCGAAAAGGAGTAGCAGGAAGTACTGGGGTGGTAGCCCAGGAAAATAGCCTTGTGATGGTTTTGGGTCCAACCTGTGAATGCGGCACAGGAAGTACTGGTGGGACCAGGAAAGGCCCTTTTTGTGATGCTTGCTGTCATAGGGTGTCCACCTGTGGAGCGAGTCACAGGAAGTACTGGTGTGCCCAGGAAAGACCCCTGACATTTGTACTTATGTGGTGTCCACCTGTGGAGAGAATCACAGGAAGTACTGGTGCGCCCAGGAAAGACCCGCTGTTGCTGTGAGGAAATGGGTATAGTGAAATACCCAGGCTTGAATGCCAGGAACAGGATTGGTGAGACCGACCCGCGCCTTTGATATAGCCATCAGTACGCTGCACGCGGAAAGGGCAAGGCGATTTGAGCAACGGGGGGGTGGAGGATCCGACCTGCGCTATGTCCGTCCGACGTGAGACCAAAAAGTGCGGTCTGTTGGAGCACATAGCAAGAGTCTTCGGCCTGCGCACCATGACACAAAGGGGGCTACAGGCCATCCCGGTGTCCGAGGACTAACTCCGACTGCACGCCATGGAGTAAATGCTCAAGAGAGTTACCGTTGGGTGATAACCCTGAGACGGTGGTGGGCAAGAGGTTGCCAGAACACCAAGAATGTGCCCTGAGTGCACGGACCGTTGGGCCGGGTGGCGAACGGTTGTGATGGCTTGTGTGCGTGAAAGCACTTGTTGATGATATAGCTTGCCATACTTGTGATATGATATGCCTGCAGGGAAAAATACCGCTGCCCCGAGAGAAGGGGTAGGGTCGTTATAATTTGGTCAGCTGAACGCTGACCGTTGCTTTGTTTGCCACCGGTGGGTGGAATTGTCCCTTGCACAGGTACTGGAGGCCGAGCGGGACGCATAGAGGTTGATGCTCCTGCTGGTGTTGCTGCTGTTGTTAGCTGCTAGCCCTCGAAGGCTATTGTGTTCTTTTGTATGTTTGCTTTTATTGTGGCCGGCCTGCGCGCCAATCTGTTTTAGGCCACTGATTGAAAGCCCTGTAAGGCCATAAGGCCAACTCTTTTGACATGTTGTAAGACATTCCTATATGTATATAAAATGTGGAGTTTTATGTTTGGACATTCATGAGGAGTTCAAGTAGTTTAGGCTTCCGCTAGAATGCTTGTGATAGGTACGATGCGCTACTCTGGTATCATCCTGTACCTTCACCGACTGTTTTGTGGTATATCCTGTGGGGCCCCGGCCGGACCTTCTAGAATATATCATATGAACGGATGGGGTTGTGACAGCTTTCCTCAAGACGGAGATATGGAAGACGTCGTGCAATCCACTCAGCTCCGCGGACAACGCCAACCGATAGGCTGCTTCTCCCATCCGTTCAACAACTTCAAAAGGTCCCAAAAACCTTGGACTCAACTTCTTGAGTCGGCAAATCCGTGAGACACCTTTGAACGGCTTGATCTTCAAATAGACCTAATCACCTACCGCAAACTCCAACTTCCTGTGACGAGCATTAAAGTATTTTGCTTGCCGGTCTTGCGCCACCTTCATACGCTCTTGAATGGTCTATACCAACTCACAAGCGTAAACTACCACCTCCTTTCTAAAAAGTTTGGTGTCTCCCGCCTCTGTCCAAGACATCGGTGTTCGACACCGTCTCCCATACAAAGCTTCGTATGCCGCCATTTTTATACTTGTTTGATAACTATTATTGTACGCGAACTCCACCATGAAGAGGTGATCCTCCCACTTCTTGCTGAAGTCAAGAATGCACATTCTCAGCATATCCTCCATAGTACAGTTCGTTCTTTCGGTTTGCCCGTCAGTTTGAGGATTGAGCGTCGTACTGAACTTTAGCTTCGTACCCAAACTCTTCTGAACCAACCTCCAGTCCTTGGACGTGAAACGTCCGTCACCATCGCTGACTATACTTTTAGGAATCGCATGTAGTCGCACAATGTTACGAACATACAACTCCACCAGCTTCTCTACGCTGTCCTCCTTCCGATTTCGGATGAAGGGAGCCACTTTGGTTAAACGATACACGATCAACCAAATAACATCATTTCCCTGCTGCAATCTAGGTAAACCATGTATAAAATCCATGGAGATGTTATCAAATTTCCACTCAGGGATTGGAAGAGGCTTCAAGAACCCGCCCGGCTTCTGACACTCGGCTTTCACCAAGGCACAAGTTTGGCATCGATTCACATACAAAGCTACGTCCCGCTTCATCCCCGGCCACCAAAAGGATTTCTTCATATCCAAGTACATCTTTGTACTGCCCGGGTGAATGGAGTACTTTGTGAAGTGAGCCTCAAACATCAACTCCTCACGGAGCTTGCCGAACTGCGGCACACAAATCCTTCCGTCCTTCCTCAGAATCCCATCAATCATCTCCCAGGCACTGCTCTCGCCCTTTCGAGACTCCACCACATATGGTTGAGAGTCCACATCCAAACAGGTCGCTTCTTGAATACGATCGGACAAGTCGTTCTGCATTTCAATCCAGTTCAACTGAGCCACGCTGAACTCGCCTCTCGCCACACATTCTAAACCAAGGGACTCCCATTCTAGCACCAACCGCTCATCACGGGCTTCTATCCAATTCCCTTGCCCAGAGTATTTTCTACTCAAGGCATCTGCCACCACATTGACTTTGTCTGCCGTGTACTGAATCGCCGCCTCATAGTCTCCAAGGAACTCGACCCACCTGCACTGCCGCATGTTCAAGTCTTTTTGATCCAAGAGGTACTTTAGGCTTTTATGATCTGTGAAGATCTCCACCCTTGCACTATAGACATAGTGTTGCCATATTTTCAACGCGAAAATTACCGCTGCCAATTCCAAGTCATGGACGGGGTAATTCCTCTCATGGGGCTTCAGCTGTGTAGACCCAAAGGCTATCACACTGCCATGTTGCACCAACACGGAACCCAAATTGCATCCCGATGTGTCACTAAAGATTTCAAATCCTCCGGTACCTTTCGGTAGACTTAGGATTTGCTCCGTCATCAGCCTTTCCTTTAGGGTCTCAAATACTTGACTGCACTCTTGAGTCCACACATACTTCTGATCCTTGCGAGTTAGTGAAGTTAGGGGCAGAGCTATCCGCGAAAAGTTTTTCACGAATCTCCTATAGTACCCGGCTAGTCCAAGAAAACTTCGGACTTCTGCCACGGTTCTCAAAATCGGCCAATCTCTGATGGCTTCCACCTTTGTTGGATCAACCGCAACCCCGTCCCTACTAATCACGTGGCCCAAAAATGCCACCTTCTCTAACCAGAACTCGCACTTCGAGAACTTTGCATAAAACTGATTCTCCCTCAACACTTGCAAGACCATTCGCAAGTGAGTCTCATGCTCGATTTCCGATTTGGAGTACACCAAGATGTCGTCAATAAAGATAACTACAAAAGTTTCCAAGTATTGTCGGAACACCTGATTCATCAAATCCATGAATACAAATGGTGCGTTCGTCAGCCTGAACGGCATCACCGTAAATTCAAAGTGTCCATACCTTGTACCAAATGCAGTCTTGGGTATGTCCTCGTTCCGAATTCGCAACTGATAATAGCCTGACTTCAAGTCCAATTTTGAATACACCACCGACCCCACCAACTTGTCGAACAAATCGTCTATCCGAGGAATCAGATACTTATTCTTGACGGTCAGTTTATTCAGCTCTCGGTAGTCTATGCACAACCGCATACTACCATCTTTCTTCTTTACGAACAACACTGGCGCGCTCCACGGCGAAGAACTGGGTCTGATATACCCTTGCTCCAACAGTTCCTGCAGTTGAACTTTGTGTTCAGCCAACTCCTTTGGTGCCATACTAAATGGTGGATGTGACACGGCCTAGCCTCCGACACTAACTCGATCGAGAAGTCGATCTCCCGCCGAGGAGGCGCTCCAGGAAGTTCATCCGGAAACACATCCTTGAACTCTGCCACTACGGGTACTTCCTCAATAGACAACTAGGAGAGTCGAACCTTCAATAACGCTACAAGCGCTACACCACCCTGGTTAACCGCCCGCGTCAACTGTATGGCCGAAATTAGGGAATAGGCCACTCTACAAAGGCCCTCAAATTTGACTTCCGTCAGCCCTTTGCTCCTTAGGGTCACTACCTTGGATAGGCAATCAATAATGGCATGTTGTTCGGTAAGCCAATCGATTCCCAATATCACATCAAATTCCGCCAACTGTAAGACTGCTGTTATCAGCACAAAAGTCAACACCATCTAGATCCCAACAAATGCGCCCTTTCTTTCCGGTGGTCATGGATGACCCATTGGGTATTCGCACCTTCAGCTCCGCGTCCGCCGAAAAAGGCTCAACTCCAATCCTCCGGATGAAGCTTTCCTCAAGAAAGGAGTGCGACGCTCCCATATCAAACAATACCCTAGCGGGGTATCCGGAAACTAACACGATGCCTAAAATATAGACATGACATGTAAAGGTCTAACAGTATGAAGCACAAAGTTAAACTTAAACTTCCTCATACCTGTAACCACGTCGGGTTGGCGGATCGCTTCCTGCTGTCCAAGGTTGTAAGCCCTTGGTTGCACCAATTGGAACCGAGAAGCGCTCGACTCCGCCATCTTTCCTTTTTCTGCGGCACTGGTGCCGGAGCACACAATCTGCTCTTGCCTTAGCTCCTGCTCCGCACCTCCTTGATTACAAAAGCGAGCAATGTGTCCCACCTTTCCGCAGTTGAAACACGTCGGTGGCCCCTTGTAGTGAGACCCTCCGGACATCCATTTTATTTTCTCACCGGACTTGTATGGGTGAGGCTTCTTCCTCCATCTATTCCCTTCCGACTTTCCTTGGGATTGAGAAGGCTTCCCTTCTCCTTTCTTGGGCGCAAAGCCCTTACGACGTTGGCTTCGCTCTAGATCACTTTCCAAAGTTCTAGCAGCCTCCACTAGGTCATTGAAACCAGCCCTCTTCATGGCAATGAGGGGTTGTCTTAGATTCTCCCTCAGCCCTTGATAAAAGAGGTTATCCATCTCAACATCATCTGCCATCGTCATTCTCGTGTAACAACCCAAACGGGCGAACTCCTGCACATACTCGTCCACCATCTTGTCTCGCTGCATTAAGTGTTGAAACTGCCGCTGAAGGGCCAGCCGTGTAGAAATGGGAATGTACCTCTTTAGAAAAGCATCCCCAAATTCTTCCATCGACGGGGTGCGTCCAGGAAATTGGCGGCCGCTGAAAGTGCAGCTAGATCTGATATACTCTAGAGGGGGGTGAATAGAGTATATGGTGCTTGAAAACTTTTTACAACAATTTTTGTAATCTGAGTGAACAGGGAAGCAACTATTAAATCTAATCACAAAATAACCTACAATAGAAATTAATCACAGATCTAAACTAATCACAAAACAATCATAGCCAGCAACAAAATATAAAGACAAGCAAGCCAGAAGACACAAGGAGCTATAGTGGTTCCCCTAAACTTGGGTACATCCACTCTTCTACCACCCTAGGTAGGAATCCACTGCAGGATGAGTTGATCAGGTGTCCTGGGCACCAATGAGCTTTTGATAAGGTGCTCAAAAACCAAATCAGATTTTTTGATCAGGTGTCTTGCCACCAATGAGCTTTTGACAAGGTGCTCAAAAACCAAGCTCAAACTTTTGAAGGGAGTTTGAAAAACCCTTTACAGAGATGGGGATGAGAGAGTTATGGAAGTCTTCTCTTTCTCAGAACAGCTGAGAAGACTATGTGGATTTTATGTTGTCAAAGCTCCCCCTGAGTTCTTGAGATGTTCAGGAAATGAAGCTTTGATGTAGGGTGATAGGCCTTCAGAAGTTGATCTCCAGCAAATGATGATTTCAGCAACAGCTGAAATGTTAGGTGTTTGGAGTCTTTGAAAGATGTTGGCCTTGAACACTTGAAGCAAAGGGATCTGAAGATTTCAGATTTGTTGATCTCCTTTGGTGTGTGTTCTTGTATGAATTCTTTGAGAGAGAGAATGTTTTGTTCTTCTTCTTCTTGTTCTGCTTTTTTTTTGCTATCTGTCTGTTGTGTACTTGAGATTCAAAAAGAACTTCTGTTTTATTCTCTGGTTTTGAATAGAAATTCATCTGTCAAGAATAGCCATTGGCCTGTCATTAATTGACTTCCTTAATTGCAATTGTCTTCTGGGGGAAAGTCCAAAGAAACATTCCTTGATAATCCCTTAAAACTTGGTCCAGAATAAATGAAAACGGCTAGAAATCTTCTGAATTAATTGCTGAATAACTCCTTAACTGTTCTGAATTTGAATCTTGAAAATCCTTGAAGTCATCAGAAAAACGTCGAACTGAGCTCTGCTATCGTCGAACTGAGCTCAGAAATTTGGACTTGGACAGCAACAGAAATCGTCGATCTGAGCTCAACTATCGTCGAACTGAGCTCAGAGATAGAGAATCAATACTGAGTCAAGATCGTCGAACTGAGGTCGCATATCGTTGAATGGAGTTCGAAAATTTGTTGAAGTTGAGCTCAGCGATCGTCGAATGGAGTTCGACGATCTGTCGAAGTTGAGCTAGACGATCGTCGATTGGAGTTCAACGATTCGTCGTACTGAGCTAGACAATATGACTTAGTCTCAAACTGAAAATCCTGGTCTTGAGGGCAGCTTCCAAACCTAAGTACTAACCCTTAGACTCAAATCTAATTGACCTTTAGAGCTATACAGGAGGTCAACAACAGGTTTCCTAAAGACATAGTGATCCTGACCGAAATTAGTAATAGGGTGTTCCAACAATCTCCCACTATTTGGGTTAGGATTACTATTTACAGAACTTGGAAAAATTTAAATAACAGCATACAAAGCAACAATACAGAAAAGCAATAAGCAGGACATAGCAGAACCACAAATATATATTATCCCAGACAGAAATCTGAAATGAAATGATTGTCACCTTACATAGTTATTTCTTCTCCTTGCTCTTTATAAGTTTGATTTCTCTATTGGGGTTAAGAGCTTCCTTTTTGAATCTTGTGTCATCTGCTGCACCTAAAGAGGTTTGCTGTTTGGGCCTTGGAACTACAGCTTCAGGATGCAGCTCCATATATCTGTCAGAGTCAAAGAATTTGCTTGAGCCATATCTTTCCAATTCTTTCTTTCTTTGTTCAGACAATGTAGTGATGTTGGAAGAATCTCTCCCTTGCTCTTTAGCTTTCTTAATTTGGTCCAGTGCAGCAAGTTCTTTCATCCTAGCAGTCCAAGCAGTAGGGTTGTTTTCAGGATATTCAAAGGGCACTGGTGGCTCATATCTGTTGGATGGATTATCCTGAGGAGGCCTGGATGAAACTACTTCCTTCAGCTTATAGGGAAAAGGACCTGAGGTTGTGTCTGATGAAGCTTGTCCTTCCCTGGAGTAAGGATGTTGCCTTGAATAACCTTTTGAATAAACCTGGACTTCCCTCTAGTTTCCTCTATAGTTTCCTCTTCTAGATTGAGAACCTCTAGACTGGCTTCTCCTATGATAAGATCTTGCATGTGGCTGATAGGGGGTTTGGCTTTTACCATGAGGTTGAGCAGCTGAGCTTCCACCTGCACCTGCATTAGGAGGAGGTGGTGGAGGAGGATGAGATTGATGAAACTGGGAAGATCCTTTCTCAGACTTCCTCTTTTTCTTCATGACTTTAAGTTGGTTCTTTGAATACTGCATCTAATGCTCATTTATGGGGCAGTCATGAAGAATGTAATATGGTATGTCATTATTGACCTTGACTTTGGCTGGAGGTACTCTTTTCATGTCTTTGCTCCTTGCCTTTCTCTTTCTGGCAATAGTGGTAGAGGAGTCATCAGAATCAGTCCTGAATTCATCACTTACAGAACTTTGCTCATCATATAGAGAATCAATCTTTTTCATGTAATCCTTCTGAAGTTGAGTTGAAGCAGATGTAGCAGCAGTGGTTGGAGCAGCAGCAGATACAATACTAGTAACAGAAGTTGAAGCAGCAGCAGCAACAACAGAAACAGAAGTTGAGGCAGTAATAACAATAGACACAGAAAGTTTTGGAGAAGCACTCTTAGAAGGTATAACAGCAGTAATATTAGCAGCAGTAATAACAATATCAGCAACATTAGGAATATCATCAGCAAACACAGAAGGCTCAAAATCATGTGCCTCTATCATATACATATCCTTAGAGATTAACTCATCAGCAGTATTAGCAATAACATCAACAAAACTTTCAGCAGGAAGGGCAGCAGCATCAGAAACATCAACAATACTTTCAGCAGGAGTAGCAACAGCATATACTGAATTGACAAAGGAATAAATAATGTTGATGTCACAGCTAGAGAAGGGCACAATGGCCTTGGACAAATCCTCTGATGGGTGAACAACAACTCTCTCTGGAAGACAACTGAAATAGGCTGAATCAAATACTGAAAGTAAGGACCTGATGTCCACTGGGAAGACTGCAACTGGAGGGGGAACTGGAGCTTGAAGAACAACAGCAGTAGCAGCAACAATAACTGAAGAAACAATAGGCAAGCTTACTTCATAAGGCATCTCCCCCTTCCTAGATTCAGATAAGGCTGGATCAAGGCACACTGATGAAGGGATTGCCTGAGGGAAGAGGGAGGATAGCCTGGCAGAAAGGGCTGCCACTGACTCAAGTAATGGAGCCAAGGAGGTCTCCAATAGAAGAGATAGCCTGGGGGCTAGCAGTTCATATATCCTGTCCACTAGGGCTGGAAGATTTACTTGCTCAACAGGGATGTGAGCAGAGGTAGAGGATGGAGGTGGAGCTACTGGTGATGGTGGTGGAGAGCTGGTGGATGGTAGGAGTGATGGTTGAGGTGTGGGTATAGTGGAGATGGAAGACAGTGGAATTGAGATAGATGGTGTGAAGGTAGGTTGATCAATGATCTATTGTAGAAGTTCCTGGTAAGATGTTGATGAGGAGGGGAGCTCAGGAGGAGAGGAGGGTGAGTCATCCAAAAAGGAATCATCAATAAGATTGAAGGAGGGAATGGAGGGTGATGTGGCAATGTCTGGTTGATGGTAGGAATATAATGGATGGAAGATTTCTTCTGTTGTTTGTAGAGTTGGAATTGGAGATGATATTGATGTTGGAGAAGGGCTGGAGATGATGATAGTGGATGGAGTTTGAATGGTGGATGGAACTGGAGAAGATGGAATTGGAGGAGGAGTAGAGGCAGCAGCAGGTAAGTCATTTGCAGGGGCAGAGACTTGAGGGGAAGTGACTATTACAGTCCTTGTGCCTGAAGGTGTGCTTGAAGAGGGCCTGCTGGGCTTGGTGATCTGCCTGTCCCATTTGACAAATAGGGCACAGGACAATCTCTTAGATGCATTAATATGTATCCCAGATGGTACAAGCAGAGTAGGGCATCTGTTCTGCTGAAAGAGGCCTAGAATCCTCCCAAAATTCACAAAATTCTTATTTATTTTCTTTTTAATAAGGTCAAAGAAGACCTCTCCCCAGTTCAACTGTTTCTTGTCCACTATGCCTCCCATTAAGCATAGCTGATACCTAGAAATGGTATCATGTGCTGAGTGCTTATCCAACAAAACCTTCCCAACTACATCAGCCAAGAACCTGTACTCCACAGCTAGGTTCTTCTTCAGCAGCTTGTTAGGGTTAGCTTCACAGTGACCCATTCTTGCAAGCAGATCAGCAAATTCCTCTCCAGACAGATCAGCAGAGTCTCTACCAGAACTTAACTCAAAAACTTCTGTCAGAATGGCTGGAGTCAAGGGTACCTGGGTTCCAGAAATTGAACCAACTATGGTGTTTTGATCCTGGTTGTGGGCAGTGTAGACCCACTCCTTAATCTCATCAGCAGCAAGCTTGATCCTGGTGGTCATGATGGTAGCAAGTTTCTGCTCCTTGAAGAGTTCCAAAATATCCTGGAAAACTTGATCAGTAGTGCTGAAGGACTCCATGTCAATGTCAAAGCCAGCATCGAATTTCATGGCGGCGAGAACAGCAACAGAAACTGCCATGGTTACCTGCAAAAATCAACAAACAAAACGACCAAGTATAGAAATGGTTGGAGGGAAAGAGAATTTTTGCAGAGAAATCGAAAGCGCAAAAGGAAAACGACGGCGAAAAATGAATTTTATATTAGGGTTCGACGCAGAACAGGAAAGATCGTTGAACTCAGTTCGACGATCGGGGCTTCTAAAGGAATCTGAAGAGTCTGCAATATCGTCGAGCTCCGTTCGACGATATTGGAGAGCGTCGAGTTCCGTTCGACGATAGTTCAGAGAACCAAATCGTCGAGCGCCGTTCGACGATCGTAGACCTGAGAGATAGTTGAGCACTATCTGAGAAGCGCTGAACTCAGGTCGACGATTTCGAAAATCATCGATCTCCGTTCGACGATCTGGGGGAAAATCGTGGAGCGCAGTTCAGAGACCAGAAAAACACTCTAGACACTAAGAAAAATCAAGATGTTTGCCTAATCTTCGTCAATTTTTACACTTTTAAAATCTTGGAGATTATTTTAGACTTCCTCCATCTAACATTCCTACCTGATTTAGGAAGAAGGTGTGTTTCTTTTCATCCAAGGGCTTGGTGAAAATATCTCCCCTTTGTAAATCAGTTGAGATATATTGCAGTTCAATTTTATTCTTCTCAACATTATCCCTTAAGAAGTGATGTCTAATTTCTGTGTTTTGTTCTACTATGGAGGACTGGATTTTGAGCTATAGAAATAGCACTAGTGTTATCACAAAAGATTTTAGACTTCTCTAAGTTGTAGCCATAGTCTAGGAGTTGGTTTTGAATCCACAAGATTTGTGAACAACAACTGCCTGCAGCCATGTATTCAGCTTCAGCAGTTGAAGTTGACATAGATGTTTATTTCTTGCAAAACCAAGAGGCAAGTCTATCACCAAGGAACTGACAAGTTCCACTAGTGCTTTTCCTGTCAATTCTGCATCCAGCATAATCAGCATCAGAAAATCCAGTTAAATCAAATGCTGAATCTTTTGGATACCAGAGACCTAGATTTGGATAACTTTTAACATACCTGAGAATCCTCTTTACTAGTCTTAGGTGTGACTCTCTAGGGCTTACTTGGAACCTAGCACATATACAAATAGCAAACATTATATCTGGTCTACTAGCTGTAAGGTACAGTAAAGAGCCAATCATTACTCTATATGTTGTCTGATCAACAGGTTTCCCATGTTCATCAGCATCCAATACAGCATTAGTAGGCATAGGTGTTTTCATACAAGATGCTTCAGACATGCCAAATTTCTTAACCAATTCATTTGCATACTTGGTTTGAGAAATAAAGATGCCTTCAGCATGTTGTTTGACTTGCAATCCTAGAAAGAAGGATAGCTCACCCATGCTACTCATTTCAAATTTAGAATGCATTAGGTTGGAAAACCATCTGCACAATTTTGAATCAGTAGAACCAAAAATAATATCATCTACATAAATCTGTACTAGTATGGTATGGGACTTATGGGTTCTAATGAAAAGAGTTTGGTCTACTCTACCCCTTATAAATCCATTTTCCAAAAGGAAGCATGCTAGGGTCTCATACCATGCTCTAGGAGCTTGCTTGAGACCATATAATGCTTTGTTCAACTTAAAAACATAATCAGGATAAGTTGGAGAGATAAAACCTGTAGGTTGTCTGACATATACGTCTTCTTTGATGTCTCCATTTAAAAATGCACTTTTGACATCCATCTGATATACCTTGAGGCCTTTATGTGCTGCATAAGCTAAGAAATTTCTGATGGCTTCCAATCTTGCAACTGGTGCAAAAGTCTGGTCATAGTCTATGCCTTCTTCTTGAGAATATCCTTGAGCAACTAGCCTTGCCTTGTTCCTTACAATTACTCCTTGATCATCCAGTTTGTTTCTGAACACCCACTTTGTTCCAACAATGGAGTGATCCTTAGGCTTAGGCACTAGTTCCCAAACTTTGTTCCTTTCAAAATGATGTAACTCTTCTTGCATTGCAATGATCCAGTGTGGATCTTGCTCTGTATCTTGAATGAACTGAGGTTCAATTTGAGATAGGAAGCAAGTGTGCAACAGGTTTTGGTTGACCTGATTTCTGGTTTGCACACTAGCTGAGATGTCTCCAATTATTTGGGAAATTGGATGGTCTCTTGATGTTACTAAATCAACAGGGGGTGTTGATTGTTCACCAACATGTGTTGTTGTTTCCTCTTGTGGTACAACAACTGGCTCTTCAGGTTGTTTCTCTTCAATGTGTTGAATACTTTCTTCATCTTCACTGCTTTCCTGTTTTTGAGTAACCTGTAACTTGTTCAAGTCTTCAACAAGAGAATGTTCCTGCAAAGGTGCTATGGTAGAAGTGTTCTTCTTCTTGAAAGACATGTTAGATTCATCAAATGATATATGAACAGATTCCTCAATTTTTAGAGATGATTTATTATAAATCCTATAAGCCTTACTAATCATGGAGTATCCCAGAAACACTCCTTCATCAGCTTTAGCTTGAAATTTTGCTAAATATTTCTTGTCATTATTATGTATATAGCAAATACAACCAAAAACTCTAAAATAATCAACTTTAGGTTTCTTCCCTTTGAGTAATTCATAGGGAGTCTTACCCTATAGTTTATGTATCAAACTTCTATTCAGCACATAGTTGGAGGTGTTCACTGCCTCTGCCCAAAAGGATAGAGGAAGATGAGCATCTGACAACAATGTAGTGGCAGATTCAATAAGGGTTCTATTTTTCCTTTCAGCTACCCCATTTTGTTGAGGAGTTCTAGGAGCTGAGAAAGTATGCCTGATCCCTTCACTGTGACAGAACTCTTGCATAAGAAGAGAATCAAACTCTGTCCCATGATCACTTCTGATCAGGGCAATGTGAGTCTTGAACTCAATCTGTATACATTTGAGAAACTCTGTCAAACACTTAAAGTTATCAGATTTCTTCCTCAGAAAGAACACCCATGTGAATCTAGAGAAGTCATCTACAACTACTAAGGTGTAAGATTTTCCTCCTAGGCTTTGTACTGTGATGGTTCCAAAAAGATCCATGTGTAACATATACAATATCCTAGGTGAATCACTCTTATTAAGTGACTTAAAACTATTTTTAGTTTGCTTGCCTAATTGACAAGCCCTGCAGAGTCCTTCCTTCTTGTAGGGGCCAGAAGGTAGTCCTCTAACAAGGTTATCCTTGGATAGCCTAGCAATAGTTCTAAGGTTTAAGTGTCCTAGTCTCTTATGCCATAAAATATTAGGTTTACAGACAGAATTGAACAAGCAAATATCTACATCTGTTGAAAGAAAATCTACTAGATAGATATTACCTTTCCTTTTACCTGTCAACACAGTTGTGTTATCCTCTGACTTGATCTTGCATAAAGCTTTGCTGAAGGTCACCTGGTATCCTTCATCACACAGCTGACTGATGCTTATTAAGTTGTGCTTCAGTCCTTCCATATAAGCTACCTTCTTGAATGTTACTGATCCAATCTGGACTGCACCATATCCTTTAGTTTTTCCAAAGTTTGAATCACCAAAGATAACTTTGGATCCGAGCTTGGCTTTAAAGGATGTGAGGTTGTCCTTGTTTCCTCTGATGTGCTTAGAGCACCCACTATCCAAGTACCATTGCTGGTTTGATGTTGGATAGGTCTTCACCTGCACATAAAATAATTCATTTGTTTTTGACCCAGTTTACCTTGGGCCTAGGTTGATAACCTTTAAACTCAGAAATAAAAGACATCCCAGGTTGAATCTTACAACCTTCAGGATGATATCTCCTTGGAGGTATAATCCATTCAGTATAAGGGTTAAAGATTTGGGATGAAGGACCCCTAGGATTGGATTTTGACTTGCCCTTGAAAGAGTTTCCAGAGCTCTGATCTCTGTTCGACGATCGTGGAGCTGTGTTCGACGATCTTGGGTCAGATCATCGAACTCCGTTCGACGGTCGACTGCGGTAGAGTTCAGGAACTTGAGATCGTCGACCTGAGTTCGACGATTTTACCTGAGATCGTCGATCTGCGTTTGGCGATCGTCGAGCTCCGTTCGACGATTTCTGCTGGAACTTAGTTTTCTTATGCAGATCAGAGTTTTTCCTAGCTAACTCTACAACTCCCTTTTCTTTATCAGAAATTAACTTGATTGGAGTTGTTAGAACTATGGGTTGGCTGGATGAAGCACCCAAGCCTAGTGTACTATTAAATCTGGAGTTCACTGTGCTTGTGATGTCCATCAACTTGATACTTCTCCCATTAAGGGATTCTTCAAGCTTCTTGGCCTCTGATAGCTCACCTTTCAGTGAAGCTATCTGCTCCCTACAGCACTCCAACTCCTGAGAGAGTTTGAGGTTTTCTGACTTTAATGTATTATGTTCAGATAAATGATTTCTGAGAGAGATAATTTCTTTCTCAGATTTTAGTAAGTCTAAACATAATGCTTTAAACTCAGATATAAAGTCCTCTGACTCAAAAGAGCTGATTACCTGGTCCTCTTCAAGTCGAGTCTCTGAGTCTGACTCTGAGTCTTCTTCATCTGAATTATGTTGTGAGGCATTGATTGCCATCATGCAGAACTCCTTCTCTTCTGCATCATCTTCATCATCACTGGAGCTGGATGAGGTTTCTGACTCCTCTTCAGTCTCACTCCAAGATTCAGCAACAAACCCCTTTCTTGTGTGTTTGTTTTTGCTTGAGGAGGGTTTGCCATTGCCATTCCTCTTGGAGTCTTTCTCCTTTCTTCTTTCTTTCTTGTCCCTTCTGTCCTTGTTTTTGTTTTCTGGACAGTCAGGAACAATGTGCCATGGTTTCCTGCAACGAAAGCAGACAATTTCCTTATTATTAATTGACTTATCATACCTTGGCTTTTCATGCTCCTTGTATGATCTCCTTCTGAAGTCCTTTCTGGCCATCTTGTAAAATCTTTTGGCCAATAGACTGAGCAGTTCATCATTGCCTGTGACTTTGTCTTCAGGCTGATCTTCAGTTGCTTTGAAGGCTATTGTCTTCTCTTTTCATGAGGCTGGTGAAGCAGCCTTCTGCTCTTCTTCTCTATTTTTGATTAGTAGCTCATAAGAGTTGAGCTTGCCCAAAAGAGCTTCTGTGGTGATCTCATTCAAACTTCCGGCATCCTTGATTGGCCAGATTCTTGAATCCCAAGTGCTAGGGAAGCACATTAGAATTTTGTCATTAAGTTCAGTCAGTGATAACTCCTTAACCAAAGTCCTGAGTTCACTGACTATCAGACTGAGTCTATTGTACATATCTCCAACTGACTCAGCTTCTCCCTTCTTGAAATTCTCATATTGAGATATGAGGTGGGATCTCCTGTCCTTTCTCTCATCAGCTAAGCCTGAGACTATTTCAGAGAGTTTATCCCAGATTTTCTTTGTTGAATTGCATTCAGCCACCTTTTGAAAGATGTCATCAGACATGGTCTAGGCTAAGATATTCATACCCTTTGCATCAGCTACCTTCCACTTCTTGATATCAGCATCTGTTCCTGATGGGGGTGGAACAACATTTGTACTTGAGTTCTCTGGAGGTCTTGGACAAACTGTCAAAACAGAATTAAAAATATCCTCGTCAATAGAATTCATGTATAATCTAATCCTTGCTTTCCAAAGTGCAAACTTGGATAGATTGCACACTGGATGTCTGGTGCTAGCATAATCTTTGTATTGGGCCATGATTGGTGAAGAAATAATCTAATAATAAAATCTACAACAAGCAGATCTAACTAGGGATCTTTGGGTTCAGGTGTTAGCATGTGCAACCACCAAGGTGTGGTACATTTAACCAACCTCCCTCTGATACCAATTGAAAGTGCAGCTAGATCTGATATACTCTAGAGGGGGGTGAATAGAGTATATAGTGCTTGAAAACTTTTTACAACAATTGTTGTAATTTGAGTGAACAGGGAAGCAACTATTAAATCTAATCACAAAATAACCTACAACAGAAATTAATCATAGATCTAAACTAATCACAAAACAATCACAGCCAGCAACAAAATATAAAGACAAGCAAGCCAGAAGACACAAGGAGCTATAGTGGTTCCCCTAAACTTGGGTACATCCACTCTTCTACCACCCAAGGTAGGAATCCACTTCTGGATGAGTTGATCAGGTGTCCTGGGCACCAATGAGCTTTTGATAAGGTGCTCAAAAACCAAATCAGATTTTTTGATCAGGTGTCTTGCCACCAATGAGCTTTTGACAAGGTGCTCAAAAATCCAGCTCAAACTTTTGAAGGGAGTTTGAAAAACCCTTTACAGAGATGGGGATGAGAGAGTTATGGAAGTCTTCTCTTTCTCAGAACAGCTGAGAAGACTATGTGGATTTTATGTTGTCAAAGCTCCCCCTGAGTTCTTGAGATGTTCCGGAAATGAAGCTTTGCTGTAGGGTAATAGGCCTTAAGAAGTTGATCTCCAGCAAATGATGATTTCAGCAACAGCTGAAATGTTAGGTGTTTGGAGTCTTTGAAAGATGTTGGCCTTGAACACTTGAAGCAAAGGGGATCTGAAGATTTCATATTTGTTGATCTCCTTTGGTGTGTGTTCTTGTATGAATTCTTTGAGAGAGATAATGTTTTGTTCTTCTTCTTCTTGTTATGCTTATTTTTTGCTGTCTGTCTGTTGTGTATTTGAGATTCAAAAAGAACTTCTGTTTTATTCTCTGGTTCTGAATAGAAATTCATCTGTCAAGAATAGCCGTTGTCCTGTCATTAATTGACTTCCTTAATTGCAATTGTCTTCTGGGGAAAGTCCAAAGAAACATTCCTTGATAATCCCTTGAAACTTGGTCTAGAATAAATGAAAATGGCTTGAAAATCTTCTGAATTAATTGCTGAATAACTCCTTAACTGTTCTAAATTTGAATCTTGAAAATCCTTGAAGTCATGGAAAAACGTCGAATTGAGCTCTGTTATCGTCGAACTGAGCTCAGCGATTTGGACTTGGACAGCAACAGAAATCGTCGATCTGAGCTCAACTATCGTCGAACTGAGCTCAAAGATAGAGAATCAATACTGAGTCAAGATCGTCGAACTGAGCTCGCAGATCGTCGAATGGAGTTCGACGATTTGTTGAAGTTGAGCTCAGCGATCGTCGAATGGAGTTCGACGATCTGTCGAAGTTGAGCTAGACGATCGTCGATTGGAGTTCGACGATTCGTCGTACTGAGCTAGACGATATGACTTAGTCTCAAACTGAAAGTCCTGGTCTTGAGGGCAGCTTCCAAACCTAAGTACTAACCCTTAGACCCAAATCTAATTGACCTTTAGAGCTATACAGGAGGTCAACAACAGGTTTCCTAAAGACATAGTGATCCTGACCCAAATTAGTAATAAGGTGTTCCAACAGCCGCTATGGCTCACCCACCACAACTTGGCATCTCCTTCTAACATGAACGCCGCATACTCAGATTTCTTCTCTTCTGGCATCTCTGCCGCCCTCAAAAGCTCTTGAATCTGATCCCACCAATCCTCCGCATCAGTTAGCGTACCAACTCCCTTGAACGACGGGGGATGGAAGCTCAGAAAGTAATTCATCTGCCGGTTCCCATGCCTGACCACCACTCTTTCTGCCAAATTCTCTACTCCCCTGGCTTCTCCGCCTGGAACGGCCATCGCCGTATCCGAGGTAGCAGGAGTTGCTACCTGAGTAACCGGGGTTGCTACCTGAGCTGTCGCTGTATCTTGGGCTGCCACCATCGCTTCTATAAGCATGCGGCAGAAGTAGGCCGGGTTTACACCCATGCCCACCTGACCTTGAGCAGTAGCGCTGCTCGCCGAAAGCTCTTCTCTTGCTCTCGACGTACCCGCCTCGTTGCTTGCACTCTTCTGAAAACAAGAAAACAAGGAATCAGTCTCTAATCTCAAGACTTAAACATAAGGACACTCATTGTCCCGCGTTACTCTTATGTGGATAACTTCTCTACGCACTGACCTTGAATCCAACCTCGCTTTGATACAAAATTTTAACACCTCCCCTGTAATTCCCGTCTAATATGGGTCCGTCTGGGGCCCCACAACATACAGACTCAACAGCTTCAGTATTATAAGATGATATAGCTACCCAATCTCAAAACTCATAACACAACATAGCGGAAACAACAAGCAGGACTAGAAGTTATCCACACCTACAAGAGTAATGAAATGGCCTTATGGCCTTACAACAAAAGTGAGTCCAAACTCAAAAAAATACATCAGTCATAAAAGTGCATAAGCACTCCTACTCTACCTCGGCATACAAGCCGGTCAACATGGGCATACAATGTCATAAAAGTAGGCTACAGCAAAAAGGTAACACTTCATGAGGCTTAGGCATTTCTGGCCGGCGAGCTAGCTCCTGCTTGCGATCCTTGCCCTGTAAAAATTATTAGTAACGTGGGTCAGCAAAGGCTGACCTCAAACTTTGTAGCCAACACATCTCCTCCCGACCGCCCCTAACGGACCCCAGGGAACCCTCCAACCTATAAGTCAGCACTTCGTATGCAATATATAGATAAACAAGTAATGCACTAAGAACAAGCTTGGATGTCTCAAACAACATACATGTTCTCTATTGTTAAGCATATAATAAAAGGGGCCTACTTATGCAGCATGTATGCAACAACCCGGGCTTCACCCAAGCACCCTATCGCGTATTCATCTAGCACATCATCACATCATATGGGTACTCATCATTTCCCCATTGGCATAAAGCCGCAAACAAAGGGGATTTACCAACATTCCCCCAACGACACATAAGTCGTCACACGGAACTCTTGTTAAGGCCCCACCCGCTCAAGGTCTTAAACCCAGGCTTGCCTACAAGCTCTGACTTCTCATGTCAGGATTCCAACAAACACACATACTGATTCTAAGAAGCCTTGCTGGACCCCACCCGCTCATGGCCTCATTACCCGGGCTTGCCCCAAGCTTGGCATTCTCGTCAGTCTCACAGAAGGGGACTAGTCTCGCTGGGACACTCTCAAAACATGACGTGCACGTCATGGGATAGCCAGCCGACCACGGAGACACAGCCGTGCCTTGGCACATCACAATCCAAGACAATTCCACCCTAATACCTCATTCGTACTGCAGCGTTCCCGTGCACCAAGGAAACCATATACCACTCATGTGGAGCTAACCTTGTCCACCAAGGACACCATCAACCACCAGTGAGGAGCTAACCTTGTCCGGTACCGGCTACACGTACTCACGCAAGATAAAGGGAATAACATCACAAACACCACAAACGGCCTCTTGCCGTAACGGATCTCTACGAATCCTTAAACATCGTATGCAACATCACCGAGTCGGACTAACGGTCGCGACTACGGATTCACCCACCATGCCTAATCTACTAACGAAGCGGATCTCTAATGCAAAAACATGCCGGGGATGAACTCGATCGACCCGGAGGTTCCACTTGAACCTTGGAGACCCAAACCACTCTCATTTGAGAGTTTGGTGCGCAAAAACTAGAAAATAAAAGAGTCTAAAACATGCATCCTAAAACCAAGAGGAGAAGTGTCGTTACCTTCCGACTCCTCTTCCTAGCCATGGAAAAATAGCCCGATGAAAACCTTCGCAACGATCTAGCCTCGACGGATCTGGACTCGGCTCGCGATTTGGAGCACCGAAGCCTCTCCAATAGCCGGATCTCTTCTTCACCTTCTTCCTTACTCTCCCCTCTCTCTAGAACTTTAGTAAGAGAAAGCTTGGAGAAGAATGGGGGTTTCTAACCCTATTCTCGGACTTAACTCAGGAAGAGCAATGCTGGACCATTAGATCCCAAAAGAAAGGGAAGAACGGCCACGATTCGAACTGAAAATCAAAACACCTGGGCCGAACACGGCTTGTGACACGCCCGTATCCAAGCCCGTGTTCCCCAATTGACGCCGAAACTGTCGCATCCAAAACAAGACACGGGGCCTTGAGACGCCCATGTCACATTTGACACGACCGTGTCCAACCTGAACACGCCTGGGCTCCAGGTCGTGTCTAACCCCTTACACATCCCGGCTCACAACCCGAGAAGGATACGGCCTGGGATACGCCCGTGTCTCAGGCCGTGTTCGAAGCCTCGACGATTGTCGAACGTCTCTTCGTCGAACTAGCAGAGAAAACGTCGAACACGATCGACACAGCGGGACATGCCCTGTGACATGCCCGTGTCACAGGTCGTGTACCCCTACTCGACGATCGCCACTCGACGATTGATGATCGACGATCGACCATCGGTGATCGTCGAACCGAGGGGACACGCTCCCTGTCACGCCTGTGTTCCATGGCATGACCACCTAAACATTTAGTCGACCGAAATTCGCCAACCACGCGCCTTACTACGCCACCCGAGCGGTACACGCCCATGGACACGCCCATGTCCTAGGCCGTGTTCCCTGTCTCGATACTTCGTCGAGCGCAGGACGTCGACTTATTAGACTCTCGACGAGCCAGAGCTTGACATGGCCAGGGATATGCCCGTGTCCTAGGCCGTGTGACCCCCAACTAAGACCCAATCTTGGCCAAAAACACTGATGGGCTCTGCCAGCTTGTCCGTGGTGGACCTCTTCTTTTGTTGGACGGGGCGTGTTCCCGTGTCCAAGTTGAGGCGGTGGCAAGCCACATCCGCGTCAACTGCCGACATCTCTACGGTGCTCCATGCGAAGATGTACACGTTCTTCTAGATGCACTCCCACATCCTGCCCTGAGCCTCCGGGGTCAGCCCTCCGCTGACGCGGACCTTCTCCACCCTGCCTTCGTAGGTGAGGACCTCCAAATCCACAACCTCTTCCGAAACCTCCAACCTGGACTGCTCCACCCATTCTTCAACATCCCTCTACTCTGGGATGAGGACCTCCGCCTCCACCTCTTCTTCCATAGGCATTGCCTCGGCTGACTCCTCCCGATCTCCTCCTTCCACCTAATCCTCGGTGCAGCTCTTCACTTCCAGCTCCTCCCTGCCAGCTCCCTGCTACGCCTCCTCCATCCTTCGCTCCATCTCCTCCGCTCCCTCCTGCCAAGAGATGGAGTTCACGATGGTAACGTAGCATTCTCGCTCCACCTTGGGGTCCCCCCTGACCCTGACTTGAATCCCCATGGCTTTGAACTTCAAGCACTGATGGAACAATGAGGGGACGCAGCGGAAGGTACTGCTGAGGGCCCTCCCGAAGATTGCACTGTAGCTGCTGGGGGCGTCCACGATGACGAACCTGCAGTTCCTAGACTGCTCCCCCCGGGTAACATGGAGGCCTACGCCTCCTTCGACCACCTTCCTCTCCCCCGAAAATCTGAACAAGGGCCCATCTGAGGCCAACACCATCTTCTCCTCCACCTTTATCGCGACAAACGCCTTCTTAAAGATGACGTTGACGGAGCTTCCGTTGTCGACGAGGATCCGGGAGACGGTAAAATTTTTGATGGCTGCCTGGATGACCAGCGCATTGCAAAAAGGATCCTCATGATCCGCCATATCGCTCCTCGAGAAGGTGATCCTATCCTCTGGGGGCGAGGTTTGTTATGTGGATCCAACGCTCCGGTGATACATGGTGTGGAGGCTCGCCTTCTGGGAAGCCTCAAATCCCCACCCCCCTCCCCTCCCCCCTCCCCCCCGGGAATCACTCTGATCCCACCTCGGGTCCCGACATCCACCCGATCTTCGCACCGGTCCTCCACTGCCCGAGGCAGGACCTCCTCTATCCGCACCTTCTAGCGCCCTTGCTGGTATTGTTGCTCCCTATTCCCTCTCATTTCGAGGAACTCCGGGCATGTAACGTCCCGAATCACACTAGGCCCATCGTACCTGTTTTTGAGTCAGGAGAGCTGACTTGGGTTCGGGGGAGTGCTGACAACTACACAGCACATGTGAATAGGATTTGTATCACCCGAGTCATTGGTCAACACTTTGGTGTCGAGGTGTTGACACACAGGAGTCAAGGTGTCGACAGAGTGTCTCGACACTCTGATGTTGAGATGTCGACACCGTGTGTCGACACACACTATGTCGACACACTGGGTCAAGGTGTCAACATAGTGTGTCGACACTCTGGTTGAGGTGTCGACATACTGGTGTCGACACCATGTGTCGACACTCGCTGTGTCGACACACTAGAACCAGGTGTTGATGACTACTTTTAGTCATTGTTTTTTGTATAGTTTATTAGCCTAAATTCCTAAGTTTAGTTATAATTTTGTTTATTTTATGTCTGTTTTGTTTTATTTCTCATTTAATGTCTTTCATGTTATGATATTATAATTTCTAAAAGCATAGGAATTAGGATATTTTAATGTCTGTTTTTGTTTAATACTCTAGCTGTTTATTTTATGTTTTATATTTTTTTTGTCTTTTGTGGTGTTATGTTATGTTTATTTTAGTTTTAATGTTTAATATGTTTGTTGTTTATTTTTTATGTTTTGTTAATTGTCTTATTTAAAGTCTTATTATTGTTATGTTTAGTCTTATTAATATATATATTATATTATGTGATGTTTAGTTTTATTTGTTATAATTATTATGTTCAATGTTAATGAATAATATTATGTGTCTAATGTTTATTTTGTGTTGTTATTTGTAGGTTAAAGTCCAACATGCATGCAGCCCTCATAATCATACCTTAATGGAGCAGCCCACAAGTCCAACCCGAGCCCTTGGAGCAGCCCACCATGTCCAACCCGAGCCATTGGTACAACCCTCTTCAAGTTGGTCGGTCTTCAATGGTGCAGCCCAAGTCCAGCCCCTCCTTGACACAACCCAAGCCCATGCAACCCTCTTCATTGGAGCAGCCCACAAAGTGCATGGCTGGCCTCCTCCCCACTTCAAGATGCAGCCCACAAAGAGCATCCCGCCCCCTTCAAAATGCTGCCCACTCTCTCCATACTTTGGCTCATTTGAGGCCCATGTAAGGTCGGCCACTCCTCATGCATCCCCTCTTTCATTCCCACTCTCTCCCCTTTATTATTTTATCTTCTACTTACTCCTCATGCACCTCCCCAAGCACATGGTCGGCCAACCCTCTCTCTCCCCCTCTTCTATTTATTTTTTCTCCTTCATTTAGTCCACATCCATCCCCCTCTCTACTTTACATTCTCTCTTATCACCCCCATAAATGAAATGCAATGAACTTCCCATTTTCTCTCTCCCTCATTTAATGCCATGCATGAACTTCTCTCCCTTTACATGGTCGGCCACCCCCCTTGCCTCCTCCTCTTCATTTTCATTCTAGAAGCTTCTCCATCTCCTATAAAATCCACCCCATCCCTCAAGCAAAAGGAGAAATATTTGGGAAGTGAAGTTTTAAGCTAAATTTGAGTGTTGAGTTGGAGAGTGAAGAGTTCTTGTGAGTTGTTATTGTTAGTTTCATTATTGTATTAATTTTTCATTATTGCAAGTTTGTCTTCCTAATATAGTCTTGTCTTTTTAAAATTTTGTGTACTCTTTTTTTGCGAGTAATGAAAATGTTCCACTCTTATCTTGTTTTGTCTTCCTTTTCAATTATACGTAGCTAATTTTCTTTAGCGTTCGATCGTGAGGATCCATAAAATGAGATGAGGTTTTCTTTTATTTCATAGTTTTATTATTGCTTAATTTTACTCGATCCTTCTTTGATTTTTATTTTGTCGACTCCGTATTTCCGGTATACGGTAGTAGGCTTAGGATCTCATATTTGAGTAGCCGAGAGGCTCGTTAATGTGAAAGGTCACTCAAAGAATTAAGGAGTTGAATGCAACCCTAGAGATAGGATGACGTAAATCTTCCGGATTAGAGTCAAATCCAATAGTTCGGGTCACCTCGATAATGCGGCTTTAGGCCTTTTTGACTTGAAAGAGATCTCGGTCAAAATGTCTATAGGTCAGTGGATTTAATGCTCTAGCAAGATTATTTCCTAATTACGGATCTGTCACGGTCGAGTATGATTTGCAAATTTAAAACTATGCCTTTTCTTCCCCCTCATTTCGTTTTATGGTGAATCTTCGATCGAATGCTAACTTTTTATTATAAGTTTTCCGTCTAAAAATTATCTTTTGTTTTAGTTTAAAAATTCTCAAAACCCACTTTCTTTCGGTAGGATAATAGTTCAAGCGTGAGTAGCAGTATTTGACAACCCCATATTTAAATATGACCTTGATACTACAATTCGACAGATACACTTGCCTGTTCGGGTTTTAGCCCATCAAGTTTTTGACACCGTTGTCGGGGACGCTTTTTCGTCAATATTAGGAAAACGCTTTCACTATTACTTCTGCAAAAAATCAAAAAAAAAATTCTTTCTCTATTTTCTTCGCCAAGTTTCTATTTCTGGTTTTCTCTTTTTCAGTCCTTCATTCTCCTTCTAATTTTCTTAGTGCATGACCCGCACGAATCCGTCGCTACTTGTTGACTTGGACCTAGAAATCGAACGCTCCTTTCGGAGAAAATTACGATTCAGTGGTTCCACTTCTCAAACAGCGGTTGAGGATTCCGACGGTGATTGTAACTTCAACTCCGAAATGGGAGACCCTAACCAAGTGTTTTCCCAGCAAAGGACAATGTCCGATTATGCTCGGCCCAACCTGGAGGGTACAGAAACAAGTATTGTTCGACCTGCAATTGCGAAAAATATTTTTGAGCTTAAGCCTACATCATACAAAAGGTGCAGCAATATGTACAGTTCGACGGATTACAAGATGAAGATCTGAACTTGCATATTGCCAATTTTCTTGAAATCTGTGATACCTTCAAAATAAATGGTGTCTCAGACGATGCTATAAGGCTAAGACTCTTCCCCTTCTCCTTAAGAACTAAAGCCAAACAGTGGTTGAGTTATCTTCCAAGAGGATCAATCACTACTTGGAACATTTTAACTGAAAAGTTTCTTTCTCGTTGTTCCCCCCCCCCCCCCCGGCCAAAACTGCTAAGCTAAGAAATGATATAACTTCTTATTCTCAAATTACTTCTGAGACCCTCTATGACAATTGGGAGAGGTTCAAAGAACTTTTGAGAAGGTGCCCTCATCATGCTCTGCCTGTATGGTTACAGGTCCAGACATTTTACAATGGGCTAAATCAAGAAACTAAGCAAATGATAGTTGCCGCTTCCGCTAGTTCTTTGGACCGCAAAACTCCGGAAGCCTCTCTTGAGCTAATCGAGGACATGACGATGAACACTTATCAGTGGAGTTCATCTAGGACTCGCCCATCGAAACCTGCAGGTATCTATGAGGTGGACTCTGTTTCGCAATTGGCGTTGCAAGTGGAAATGTTGAACAAGAAGATTTCAGAGATGGCTGCTTCCTCCGCCGCTAAGGTATATGAAAATGCGAATGCTACTGCTGCCTAGTAGGTGGATTATCTGGGGAACATACCCAGGCCTGCTCAAAATAATTCTGCCAATAATTTTTTTGCTTTTTCTAATTTTTCCGCACCTCCTGGTTTTAATTCTTTTTCGAACTCTTATAATCCTGGATGGCGTATCCATCCAAAGTTTTCTTGGAGTAACCTTGTTAATGCTACACGCCCACCACACGATTTTACACCACCACCACCACCACAACAAAAACAAAATCTTCAAAAAACCCTCTCTTTGGAAGAAATTTTATCTAGATATATAAGCTCGAATGATGCTACTATTAGAAACTTAACAGGGTCGATGAAAAGTTTAGAAAACCAGGTCGGGCAACTTGCCAAGGCTTTTTCCGAGAGACCACCTGGAACTCTTCCCTCGAACACTGAACCCAACCCAAGGGAGCACGCAAATGCGATTTCCCTTCAGAGCGGTAAGGTTATTAACGAGCCCACCACCAGGGAAGAGCCAAAGGTGATTGTCCCTCCTGTTGTGGAAACAATTATCCCCACGGAAAATAATAAATCAACTTATGGAAATGAAAAATCTACTTTAGATAAAGAAAAAGATATTTCTATTTTTTCTGATTTTGGAAAAGAAAATTATGACGTTCAAAATAATGCTCCGGTTGTTATAAAGGAATTTCCGCCACCTCCTTATCTGGCTCGACTTAGGAAAGAAAAACTAGACGATCAGTACCAATGTTTCCTTGAAATGTTCAAACAAATTCATATTAATTTGTCATTTCATGAAGCGATTAGTCAAATGCCTAAGTATGCAAAATATCTTAGGGATTTATTAACGAACAAGACGAAATTGGAAAATTTATCGCATGCAACCTTAAATGAAGAATGCTCGACGGTCGTTAAAAACTCTAATCTTCCTAAAAAGATAAACGATCCGGGTAGTTTTTCCATTTCTTGCATTTTTGGTGATCTGTTTGTTAAACATGAGTTAGCGGATCTAGAAGCGAGCATCAATTTGATGCCCTTTTCTTTATTAAAAAAGCTAGGATTGGGCACTCTTAGCCCTACAAGTATGAGTATCCAGTTAGCTGATAGGTCAATTAAGTATCCTTTAGGTATCGTTGAGGACGTGCTAGTAAAGGTCGACAAATTCATCTTCATGGTGGATTTTGTCATTCTCGATATTGAAGAGGACGTCGAGGTCCCTCTTATCCTTGGTCGACCCTTCCTAGCCACCTCTCGATCGGTAATCGATGTTAGTAATGAAAAGTTGTTTTTGCGTGTGAGAGATGATGAGGTCACATTTTCTATCAATCAATCAATGAAAAACTCTTTAAAAAATGATGATTCATGCTTCTTTCTTGATGTTTTAAATGAAGATTCTTCACTTTCTCTTTCTAACATCTCTTCAAATGAATTTTCCTCTTATTTTTCTGAAATTTCTTCATATGATTTTGAAAACACGGTTATGTCATTACAAGCAAATTTTGAAAGTGATTCTGTCTTTGGTAGAAAAAAGTATAAAAATCTTATTTTTGAAAAAGAAAAGAATTTGAAAAACTCTTATGATGAACCGCCCCATCTTGATTTAAAATCACTCCCTGATTATCTAAAATATGCCTT
The DNA here is from genome assembly GCA_039583875.1 of Platanthera guangdongensis. Lineage (NCBI taxonomy): Eukaryota > Viridiplantae > Streptophyta > Magnoliopsida > Asparagales > Orchidaceae > Platanthera > Platanthera guangdongensis. The sequence goes on from CM077163.1 coordinate 115,163,448, forward strand.
TCTTGAAAAAAATTCTAAATTGCCCATTATAATCTCGGCCTATCTTTCTCAATCCGAAAACGATCAGTTGATCGAAGTACTACAAAAGCATCGCCGAGCTATAGCGTGGCAAATTTCCGATATTTTTGGCATAAGCCCTTCTTTTTGTACTCACAAAATATTTTTTGAAAATAATCCTAAGGGTGTAGTCCAACCACAACATCGTCTTAATCTGAATATGAAAGAGGTTGTGAAGGAAGAGGTGCTTAAGTTATTAGATGCTGGGATGATTTATCCGATTTCCGATAGTTAGTGGGTAAGTCCAGTACAGGTTGTTCCTAAGAAGGGTGGGATTACGGTAGTAATGAACGAAAATAATGACTTGATTCCAACTAGGACGATAACGGGATGGAGGATGTGCATCGATTACCGTAAGCTAAACGATGCCACCCAAAAAGATCACTTCCCCATCCCCTTTATCGATCAAATTTTATAACGTTTATCCGGGCACAGCTTTTATTGCTTCCTCGACGGTCTCTCAGGGTATTTTCAAATCCCTATCGAACCTGAGGACCAAGAGAAGACAACATTCACTTGCCCCTTCAGGACTTTTGCTTATTGTAGAATGCCTTTCGGGTTATGCAACGCACCCGCTACCTTTCAGCGGTGTATGCTTGCTATTTTTGATAAATACATAGAAAATATTATGGAAGTATTTATGGATTATTTTTCTATTTTTGGCGACTCCTTTGATTTATGTTTAGAAAATTTGGAAAAAGTTTTACAACGCTGCGAAGAAACCAACTTAGTTTTAAATTGGGAGAAGTGCCACTTTATGGTGCGTGAAGGCTTAGTCCTTGGCCATAAGATTTCCGCTAAGGGAATTGAAGTGGACAAGGCAAAAATTGAAGTAATTGAAAAGTTACCGCCGCCTACAAATATTAAAGTGATTAGAAGTTTTTTAGGGCACGCTGGTTTTTATCGACGATTCATTAAAGATTTTTCAAAAATTACTAAGCCTCTCACCCACCTTCTCGAAAAAGAAACTCCTTTCATTTTTGATGAATCTTGTCTCGCTGCGTTTGAATTAATTAAATCCAAGCTTATAAATGCTCCTATTATGATCGCCCCAGTTTGGGATTTACCATTTGAAATAATGTGTGATGCGAGTAGTCATACGGTAGGTGCGGTTCTAGGACAACGAATTGCTAAGAACTTTCATCCGATTTTCTATGCTAGTAAAACTCTAACTCTGCTCAAGAAAATTACACCACGACGGAGAAAGAACTTTTAGCTGTTATTTTTGCTTTTGATAAATTCCGACCGTACGTTACTCTTGCTAAAGTTATTGTTTTTACGGATCATTCTGCTTTGAAGTACCTCCTTTCTAAACCGGATGCCAAGCAGCATCTTATTCGCTGAATCCTCTTACTTCAAGAATTCGACTTGGAGATTCGGTATAAGAAAGGAGCGGAAAACCTAGCGGCTGATCATCTTTCGCATCTTGAAAATCCCGAACTTGATATCTTGAAAATCCCGAACTTGATATTTTAAATGAAAATTTTATTAATGACCCTTTTCCGGATGAACGTCTTTTAAACATTTCTTCTTCTACCCCCTGGTTTGCCGATCTGGCCAATTATCTTGTGGCCCGGGCCCGTCCAAAAGCATACTCTTCTCACCAAAAAAAGAAATTCTTTTCGTAGTTGAAGTATTATTTGTTGGAGGACCCCTTTCTATTTCGCATTTGTGCGGATCAGGTGGTTAGAAGATGTGTTTCCCGGGAAGAAGGTCAACAAATTTTAAAGCATGTTCATGAAGGTCCGACTGGCGGGCATTTTCAAGCAAACCGCACCGCCCACAAAGTGCATAGTGCTGGCTTTTACTGGCCAATCATATTTAAAGATGCGCAACTCTTTGTGAGCGGGTGTGATCGGTGCCAACGGACTGGAAACTTATCTAATAAAAAGGAAATGGAACAAAATTATTTTCTGGAATGCGAAGTTTTTGATTTATGGGGCATTGACTTTGTAGGCTCGTTTCCCTCAAGTCTAGGAAATAAATATATTCTAGTCGCAGTCGATTATGTTTCTAGGTGGGCGGAGGCCCAAACTTTACCAAGAAATGATGCTCGCATCGTAGTTGCCTTTCTTAAAAAATTATTTTCTCGTTTTGTTTTCCTCGAGCAATCGTTAGTGATAGGGGAAGTCATTTTTGCAACGCTCAACTCGCTAAAGCTTTAACTAAATATGGCATTACGCATAAACTATCAACTGCTTATCACCCCCAAACTAACGGTCAGGTCGAGGTAGTCAATCGAGAGCTTAAAAGAAATTTGGACTTTTTCTATCGGGATAAAGTTAGACGATATCGGATAGCGTACAAGACCACTATTGGTTGTACTCCTTTCCGACTAGTCTACGGAAAATCGTGTCATCTCCCGGTAGAAGTAGAGCACCGTGCGTATTGGGCGTTAAAGTTTTTTAATTTCGATCCACACTCGGTCGGTGAGCATATAAAAACCCAACTAAATGAGCTTGACGAGTGGCGAGCATACGGTTATGAAAATAATAAAATTTATAAAGAACGCACGAAACTTTATCACGATAAGAACTTGCGCCATCCTAAAATGTTTAAACCTGGCGATCACATTCTTCTTTTCAATTCTCGCCTACGTCTTTTTCCTGGCAAACTTAAATCTAGATGGTCTGGACCATTTACGGTCAAGGATGTTTATCCTTATGGAACTGTGTTACTTTCGCACCCCGATAAGGGTGATTTTAAAGTGAATGCGCATGACTTAAACTTTATTTTTCAAATGATTCTGTGTCTCCTGCAACGGAGGATCTTATCTTGGACTCTTAAATATTTATCCTGTTGTGGAACATTTTTTATTTTTGGACTTCTTATTATTATTATTATGAAACTTTTAATTTTATTCGTACTCTAAATTGTTGTAATAAAAGAACACTCTTGGGCACTTGCCCACAAGCTCAATTTTTTCTGCTTTTATTTTGCTCTTCCTTCCGAAGGCCAACCAAGCAAGTTCGTGACCGTAGCTCCAACGTTGCTGATTTAAGGATGGATCAAGTCAAACCTGCTGACGATTAAGTGTACTAAAAAGCAAGCATGGGGGAGCGACATCCGCCTTCATCCCACAAACCCGGGGAAGTCCTGTTCTTTTTATTACATTTACTTTCTAGCTTTTTCTCTCCTTCTCAGTCCCCTTCTCTTTCTCGTTTTTCTTTTTCTTTATTTCATTGAGGATAATGAAGAATCTAAGCATGGGGGAGGGTTTAGTTAGTTTCTTTTTTCCTTTTTCTTTCTTAAAACCAAAAAATCTTTTGCTTTCTTAAAGTCAAAATCTAAAAAAATTAGTATAGTTTTGTTAAGCTTCTTTAATATTACTTTTATTTTAGCCTTATCAAAAATAAAAAAAAACGAAAAAAATCTATAAAAACAAAAATCCAAAAAAAACCATTTCTAAAATCTATTTGAAAAACAAAATCTAAAATTATTTTCTATCTTTATTTTTATGTTTCTTCTAGTGATGTGTAGGCCCGTGCGGTTCCTTAGTTCTATATAGATTTCTTTGAAACAGTTTCCTAATTTTATCAGTTTAACATAGCTTAGTTTTACTAATTTCTTGTTCTTAAATATAGGCATCTGTTTTTTACGTTATAGGTTAGCAATTTGTAGTCTTCTTTTTATTCAGTTTGTTGTGTATGAATGGTTGCTAGGAAACATTACCTCTTTTTCATTTGTGGGGTAATACTTTGTTGGTGTGTAGAACTTGTCCCTAGCTACTCTCGAAACATTTGCGCCATTTTTTACGTACTTTAGAAATGATTGAGGCCACCCTTTGACTTGTTTGAGCTTTTCTTGCCCACCAACAAATTTATCATTACAAAACAATTTTTGTGCCTTTTTCCATGTTTTTTTTGTTTTTAGCTCCACCTTTCATTTCATTATTTCACCAAAGCCAAAATCCCTTTCCTATTTTCACAGTAAATGTTGAGCTTAAAAATTAATTTTGTGAAGGGTTATATCTTTGAAAATGAAAAGGAAAATTTATAGCTTATATTTCGAGCTTTCCTTAAAAAGTCAAAAAAAAAGAGAGTTCTTTTCAAAAGTATTATCAAAATGAAATGAAAAAAAAAGTAGTTTATTTTTGGCCAATATTATGAAAAGAAATGAAAAAAAATTTCATGGCCTTGTTTTGTAGTTTTAATTGGAGAAATGACATACTTTTCATTTCCCATTTTGGTTATGGTTTATTTATTTTGAGCTCAACCTTAGATTAGTGTGTGTCTTAGCCTTCGTTTTTATCTTTGCTTTTCACTTCCTAATCATTTGCCTAAGCCAAGTTATTAAACCTATTTAAGTCCTTTTGATCTTTAGAACATGAATTGCGTAGTGGAGAGAGTGTGAACGGACAAGCCTATGGCCACCATCATTGATGGATTTCTTTGGAGGTTATCTTGAGGTGACTTAGGGGTAATTGTTATTCTAGCAACCTAGTAGTTCGTTTAATGCGTCGTTTAATTAGAACGTTTACTTTTGCTTTTCTTATTTTCTTAAAGTTATGGATGCCTTGCTTTAAGATTTAGAAATGTGTAAATTTTCTTTATGTTCTAATGATATTTTTAGGTCTCCACTTTCAAGTTTTCTATTCTGCACTTCTCACCCCACTAGCTGTTAACATAGGAATTATGATAGTTTAATTTTTCATGTTTTGTTTTTCTTAATTATGCAACCTAAATCTTCTTTGTTTTCTTTCCCTAGTTCTTTAAGTTTTATTTTCTTGATGACAAGCAAATACTCTAGGATGGGGGAATTTGATGACTACTTTTAGTCATCATTTTTTTTATAGTTTATAAGCCTAAATTCCTAAGTTTAGTTATAATTTTGTTTATTTTATGTCTGTTTTGTTTTATTTCTCGTTTAATGGCTTTCATGTTATGATATTATAATTTCTAAAAGCATAGGAATTAGGATATTTTAATATCTGTTTTGGTTTAATACTCTAACTGTTTATTTTATGTTTTATATTTTTTTGTCTTTAGTTGTGTTATGTTTTGTTTATTTTAGTTTTAATGTTTAATATGTTTGTTGTTTATTTTTTATGTTTTGTGAATTGTCTTATTTAAAGTCTTATTATTGTTATGTTTAGTCTTATTAATATATATATTATATTATGTGATGTTTAGTTTTATTTGTTATAATTATTATGTTCAATGTTAATGAATAATATTATGTGTCTAATGTTTATTTTGTGTTGTTATTTATAGGTTCAAGTCCAACATGCATGAAACCCTCATAATCATGCCTTAATGGAGCAGCCCACAAGTCCAACCCGAGCCCTTGGATCAGCCCACCATGTCCAACCCGAGCCATTGGTGCAGCCCTCTTCAAGTTGGCCGGTCTTCATTGGTGCAGCCTAAGTCCAGCCCCTCCTTGACACAACCCGAGCCCATGCAGCCCTCTTCATTGGAGCAGCCCACAAAGTGCATGGTCGGCCTCCTCCCCACTTCAAGATGCAGCCCACAAAGAGCAGCCCGCCCCCTTAGAAGTGCAGCCCACTCTCTCCATACTTTGGTCCATTTGAGGCCCATGCATGGCCGGCCACTCCTCATGCATCCCCTCTTTCATTCCCACTCTCTCCCCTTTATTATTTTCTCTTACATTTACTCCTCATGCACCTCCCCAAGCACATGGCCGGCCACCCCTCTCTCTCCCCCTCTTTTATTTCTTTTTTTTCTCTTCATTTAATCCACATCCATCCCCCTCTCTACTTTACATTCTCTCTAATCACCCCCATAAATGAAATGCAATGAACTTCCCATTTTCTCTCTCCCTCATTTAATGCCATGCATGAACTTCTCTCCCTTTACATGGCCGGCCACCCCCCTTTCCTCCTCTACATTTTCATTCTAGAAGCTTCTCCATCTCCTATAAAAGCCACCCCATCCCTCAAGCAAAAGGAGAAATTTTTGGGAAGTGAAGTTTTAAGCTAAATTTGAGTGTTGAGTTGGAGAGTGGAGAGTTCTTGTGAGTTGTTATTGTTAGTTTCATTATTGTATTAATTTTTCATTACTTCAAGTTTGTCTTCCTAATATAGTCTTGTCTTTTTAAAATTTTGTGTACTCCTTTTTTGCGAGTAATGAAAATGTTCCTGTATTATCTTGATTTGTCTTCCTTTTCAATTATGCGTAGTTAATTTTATTTAGAGTTCGATTGTGAGGATCCATAAAATGAGATGAGGGTTTCTTTTATTTCATAATTTTATTTTTGCTTAATTTTACTCGATCCTTCTTTGATTTTTATTTTGTCGACTCCGTATTTCCGGTATATGGTAGTAGGCTTGGGATCTCATATTTGAGTAGCCGAGAGGCTCGTGAATGTGAAAGATCACTCAAAGAAGGAAGGAGTTGAACACAACCCTAGAGATAGGATGACGTAAATCTTCCGGATTGGAATCAAATCCAATAGTGCGGGTCACCTCAATAATGCGGCTTTAGGCCTTTTTGACTTGAAAGAGATTTCGGTCAAAACGTCTATAAGTCATGGGATTTAATTCTCTAGCGAGATTATTTCCTAATTACGGATCCGCCACGGTCGAGTATGATTTGCAAATTTAAAACTATGCTTTTTCTTCCCCCTCATTTCGTTTTATGGTGAATCTTCGATCGAATGCTTACTTTTTATTATAAGTTTTCCGTCTAAAAATTATCTTTCATTTTAGTTTAAATATTCTCAAAACCCACTTTCTTTCGGTAGGATAATAGTTCAAGCGTGAGTAGCAGTATTTGACAACCCCGTGTTTAAATACGACCTTGATACTACAATTCGACATGTACACTTGCCTGTTCGGGTTTTAGCCCATCAGGTGTCGACACAGTGTGTCGACACCCATATGTTGATGTGTCGACACTCTGGTGTCGACACCATGATGCAAGATATGGGCCTACCCGTGTGTGTTTGTGTCTGAGACAAGTTTAACTCGACAGAATGTGTTGAGATCGATGAAATGTATGACACGGGTAGAGACACGGGCGTGTCCGTACCCGTGTGTCGTTGTATCTAGTTAAGTTCGTCGAGATGTATCTAGAGGAGGACATGGCTAGGGAACATGGCCGTGTCATGTGGATACGGGTTGGGACACGGGTGTGTCCCCACCCATATCGAATAATGAACCAACACTGAAACCGTCTGAAATGCTTCGCGCAAGCAGGACACGGGAAAGGACACGGGCATGTCCCTAACCGTGTCACTTTTCATATATAAGGGGAAGACAAAACCCTAGACGTTTTCATGCTCACTTCATCCAAATTTTTTGAGAGAAACTCCTGTTGAGAGAAGGAAGTTGCTGGATCTATTTGTAGAGGAGAAGATCCGCCATCGTTGTGAAGGAGAAAATGCCGCCGAGAAGAGTTACACGATCCATGGCCGGAAATAGTGGAAACGCCGGAAATTTGGTGAGCTTCCTACCCTCTACATTGGTGCTAGATCTTTAGTTATTTTCTTAGGAGAGATATCGACTCAAGAGAGTCTCGATGGAGAGAATAAGTTTTCTAGGGATGGTCATGCTAGGACATGTGTTCAAGGTTTTAGATCTCTTCAACCTCCCCTTTCTTCTATGAGATGATGGGTGGATGGTTTTGTGAAGAATCATGGCCCCTTTGAGGGTGAATAAGGGAGGAGGAATTTCAGGAGTGATTTTAGAAGATCGACTTGAGGAGGAAGATGAACCAATGCCGTTCATTCCTCTTTAAGATGCGTGCAGAATCTGTATTCTGCGCGCAGCAATCTTCTTGGCAATTTTCAAGTAGGATATATCCCGATCTGGGCTTCCGAGTAAACACAAAGGTTGTAGCCCTTGCAACTATCTTTCCAACGAGTTGTTACACGTCTTCATACGAAGTATATAGCCACAGGAAAGTCTAAACGAAAATGACATCCGATAAATCTTGCATACAGAAATGTTGTACTGTGCGCAGCGGTCTTTGAAGCCGATTGCAAATAGGATACAATCAAATCTGGGTTATCGGTTGATTATGAAAGTTGTTACCCATGGAAAGACCTTTCCATCGAGGTGTTACAAGTCTTCGCCGGATTCCTATAGCTTCGGGAATCTCCGGTCGAAGTTGATGTTCAGATTAATTCTGCACTTAAATTCTGGGGTTGATATAATATGAATTTGAATTCGGTGGTATCGATGTTGCAAATTAACTCGAGATTTTGATGAACTATTTTATGCTAACCACTGTAGTGCTATGAATGATGAATCTTGTTAATTAGATTTCATAAAACTGAATTGTGAAGCAAGTTTTATGGCATGATATGACTTGCTAAAAATTGATAGATTATTATATGTGTGCATCATGTTTATAATATGATGAATGAAATGACTAGCTACAAATTGCTAGATTATTATTTATGCGCATCATGTTTGTAAGATGTTGAAATCTTTTGGAATGACAAATATAAGGATAAACCATGGCCATGAGTATGTATGATGGTTAGAATGAAATGTAGTAGTCCAATACTTAGAGCGTAGTCTCCCTACAGGTAGTATTGTGGATGGATGTAAGTGCGGTGTTGACCGTCACTAGTTGGGTTCGAGTTGAGATGAGGTATAGATGGATGGTTGGGTTGTGTCCTCGTGCTTACTTCCGAGGCCCCTTCCATTTCATGGTGATGTGGAATTTGTATGCGGTGTGAGTCGACACACGGTGTCGTAATCCTGGGTTAAGGATAGTGTGGCAGGTCTACGGGCTCGCCGATCGTCACACCGACGGGAGTTGTCATTTAGACTTTCGGCGGTTAGGCTGTGTCCTCAGTGTTCACATCCTGAGGCCCCTTCCGTACCAAGTAAACGGTTGTGCTGTGTCCTCGTGCCTTCTTCCGAGGCACCTTCCGGGTCACACCAGGCTAGTTTGGGTTGTGTTCTCGGTGCACATATACCCGAGACCATGCTGGGCCATAGTACCCATGGGCTCCGATGTTGTGTTCTTAGTATTGAGGTGTACGGAGGCCTAGGTGAAGTAGTGTGGATACCCGCCTAGTAGTAGAGATGCCCGCTCTACTAACACCGCTTGGCCACGACGGCTGATGTCTGAGAGGTTAGCTACCTGCTCGAATAGTGGGAACAACTAGCCTATGTCGCCATAGCAATTGCTGTATAGATGGATGGTTGGGTTGTGTCCTCATGCTTAATTCCGATGCCCCTTCCATACCACGGTGATGTGGAATTTGCATTTGCTGTGAGTCGACACGCGGTGTCGTAATCCTAGGTTAAGGATAGTGTTTCAGGTCTATGGGCTCGCCGATCGTCACACCGACGGGAGTTGACAGTTACACTTTGGGCGGTTGGGCTGTGTCCTCAGTGTTCACGTCCCGAGGCCCCTTCCGTGCCATGTGAACGGTTGGGCTGTGTCCTCGTTCCTTCTTCCGCGGCCCCTTCCGGGTCACACCAGGCCAGTTCGGGTTGTGTTCTCGGTGCACATCTACCCGAGACCCCGCTGGGCCATAGTACGCATCGGCTCCGCTATTGTGTTGTTAGCGTTGAGGTGTACGGAGGCCTAGGTGAAGTAGTGTGGATACCCGCCTAGTAGTAGAGATGCCCGATCTACTATCACCGCCTGGCCATGGAGGCTGATGCCTGATAGGTTAGTTGCTTGCTCTAATAGTGGGAACTACTTGCCTATGTCAACATAGCAATTGCAAGTGTGTGATCATGGGTGAGTCATTGCATAACATACATACCATTACATAACATTGCACAAACAAGACCTTCATCGTATAAGTTTGTATGGGCACTCTTATACGATGAATTACTTTTATGTAACCTGATCCTTAACTTATAAGCTTGTATGGACATCCTTATAAGCTAAGTTACTTTCCTGCTGTATTTACTTGTACTTGTTGATTTACTAATTGCTTAAGTAGAACTGCTAGTTTTATAATATTGTTATTCAAGTAGAACTGCTAGTTTATAATGTTGTTATTCATGTACTATTACCACATGCTTGTACCTGCTTTACTACTTGTATTATACTTGTACCCTTGTTCCTTTCTCTTCCCGGTGCTGAGGAGTCACCAGGGGAGCGGATGTGAAGCCACTTAGTCTTTTCGACTAACTGTTGCTACGTCTTCATTTTTAGAAGGTCACCTCGCATGTAGAGCAGCCGCAGACTTTATAGCAAGACAGCCAGGCCAGGACGACAGGGCCTGATGTGACGGTGTCGTCGCTACCGTCGGTTAAGGATGTGAGTGTTGTGAGATTTTGATGTAGCCCGTTTGGGTAATTTTATAGCTGTACTCTGATATTGTAGAAGCATGTTTTAGCTTCTCTTATTTGACGCATTTGGACATATATACTTAGTGTGGATTTGACTTTTTCTTGCTTATATTTTGGTTGGGTTGGCATGTTTATATTGATATTGGTTGTAGCCGGCGGAATAGGCGTCTTGTTGTACAGGTTAGCCCGTGTGCTAATGCTACCGCAAGGCGGCTGTTCTGGGCAAAAGACCCCCTTCGTGCCATATTTTTGGGAACTGGGAGGGTGGTCTTACAAATGGTATCAGTTTGCCATGATCCTCAACTAAAGAAGTCATTTAACAATGGTACCACCCCCGTTCGGTTAGTCAGTTTGCGGACAAACTGACTTAGTGGAAGCAGTGGTGTGCCCATATGTAATTCACATTAAGTTTGTCCAACTTTGACCTTCAGATTGGCCAACCTGACCATACGTTTGTGGTTTACGTGTAGATTCCAGTACAGACTGAGCCGATGGGGGCACTCCTGCCCCTTCCATACCCACTCAGTTTCAACAATCCGAGTTGGGGCAGACGCTCACCACCATCCTGGATGCCTTTAGGGCGCAGCAGCCTCCGATTCAACAACAGGCTCCGGGATCTAACTGGATGAGCACCTTTCGGGCTCTCTCCCCTCCCGCCTTCCTCGTGACGGAGTCGGCCGTACGCACGGAGGAATTTCTTGACACGGCCCAAGAGATATTAGCGGGGATCCGTTGCCTGGCCAACATGGCTGTATCGTTGGCGGTGTCCGTCTTGGATCTACATGCTAAGAGGTGCTGGAAGTCACTCATGGGCTCCACGTTCCAAGGACGAGTATATACCGAGATATGTTGGAGCGAGTTCTCGGGTGTCTTCTTGGAGCACTTCATTCCAACATCAGCTCGAGATGAGCTCGAGCAGAGGTTTCTACTACTGAAACAGGGATCAAAATCGGTTACGGAATACCAGCGAGAGTTTCAGCATCTCGCAAGGTTCGCGAACTCATATGACCTAGATGATAGAGGATACGCCAAGCGTTTCTACAAAGGGCTGTGAGATCCCCTAAGGCAGGCCCTTTTGTTTATAGTGGAAACTAGTTTGGCAGAGATTATCGAATGGCGAAGAGATTGGAGGTGGATCACTTGAGTAGTGGTAAGAGACCTGCGGAGGGCATGATGGAAGCTGGCCCAAGCAATAGAAGAAGGCAGGACTTTAGGAGAGGAAGGGGTCATCAAAGATGTGGAGAACGTTTCCACTGAGATTTTAGAAAGGAGCATCCGGTTCTGCAGCCGCCTACGTTGCATACACCGCCTCAACCTCAACAAATTCAGCAACATGAAGGGCGGTGTGGGCTGGTGTGTTTTGAATGCAACCAGCCGGGCCACATTCGACGTTTCTGCCCGCGGTTGTATGGGAATGTCCCTCCTGCTCTCCCTCCGGCAGCTCCGGAGGGCGTGGTTATATGCGTGGTTGAGGACGAGGACAGCGAGGAGGAAACCCCGACCCTACTCGGGATCAAGTGTACGCACTGTACATGACGCAAGAACGGAATCCCCAAGATGTGATTGCAGGTATGATTTAATTGATTATCATGTTTTCATTATCTAACTTAAAGTTGCTTGAGACATACTAAACACCTAGTAATAAGTTTTGGTTATTGGTACTTAGGCACAATTATAGTTGGGGGGAAGATGGCCTATGCGCTGTTCGATACCGGTGCCTCACACTCCTTTGTGTCTGAGCATTTCATTAAGGACATGGAGGGCGTACAATACTTTAATGGTATAGCCCGACGAGTGCGTCTACCGGATGGCTCGGAGATGATTGCAATCGCTAAGTGCGAGTTTGAGATGTTTATTGAAGGAAAGGCCATTAATACGCCTGCCACGGTCTTGAGAATGTTGGAGTTTGACATCATTTTTGGCATGGCGTGGTTGGACTGGCACTTTGTAAGGATTGATTGTGCAGAGAAATGAATCTACTTGAGACATGGAGACTCTAACGTCATCTTCCAAGGTATTAGCTTCGCACCTCGCATGTTGCTATCTTCAGTTCAGACAGTAAAAGCCCATATGAAGGGGGGATGAAGTCTTCATTATCTGGTTCGAGTTGAAGGAGATAGCAGTGGATATAAAAGACATACGGGTAGTGCTGGATTTCCATGAGGTATTTCCTGAGAAACTTCCAGGATTACCCCCGCATAGAAAGGTTGACTTCCAGATTAATCAAGTACCGAGCGCCAAGCCTGTATCCAAGGCCCCTTACCAAACGGCCCCGAAGGAACTCGTGGAGTTTAAAGTTCAACTGCAAGAACTGGTGGAGTCAGGGTTCGTTCGCCCCAGTTTGTCATCCTGGGGAGCCCCTGTATTGTTCATGAAGAAGAAGGATGGGACCCTGCGTTTGTGCATAGACTATCGGGAACTCAATCGGCTGAAGGTGCGGAACACTTATCCGCTACCTCAGATCGATGAGTTGTTCGATCAACTAGTGGGAGCGCATTGGTTTTCTAAGCTGGACTTGCGCTCAGGGTATTATCAGTTGAGAATACAAGAAGGTGACATCGAGATAACGACCTTTAGTTCAAGATATGGACTGTACGAGTTCATTATAATGCCGTTTGGGCTCACAAATGCCCCTTCGGCCTTCATGAGCCTGATGAACAAGGTGTTTGAACCTTATTTGGATATCTTCGTCATTGTTTTCATCGACGACATCTTGGTCTACTCAAAGATGGAGGAGGATCCTGTTGAGCACTTGACCTTGGTGTTGAAGAAATTAAAAGAGCACGCCTTGTTCGCCAAGTTCAGTAAGTGCGAATTCTATCTTAAATAGGTTGCTTTCTTGGGGCATGTGATCAGTGGAGCAGGACTAGCGGTGGATCCGGCCCAGGAACGTGTCGTGAAGGAGTGGTCGCCCTTGAAGTCGGCGGCTGATGTGAGGAGTTTCCTTGGACTTGCCGGGTATTACCGCAAGTTCGTAAAAGGATTTTCAAAGACTGCTCTTCCTCTTACCTCATTGATGAAGAAAGGTGTGCCATTTAAGTGGACACCCCAATGTGAAGCGGCGTTCCAGGAGTTGAAGGATAGACTTACCTCCGCCCCCATCCTTGCACTTCCGTTTGGGAAGGAAGGATTTCAAGTTTACACTGACGCATCATACCAAGGGATGGGAGCGGTGTTGATGCAGCACAGAAACATGATTGCTTATGCTTCAAGACAACTGAAGAAACATGAAATCAATTACCCGGTTCACGATTTGGAGCTTGGAGCAGTGGTGTTCGCCTTGAGGGTTTGGAGGCATTATCTATACGGTGTCCACTGCGAGATCTTTTCAGATCACAAAAACATTTTTGGATCCCTAGATTGATTTGGGCTAGGTTCACTAACTTAGGATCATGTGACCCACAATGTATAGCTAGGGTCATAGATGTGTCCTAGATTCTAGGCAAAGTCCTTAGAGTCAACATCACATGTACCAGCTATCAACAAGACTGCAAGAGACTCAAGACTGAGAAGATTTCAAGGCTCTGTAAAGTGAGTTCGACGTTCGTCGAACTCAGGTAGACGATTGTCGTGCTCAGCTCGACGATCTCAGAGTAAATTCTCTGAGCTGAGCTCGACAAACTTGGTACTCAGGTCAACGAAAACTTGGACACTACAACAACACTTCAAGTTCAGAAAACATCAAGATATTCTAAGTCCTTAGTATCAGACTTTGGTCGACGAACTTAGTTCTCAGCTCGACGAACTCTATTATTTGGTCGACGAATCTTTGGACTACTATAGCATTCTGTCAAGACTATGTTCTCTAGTCTCAGGTCGACGAACCCAGTTCTCTGGTCGACAAATTCTGGACTCTATACTTCAACACTTTCAGTCAGAAATTATTCTAAGTCCAGACTGAACTCCAGTCGACGAACACATTTACCAGCTCGATGAACTTCAGACTCAGAATAGGCAAAGTTCAGAAGAGACATCAGTTGAGTTTCCAGCTAGACAATCATGGAACTCAGCTCGATGAACAAAAGTCGTCTGGTCGACTAACAGAACATCTCAGCTCAATGAACTTTGGACTCAGTTCGACGATTTCTGTCATATATTCGATGATTCCAGACTAAGTCATTTCCAGCCCTTTCCCCATTATTACTACAATAATTCCTCAGTAATCAATGCTCTAACATTCTCTGAATATAACCGTTAGAGGAGTATTGATTGGGATATTCTCCAGGATTATTGCCTGCCATTTTTCAACGGGACAGTTGGGGAAATTATTCAATGCTACTTATTCTCTAGGCCGTCAGCATTGAATGAAGAAGGAATTCAAAATTCAAAAGTCCAATTTCCCCTGGAAAATATATAGCGAGATTTTTCTCTTTTCTCACATACACATACAGATACACAAACAAACAGACAGATAGAAAGAAAGTTAGAAACATATACAGAGAGAAGATTTCTGAATCAGACAAGAAAAACTCAACCCGTTTGCTATCAGTCTGACACAAGATTTCTGATACTGAAGAAGAACAATCATTCAAATATCAAGAGTCTTCATTCTTAAAACTCCTCAGGACACTTCATAGGACAACAAATCTTCCATATGTCAAAGAAGTTCCTGAAGTTCTCTCTGATCAAGGCTGAAAGCTTGAAGGCCTATCACCCTGTGCAAAGCTCCAGTTCTCCTGAACTCTTCTACATCTCAGGGGGAGCTTTGACAACATCACTGAATCCACTTAAGTCTTCTCAGTTTATTGAGAAAGAGAAGACCTCATCACTCTCTCATCCCCACCTTTGTAAAGGGTTGTCATCTCCCTTCAAAAGTGATTCATGGTTACAAGTCACCTGATCAAAAGACTTGAGGATTTAGTTTTTGAGCAGCTGATCAAAAGCTCATTGGTGTCAGACACCTGATCAAAAACCTGAGTGGATTCCTACCAGGATGGTAGAAGAGTGGATGTACTCAGGTTGGGGAACCACTATAAAATTTCTTGTGTCATCTGGTTGCCCCTTTTCTTTTTGTTCTTGTTGTGTGATGAATTGTACATATACGCATTTTTGTGTATAATAAATAAGTCGTTTTAGTTACTTCTTGTCATTTTTACTTATTTTTCCTTAATAAATTACTCATATTTTTGTAAATATTTTGCTTACATAATTTATTTTATTTTTCAGGAAAAAAATAAAAATCTGCCAAAAATTGACAAGTCACGCTCGTGACTTGCTGGTCACGCCCGTGACTGGGGCGTTACATCGCAAAACCCATGGAATCCGCAAATGTTGAAGAAATAGCTTGACACGCCCGGTCACACACCCGTGACATGACCCGTATCCAGCGCTCGACGATTTCCACTCGACGATTTCCGCGCTCGCCGATTTCCGATCGACGATTGTCGAACACCCGTCAGGCCCATGATCTGGAGCGTGACCACTCCATCAAGCTCGACGAAATGTTCCGCTCGACGATTCTCTGCTCGACGAAATTCGCGCTCGATGACTTTGCGCTCTACGATCATCGACACCTCTGCGACACACCCAGAGGCACGCCCGTGACCTGGGGCATGACTCCTCTTCCCGCTCGATGAATTTTCCTCTCGATAATTTCCGCTCGACGTTTGTCAAGTGTCGACTCAACCCAACACGCCCAGCGTCACGCCGTGACCTGGGGCGTGACTTCTCCACCTGCCCGACAAGACCTGCGTGACGAATTTTGACGCACTGCGCCCAGATCCACCTCCTCGACACGCCCAGCATCACGCCCGTGACCTGGGGCGTGACCGCTGCGTGACCGACACGTGTCCAGCCCGAAGTCCACTTTCCCGTCAAATCGCTAGCCGCATTTTGTACAGTGTTGACACGCCCCCCTACACGCCCGTGTCAGAGGGCGTGTTCTTCAAATATTTTTGTCTATAAATTCAAGTTCTCTGCTTAAGTTCTTGTTCCTTCTTTTGAAACACCCGTCACGCCCGTGATCACGCCCGTGATCTGGGGCATGATTCTGCTCGACGATTCTCCGCTCGACGAAATTCGCTCTCGACGACTTTCCTCTCAACGATCGTCGACACCTCCGCGACACGCCCAGGGGCTCGCCCGTGACCTGGGGCGTGACTCCTCTTCCCGCTCGACGAATTTTCCTCTCAAAAATTTCCGCTCGACGTTTGTCGAGTGTCGACTCAACCCAACACGCCCAGTGTCACGCCGTGACCTGGGGCGTGACTTCTCCACCTAGCCGACAAGACCCGTGCGATGACTTTTGACGCACCGCGGCCAGATCCACCTCCTCGACACGCCCAGCGTCACGCCCGTGACATGGGGCGTGACGCTGCATGACCGACAGGTGTCCAGCCTGAAGTCCACTTTCCCGTCAAATCGCCATCCGCATTTTGTACAGTGCTGACACGCCCCCCTACACGCCCGTGTCAGAGGGCGTGTTCTTCAAATTTTTTTGTCTATAAATTCAAGTTCTCTGCTTGAGTTCTTGTTCCTTCTTTTGAACTATTTTGGATAAGGTGTTGTGCTACTGGAATGCTTCCAAGGGTTATGTAAGGGATATTTTCTCCCCCTCTCCTTAGCTTTTATTTTCGTGTCTCTGTAACTCGTCTTTTTATTTAATGAAATGTGTTTTTCTTCTCTTATATTGCCTTTGGAATGGATCTATGCAACTCACACCTTATGCAATCTTATTTGCTTTTGTTTTAACTTAGTTTTTTTCATTTCTTTTTTATACGGGTGTGTGTGTATGAGGTTTGTTTTCATGTTCTTATACATAGGAAATTTTATTTAGTGTTGTTAAATTAAGATTTTTATAGCCTTTTATGCATTCTTGTAGATCCGTAAAAGCATTTTAAAGTGATTTTCATTTTCTCTAACTTAGATTTTCTTATTTAGGATGTAAAACTTTTCATTATTTTCACTTTATTTGCACTTTTTAGCACATTTACAGAGTTATAGGAATGATTATATAGTCGTTTTAATTTTTCGAGCATTTCAATTTTCATTTTAAATTTTTTTTCTTTTTAATTTTTCTGTCTTCTTTTTACGAATTTCTACCGCATTCTAGCGGTAGAAATGCAATCATTTCTTTTTTTCGAGCACTTGCATTTTCATTTGTATTTGCAAAACTTTTTTCCAGTTTAATTTTTCTTTTCACTTTTTATGCATTTCTACCGCATTCTAGCGGTAGAAATGCAGTTGTTTTTATTTTTAGGTAACTTAGTTTTTTTTTCATTTCTGTACGTGTGTGCATTTATTTCTGCCTACTCGTTAAGAGTTAAATGACGCTTTGCTTTTTTTTTTTACTTTCTATAAAGTGCGTGAGTTTATAATTTTCTTTATTTCCGCCTACTCATTTGAGTTAAATGGTAGGCCTTTATTTTCCCTACTCATTTGAGTAGGATTTGTGTGTTTGTGTTTTACTTTATGTCGAGAGTGTGTGTGTGTGAGTTTTAATTTTTGTCGAGTGTGTGCGTGTGAGCATTTATTTAGTCCTACTCGTTTGAGTAGTACCCGCTTTCTTTCTCCCGCCCACGCATTTGTGCCGGGACTCGCATTTTACCACTTTCATTTCAGTTCTACTCATTTGAGTAGGACTTGCAATTTTCTGCTTTCCTTTACTGCTTTATTTTACTGCTTTCATTTTTAGCTTTCTTTACTGTTGATGCACGAAAACACAAGGGGGGTCGAGCACAACCAGCTAACTTGTTCGATCACAGGGGGAATAGGGAGACTGCGAGTAGCGATCTACTAAGCGGATGAGAGCTGGAAGAAGAGCAGGGCCGTGAACCACGGCAACAACAGACTTCGCCCGTCGCGGCCTGAATGCCTCTCTTGCGACGGGCTTTCCCTTGATTGAAGAAGGAATTGGTTACAAGTGAAAGGAATAGACTGAGGGAAGTAGAGCTAGGGGGAGTCCGCAAGGCACAAGATTCGAGTCCGCAGCCTGTAACAAGTAGGCTCCAGGGTCCGAGTCAGCGTGCCTTGAGTGCACCACCTCCCCCCTATTTATAGGATAGGGGGCCTGCCCAAACGGGCAGGGCTAAAATAACCGGCTGCCCGGGGTACAGGAGAACCGGGCAGCGGTGACGGGAAGCAAAAAGAAAGAACACGCCAGTCCGCACAGAAGTGGCGGACTGGGCTCGCGAGCTGGAGCTTCCACTGCTGCTGGGCGCGCCTATAGAAGGGCGGCGGCCTGGGCGGACGAGATACTGCGTCCGCCGCTGGAGAACCTGTTGCCCAAAGCGCCGGCGGACTGAGCGGACTGGTCCCTGTGTCCGCTGCTGGAGTCCCATACTTGGCGCCTGACTGGTGCTATTGCCGGACTGGGCGGACGGACAACTTGCGTCCGCGCCTGCTGAAAGGGGGCTTTGGAATCTTGGAGTATGTTGCGGACTGAGGGTTTAACATAATCCCCGCACATTTTCAAGTTTCCAGAAAACTTCGAAAATGTTTTCTTAACCGCTGAGTCCGCAAATCTTGAAAACCCCGCCACCGCTATAAATAACGCTGGAGGGTCTGGATCTGTTGAGAATCTTGATCGATACGGGGCGCTACTCACCACTTGCGGTCTCAACTTTCCAGTCCGGCATGGCAAGACTTGGAGCTTTCTTGTCTAGCGTTACTGCAAAAGGCGACCTGGAGCATACAACGCCTATGAAGACCAAAAAGATTGTGAAGAGGTCGACAGGAAAAGATCCTGTCCGCTCCATAGGAGAGAGTTCCCAGAGCCAGAAGCCTGCGGAGAAAGCAGTCCGCCACGTCGATGTTTCTGCTCGCAAAGATGCCGTAGTCGACGCCGA
Source organism: Platanthera guangdongensis (assembly GCA_039583875.1). Lineage (NCBI taxonomy): Eukaryota > Viridiplantae > Streptophyta > Magnoliopsida > Asparagales > Orchidaceae > Platanthera > Platanthera guangdongensis. The sequence continues at coordinate 115,182,516 of CM077163.1, forward strand.
ACCGTTGAGGAGTGAGAAGATGGCAACCATGTCGGATTCCGCTCCTTCTCAGAAAACCGCAACCTCGGCGGACACTGCTGGCGAACACATGGAGACTGACATATCTTCCCCCAATGCCTCGGTGCAAATCGTTGACTTGGACGAAGAAGACCGACGGACTGAGGTAGGGGACGACGCGCCCTCAAAGGCATTGTCTGCTGTGAATCCTGAACCTGTCCGCGCTGACCAGCCCGATTTAGGGGGGTCCGCCGTGGATGCTGCTGAGAAGACCGCCAAGAAGAAGAAGAGGAAGAGAGACGGAGCGACCGTCGCCGAGCGGGTTGAGAAGAAGCTTCGCGCAATGAAGGAGAAGAACGTCTCTAAGCGGACTGGGGCGGCGGACTTACAACACAGGCCGCGCGAAAAATAAGTTCCGGACGGCGATCTGGTTACTCCGGAGGCCCAAATCCAGGGAGAGAATTCCCTCTCAACGGTCAGTCTTTCCACAGATGAGATATTTGATTCCATAGACGTCGATCAACTTGATTTAATCCAGGACTCCTTGCTGGTTGTGCTGCAGCAGAACGAGGCGAAAATCGCTGGAGATAAGGGTGACGAACTCCCTTCCTTGTCCGCTGCGGAGGAAGAGGAGAGGGAGAGGCTGAAGGAGAAGATAGAGGAGCAAAAGAAGCAAATCGTTGCTCATGTCGCTGCGGTCGGGGCAGCCTCGCAGCAGGCCGTGGCGGACAAAGCCGCTGAGGATCTGCGGATTGCTGCGGAGCTGATGCGGTCAGGTAAACTTCAGCCGGCGCCCAAATACTTTCAACGCAAGTGGCTTTACAGGTCGCCGCCGCGGACGTCAAGACCGATCAAAATTATCACCAAGACGGACGATATCGTGGTCTCAACAAGTGCGGCTGCCGAAAGAAGAGCAAGGGTTCACCGCGAATGGAAAAAGCGGTTAAGCGCCTTTGACCCGGAGCGGGCTAGGCGGCCAATCATCTTCGATAGTCGGAAACTCGCTGCCGCTATATCTGAAAGTGATCTTTTATCCTTTCTTTGAGTCCGCCGCGAACTGCCTTTGAATGCGAAGTTGACTTTATTTGTTGCAGGTAGAAAGTCGCTGCCGGGCTCCATCGAGAGCGGCGAGATCGTGGTCACACCCAACACCGGTGCCGACGCGGTCTCACACGTGGAGTCCGCGGAAGATGAGCCGCCTACCCTGAGTATGGTACAAGAGTTAGAGAAGAAATTTGAAGATGCAGTGTGTCAAAGCAGAGTTAGAGAAAGCGGCGGAGCGCGAGAGGGCGTCCGCGGCGCGCGAGAAAGCGTCTGCGGAACGCGAGAAGGCGCTCAAAGACCAGGTCGCCAGCATCTCGCGGGCGCTAGGAGAGGTCTGAAAGGGAAAAGAAAAGGCTCGCGGATGACGTCCGATACTACAGAGGCAAGCACTTGGCGTCGGCTCGTGAAGGAAAGGAGAAGCGGACTGCTGAAGTCGCTGAGCAGAGGCCGCGGGCGTCAGATCGCGCGGCTTCGGAGATCGCCGCACCGGCAGGTGGTATCCCACGCGCTGCGGATGAGGAGCCGAGGCCGGCCGCGGAGCCAATGGTGCCCCTCAGTCGAGTTGACCGGGAAGCCGCCCATATGCACCGGACTATAAACGTCATCCATCATCATCTCTGCCGTGTATACAGTGAAATTCTTCAGATAAGCGATCAGGCGGCTCATCTATGCAGGGACAGGGCAGAAAGGCCGGCGCGGACCGATAACAGGGACCGCTGAGTCCGCAATGCCTTGAACTTTTATCTGATTAAATGTATATTGTTTGTATGATCGCTCCAAATAATGCTGTGCTGTGAACTGAATTTTAGTTAATCTGTGCGGACTCAGATTATATATCCGCTATTCATGTAGTTTAATTCTTGTGACGTGGCGATTTGTGCGAATTCATGCTGTGTCTGCTTCTCATTATTTAACCTGCAGGTGGGAAAATATGCGACCTGGGCGGATAGGAAACTGCGACGGCCACAACTTGGCCCTGAATTTCCCTTGGAATGTTAATTTGTTATTGTATCCACGTTATTTGTTTTGCTTTTTTAATTCTTTGCGGACTGTGCGGATTGAATATGCGACCTGCGCGGACTGGCCAAAAAGCTGTCAGAAACTTTATCTATAAATACTGCCTTCTGCTTTCTTTATGTAGGAAATTGCTGAAGTAAAAGGAATCCTGCGGCCTGCAACATGGTGTCCGCGCGCACTGATGCTGCAGTCGCCTTCCATTCTGCCGATCACAGAAAATGTACTTTGAAGGAGGCTGACTTGGCTGCCTTCGTCGAAAAGAAGATGGCGGACTCAAACATACTTGTCCGCCTACCCGCCCATCAGGAAAGGTTGAATTTTTCGACGGCGACCCAGATCGCCATTCCTGTTGATCACTTCGACAGCGGATTCAGGTTCCCGCTCTTATGGGAGCTTGCTGCAATTTTCGAGCTCTACGGGATGGTCCCTGGCCAGCTTGCGCCGAATACCCTTGCTGCGATCTGCAGCTACATCTCTTATCTGCGATCTGAAAAGATTGCCTTCTCAATGAACATCTTCCGCAAAATATTCTCCGTCCGCTCTATAACCGCCTCCGAAAGCCGCCCCTATAAGGGAGTAATATACTTCTACTGCAGGGGGATGAAGGTAGTGGGTCTTCCAAACAAGATCCACAACTGGACCTCGAGGTTTTTAATTTTTGAGGGCGACCTTGGGTTCGCGCACACATATCCGCAGGTGCGCGCGGACTCTGTCTTCAAAAATGTACAGCTGGACGACCTGGAGTCCGCAATCGTCGAGTCCCTAGCGAATGCCAGGCTTGACATTGAATACTACCTTCCGCTGCTGGCGAGCTTGGCGGATATCTTGCCTGAGGACAGTAAGTAATTTTGCGGGCTCAGCTTTTGTATCCGCCGCGACCATGCTGTTAATTCTAGTTCTCTTTTTGCAGCGACCTTGGCGGTGCCCGCTAACTTGCCGCAGACCCCCAGCGGCTTCACTCCTACACAAAGGGAGAAGAAGGAAGCAGTCGCCAGAAAGAGGAAGGAGGAAGGGGATCCCGCAGCGGACTACTCTTCCTCAGAAAGTTTCTCAATGGCTGGCTTCGGTATCAGCCAGAAGGACCTCAGGGGGAACCCCATGGTCCATTGGCACAGCAAAAACAAACACGTCCGCCTATCCACCGCGCTTCCTTCGTGGAAGAGTCCGCGGATATCACGCCACGTGCATGTCGCGATCTCCGCGCTGTATGGAAAGCGCAATCTGAGCGACCTCAAGAAAGTGCCCGCCGCCGACCTCCCTCTGCTGGCCTCTCAGGCCTCTGCGAACAGCGCGGTGACAAATCACTATGTTGCCACTCTGGCCAGAGACCTGTTGAGGCAGAATGAACAGCTTCAGAAGGATAACAAAGTGCTGAAGGAAAGGAACGCGCGGATGGGAAAAAGGAATGCTCGGCAAAGAGAGGAGCTGGCGGTGAGTTGCATTTGCCGCGGTCTAGATTTTCTATCCGCCGCGATCTGTGATGTTTGCAATCTTGTTTTCCGCAGGTCGCCTATGACTTGGAGAACAAAACATTCCAGGCCGCCATGCTCCCTTTTGTGATGGAGACTGTTGAGGTTGCTGTTGAGCGACTGGCCCGCGACGGCCTCATGAAGGAAGGAGTTGGCGGCGTTCCTTTTCTGGAGATCTTCCCGGAGCTGGCCCCTCAGGTCGCAGCGATGGAGAGAGCTAGAAAAGGTAAGGACGTTATTGAGGAAGGCGAAGATGAGGATGAAGACGACGAAGAAGAAGAAGAGAAAGAAGAGAAAGAAGACGGAGGCTCGCAAGGCGAAGAGCAAGGTGTCAGGGAAAATGCAGACGATGCTGCATCGAGCCGACAAGGAGAGGAGCTGTCCGCCGAGTCCGACACCTCTGCCTCTTCCTCTGCTACTGGGAGCTCGCATAGCGGGTCCGCCACTAGTACAGGATCAGGTAGCAGCGGGAGCAGCTCGGGGGGCTATTCTCCAGATGTCGACATTATCGGTGACAGCCCTGCACCTCCTGAGAAGAGACAGCGGACTGATTGATCAATGCATATCTACATATTTTGTTGTTTTTTTTGTAAAAAGTGGTGGACGCAAGACTGCAGTTCGCCGAATATATTGAATGATGTAAAATTTTTTTGATGAAATGGAAAGGATATTTTTTGGCATGTGTGCTTTCTGCAATGCTCTCTTTGCTGATTAGAGATTTATTATTCCACGCTCACCGCACCGATACTTAGCAGTCCGCACAACACGCTTGATAAACCTGAGCCTTTGCTGATTAGAGAATATTGTTCCACTTTGGACCAAGAAACTCAGGCGGACTCTGTCGAGTTTCTCTTGCAGTCCGCATGATATATTATTTATAGTGAACCTTGTTGATTAAAGTATTTAGACATCAACTTATTCAGTATCCGCCTCAGAGAACAGCCAGCTGATAATGCCAGGGGTACTTAGAGTTATAGTTGTAGTCCGCAAGCCAGACCGCACATAATATAAAAGCACATTGATTGTTAACTTGACAAATAATGCGAAAACCATTCCGCGGACTGAGCAGATACAGAAAACTAATCCGCTTATAATAAATCAAACTTGTATAACATGAAAATCATTCTGCGAACTGAGCAGACACAGTCAACCAATCCGTTCATTGTAGATATGATCTATAAACTACCCTACGGACTGAGTGGATACAGAAAACCAATCCGCTAAAGATAACCAGCTTGCAATCCCAAAGCTTCGAATTATGCGGATAACGAATCGAGTCCGCCAACGATAGAAATGATCTATAGCTTGCGACCAGGTGGGCAGGTGAGCCTGAGCGGCATACTTTCCTCACCGGGCTACAAGCTATAAGATCAACCCAAGCAGGCAGACTCTGCGGATAGAGAAAATCAGTCCGCCAAAGATATAGAAATGACCTATAACTCGCGACCAGGTGGGCAGGTGAGCCTGGGCGGCATACTTTCCTCACCGGGCTACAAGCTATAAGATCAACCCAAACCGGCGGACTGCGCGGACAGAGAAAACCAGTCCGCATAATATTCCCTGCAAAAGCAAGACCCTCATTTGGCAGAACGGTTCCCTGCCCTCTTGCCTGGAGTACAGTCTAAACTGTGGGTCTCCTGCAGGCACTGCTTGAGGGTACCATGGAGTGTTCGAGAGTTACAAGCTAAGATGACCCGCGGGCAGGTGAGCCGGAACGGCATACTTTCCTCATGTGATCATCGAAGTTGTAACAATATCCCTAAAGCGGCATGGTAGAGCTTTACACCCACCTTGCCCTCCATAATGCAAAGGTGGGGTCAGGTACCTGCCGGGATCCGAAGTCCAGAATCCAACCGCGCTAGAGCCTGCAAGCTCCCACTACACGGTGCGAAATCTCCTCGCAACACGTGGTCTTCGTGGTGTTACGCTAATGACAACGGCTCTAGGGGAGGTCTAGCTGAACTCGGCGATGTCTCCTGGTATCAGGGAACCGTTATAGGTCTTTGGGAGAGAGAGAAAACACTAGAAAAAGGTGTTAGTATGGATTCTTAAACATATTCGTATAGCAAACATAAGGAAGAAGAAAGTTTGAGTGTAGAACCGTTTTTGAAATCTCTCTTAGCACTTTATCTGTTATGATTACAACAAAAACACTCGAAGAAGTGTTAGCAAGCAGTTTCTATTCATAATAGTTCTTGAAGAGGATATACAAAGTAGAAAAAAGGAGGTTTTAAGAATAGAACCGCTTGAGATCATCTCCGTTCCAGGTGTGCGGTATATCCACTCCTTCGTGAGTCTGCAAGCGGTAAGCGCTGCTTTTTAACGCTTCCTTGACGACAAAAGGGCCGGCCCAATTCGGATTAAGCTTTCCAACTGAACCAGCTCTTGCAGCAGCATCAACCTTCTTTAGAACTAGATCTCCCACTTGGAAGTGTTTGATCCTTACATTCTGATCGAAGTAACGGGCCATCCTCCTTTTGACCTCTTCCTGCCTTATGGCTGCTTGGTCTCTGACCTCCTCGATGTGTTCCAAGCTGAACCTCATCTCCTCATTATTCAACTCAGCCCAATCATAGACACCTTCTCTTGCAAGCAGCAGTCTGGGTGACGGGAATTCAAACTCAATCGGGATGAGTGCCTCTGAGCCATGAGAGAGTTTGAAAGGAGTCTCCCCGGTTGCGGATGATGGCGTTGTCCTAAGGGACCAGAGGACTGATGGAAGCTGATCAGCCCAACTGCCCTTGAGATTCTGCACTTTCTTCTTGAGCAAGTTGAGGATCTGCTTGTTGGCAGCTTCCACCTGGCCATTGCTTCTGGGATGATGAACTGATGCAAAACGCAGCTCTGTTCCGATCTGCCTGCAAAAATTTATCATCTCTGAGTTGTTGAACTGTGGCCCATTGTCAGTGATTATTGCCATTGGTATCCCGTGCTGGCAGACAATTTCTCCCCAAATGAAGTTCTTGACGATCTGAGTCGTTGTCTTAGCCAATGCCTTGGCTTCGATCCACTTGCTGAAGTAGTCGATCATTACGATGATAAAACGCCGTTGCCCGCTTGCCAAGGGAAAAGGACCAATGAGATCCATTCCCCATGTAACACCTCCCCTGTAATAGACGTATAATATGGGTCCGGCCGGGGCCCCACAACATACGAACACCACAGCTTCAGTATTAAAAGTTGATATAGATACCCAAACTCAAAACACTTGCACAACACAGCGGAAAACCAAGCACAACTAGAAGTTATCCACTAATCCAAAAGAGTAAACAAATGGCCTTAAGGCCTTACATCAAATGTCCAAAAGGGTAAACAGTACAACCAAACATGAATGTGCTCAGCACTCCTAGTCTACCTCGGCATGCAAGCCGGACAAAATAGTCTCAAACATACATCATCAAAAGTAGTGCTACAAAAGAGAAAACACTTCATGGGCTTAGGCCTTTTTGGCCGGCGTGCTAGCTCCTGCGTGCGATCCTTGCCCTGTAAAAATTATTATTAACGTGGGTCAGCAAAGGCTGACCTCAAACTGTGTAACAACACATCTCCTCCCGCCGCCCCTAACGGACCCCGGGGAACCCTCCAACCTGCAAGTCAGCACTTCATATGCAATATAAATTTCTATAAATAGAAATACACTAAAACAGGCTTGGATGTCTCAATCAACAAACATGTTCTCTACTGGTTGAGCATATAAAGAAAGGGCCTATTATGCAACATGAATGCAACACCCGGGCTTCACCCAGGGTACCCTAAACCGTATGCATCTAGCACAACATCACAACATTTGGGTACTCACATTTCCCCAATTGGCATAAAGCCGCAAACATTGAGGAGACACAACTCCCTCACACGGCGCACAGGCCGCCACATGGAAATCTTGCCAAGGCCCCACCCGCTCGTGGGCTTAGCCCCGGGCTTGCCTGCAAGCCCTGACGTCTCATGTCAGGATTCCAACAACCACAGGCTGACCGATTCTAAGAAGCCTTGCTGGACCCCACCCGCTCATGGCCTCTTTGCCCGGGCTTGCCCCAAGCTTGGCATTCTCGTCAGTCTCACAGAAGGGGACTAGTCTCGCCGGGACACTCTCCACACATGACGCACGTGTCACGGGATAGCCAGCCGACCACGGAGACATAGCCACGCCTTGGCACAACACAACCAAGACTAAACACATCGCAATCCCTCTTTGTACCGCAGCGTTCCCGCGCACCAAGGAAAACATCTCCAACTCGTGCGGAGCTAACCTTGTCCACCAAGGAAACCATCTCCATTCTCATTTGGAGCTAACCTTGTCAAGGAAACCATCTACCACCACGAGGAGCTAACCTTGTCCGGATTCGACTACATGTACTCTTTTCAAGCAAACGGGACAATCACCACCACAACACAAACGGCATCTTGCCGCATCGGGAACCTCTACGAATCCCTAAGTTCGTTCTATGCAACATCACCGTGTCGGACTAACGGTCGCGACTACGGCTTCACCCACCATGCCTAATCCACTAGCGAAGCGGATCTCTAATGCAAAATATGCCGGGGACGGACTCAATCGACCCGGAAGTTCCTCTTGAAACTTGGCAAGCCAAAACCCTCTCATTTGAGAGTTTGGTGCCCAAAAATTAGAGAAAAGAAAACTAGATGATGCTAAAACGTGCATCCTAAAGACCGAGAGGAGAGATGTCGTTACCTTCCGACTCCTCTTCCTTGCCATGGCAAACTATCCGGATGGAAAACTTCGCAGCGGTCTAAGCTCCACGGATCCGGACTCGGCTCGCGATTCGGAGCTCCGACACCCTTCCTACAGCCCAAGAGTTCTTCTTCTTCCTCCTTGCTCTAGGTTTTCTCAAGATCTTAGAAAGAGAGAACTTGGAAAAAGTGAGGATCTGCAGCCCTAACTTCGGGCTTAAATCCCCAGGAGATGGCCTGAACCGTTAGATCCCAAAACCAGAAAAAGACTGGCTGCGATTCGCCTGGAAAATAAAAGATCTGGGCCGAACACGGCCTGGCACACGCCCGTGTCCAGGGCCGTGTGCCTCATTCGCCGTCTCAAATCGACGCGCCTGGAATCAGACACGGGCATCCGACACGCCCGTGTTCAATCTGACACGCCCGTGTCCCCAGTGACACGGCCGTGTGTCCTGCCGTGTAGCTCCAACGACACGGCCCCAACACCAACCCGAGAGGTGACACGGCGTGGGACACGCCCGTGTCCCAAGCCGTGTGCCCCAGTCTCGACACACTGTCGAGCACAAAGTGTCGACACTTGGGCCGAGTGTCGACACGGCCTCGACACGCCCTACGACACGCCCGTGTCGCAGGCCGTGTTCCCCACTCTCGACACTCTGTCGAGCACAAAGTGTCGACACTTGGGCCGAGTGTCGACACGGCCTCGACACGCCCTGCGACACGCCCGTGTCGCAGGCCGTGTGCCTCACTCTCGACACTTTGTCGAGCACAAAGTGTCGACACTTGGGTCGAGTGTCGACACGGCCTCGACACGCCCTGCGACACGCCCGTGTCGCAGGCCGTGTGCCTCCTGCCAGAACCCAAAAAATTTCCAGAACAGCAGACTGAACCTCTTGCAAAAACTGGGGTGTTACAACTCTCCCCCACTTAACTGAATTTCGTCCCGAAATTACCAAACAAAAGGGTACACAACTTAAATTGTACCTGACAAAAATAGTTCTGGATAGTCTTCTAGCATGGCATGTTCTCGCTCCCACGAGAACTCCTCACGACCGCAGTTGTCCCAACGAACTTTCACAAGTTTAACTTCTTTATTCCGCAACTGCCGAATCTCTGAATCTTCTATAGCGATTGGAAGGACTCGCGTCCTCAAGTCTTCCTCAATCGGCACCGATGCCGGCTCAAACACCACGCTAGACTCCACCAAGGCTTTCCTCAACACGGAGACGTGGAAGACGTCATGTAATCCACTCAAATCTGCGGACAATGCCAACCGATAGGCTGCTTCTCCTATCCGCTCAACAATTTCAAAAGGCCCCAAAAACCTTGGACTCAACTTCTTGAGTCGGCGAATCCGCGAGACGCCTTTGAACGGCTTGACCTTCAGATAAACCCAATCACCAACTGCAAATTCTAACTTCCGGTGACGAGCATTAAAATATTTCGCTTGCCTGTCTTGTGCCACCTTCATACGCTCTTGGATGGTTCGTACCATCTCACAAGCGTCAACTACCGCATCCTTCCCCAGAAGTTTGGTGTCTCCCGCCTCTGCCCAAGACATTGGCGTTCGACACCGCCTCCCATACAAAGCTTCGTATGGGGCCATCTTTATGCTAGCTTGAAAACTGTTGTTGTACGCAAATTCTACCATGAAGAGGTGATCCTCCCACCTCTTGCCAAAATCGAGAACGCACATCCTCAACATATCCTCCAACGTACGGTTCGTCCTCTCCGTTTGCCCATCGGTTTGAGGATGGAACGCCGTACTGAACTTTAGCTTCGTGCCCAAGCTCTTCTGAACAAGTCTCCAATCCTTGGACGTAAATCGTCCATCGCGATCACTGACTATGCTCTTCGGAATTCCGTGCAGTCGCACAATGTTGCGAACATACAACTCCACCAGCTTCTCCACGCTGTCCTCTTTCCGGTTCGGGATGAAGTGAGCCACCTTGGTTAGGCGATCCACGATCACCCAAATAGCATCATTCCCATGCTGCGATCTAGGCAAACCATGCACAAAGTCCATGGAGATGTCCTCAAATTTCCACTCAGGAATTGGAAGGGGCTTCAGGAACCCGCCCGGTTTCTGACATTCGGCCTTCACCAAGGCACATGTTTGGCAACGACTCACATACAAAGCCACATCTCGCTTCAACCCCGGCCACCAAAAGGATTTCTTCATATCCAAGTACATCTTTGTACTGCCCGGGTGAATGGAGTACTTTGAGAAGTGAGCCTCAAACATCAACTCCTCACGGAGATTGCCAAACTGCGGTACACAAACCCTTCCGCCCTTCCTCAGAATCCCATCAATCATCTCCCAGGTGCTGCTCTCGCCCGTTTGAGACTCCAACACAAAAGGTTGAAACTCCACATCCAACCGAGTCGCTTCCCGAATACGGTCGGACAAATCGCTTTGCACTTCAATCCAGTTCAACCGAGCCACGCTAGACTCGCCCCTCGCAACACATTCCAATCCAAGGGACTCCCATTCCCGTACCAACCGCTCATCATGAGCTTCGATCCAATTTCCTAGCCCCGAGTACTTTCTACTCAACGCATCCGCCACCACATTGGCTTTACCCGGCGTGTACTGAATCGCCACTTCGTAGTCCCCAAGAAACTCAACCCATCTGCGTTGCCGCATATTCAAGTCCTTTTGATCCAAGAGATACTTCAGGCTTTTATGGTCCGTGAAGATCTCCACTCTTGCGCCATAAACATAATGCCGCCAAATTTCAGCGCGAAGATTACCGCCGCCAACTCCAAGTCATGGACGGGGTAATTCCTCTCATGAGGTTTCAGCTGTCTAGACCCAAAGGCTATCACCTTCCCATGTTGCACCAAAACGCAACCCAGACCGCATCCCGATGCGTCACTGAAAATTTGAAATCCATCGGTCCCTTGCGGTAAACTCAGGATCGGAGCCATCATAAGCCTCTCCTTTAGTGCCTCGAATGCTTGACCGCACTCTTGGGTCCACACAAATTTATGGTCTTTGCGAGTGAGAGAGGTGAGGGGTAGAGCTATCTTCGAGAAATTCTCCACGAATCTCCTATAATACCCGGCTAGTCCAAGAAAACTTCGGACTTCCGCCACGGTCCTCAACACCGGCCAATCTCTGATGGCCTCCACCTTCGCTGGATCCACTGCCACCCCACCCATCACCACTAATCACGTGGCCCAAAAATGCCACCTTCTCCAACCAGAACTCGCATTTGGAGAATTTTGCATACAACTCATTCTCCCTCAACACTTGCAAAACTATTCTCAAGTGGGTCTCATGCTCCACTTCCGATTTGGAAAACACCAAGATGTCATCAATGAAAACAACCACAAAAGAATCTAAGTATTCCCGGAATACCCGATTCATCAGATCCATGAACACCGATGGTGCGTTCGTCAGCCCGAACGGCATCACCGTAAACTCAAAGTGTCCATACCTTGTCCCAAAAGCAGTCTTGGGTATGTCCTCGTCCCGAATTCGTAGCTGATAGTATCCCGACTTCAAGTCCAACTTCGAATATACCACTGACCCCACCAATTGGTCAAACAGGTCGTCTATTATCCGAGGGATCGGATACTTATTCTTGACGGTCAACTTATTAAGCTCTCGGTAGTCTATGCACAGGCGCATGCTACCGTCTTTCTTCTTCACAAACAACACCGGTGCGCTCCACGGTGAAGAACTGGGTCTAATATACCCTTGCTCCAACAGTTCCTTTAACTGAACCTTAAGTTCCGCTAACTCCTTTGGTGCCATCCTAAATGGAGGACGTGACACCGGTCTAGCCTCCGGCACTAACTCGATCGAGAAGTCGATCTCCCGCCGAGGAGGCGCTCCAGGAAGTTCATCCGGAAACACATCCTTGAACTCTGCCACCACAGGCACTTCCTCAATCGACAGTTGAGAGACGAACCTCCAATAACGCTACAAGCGCTACACCACCCTGGTTAACCGCCCGCACCAACTGCATGGCCGATATCAGGGAACAGGCCACTCCACCAAGGCCCTCAAACTTGACTTCTGCTTGCCCTTTACTCCTTAAGGTCACCACCTTAGAAAGGCAGTCAATACTGGCGCGCTGCTCTGCAAGCCAGTCCATACCCAAAATGACATCGAACTCTACTAATGGTAACACTGCCGCTTCCAGAGCGAAGACAACTCCGTCTAGCTCCCAACAAATGCGCCCTTTAGCCCCGGTGGTCATAGATGACCCATTGGGCATGCGCACTTTCAGCTCTGCTCCCACGAGAAAGACTCAAACTCCTATTCTCCGGATGAAGCTCTCCGCAAGAAAGGAGTGCGATGCTCCTGTATCAAACAATACCCTAGCGGGGTATCCGAAACTAACACGAAGCCTACAACATAGACATTACACAAAAAATCTAAAAGGATGAAGCACAAAATTAAACTTAAATTCTCTTCATACCTGTCACCACATCCGACTGGCGGATCGCTTCTTGCTGTCCAAGGTTGTAGCCCTTGGTTGCACCGGTTGGAACCGAGAAGCGCTCGACTCCGCCATCTTTCCTTTCTCTGCAGCACTGGGGCCCGAGCGCACAGACTGCTCCTGCTTTGACTCTTGCCCCGCTCCCCCTTGCTGACAAGCACGGCTATGTGCCCAACTTTCCCGCAGTTGTAGCACGTCGGCGGTCCCCTAGAGTGGGAACCCCCAGGCGTCCAGTTGCTCCTCTCACCAGATCTGGAAGTGGAAGGCTTCTTCCTCCACCTACTCCCATCAGACTTTCCATGAGATTGGGAAGGCTTCCCTTCCCCTTGCTTGGGAGTAAAACCCTTACGGCGTTGGGTTCGCTCCAAATCATTCTCCAAACTCCTGGCGGCTTCAACTAACTCATTAAATCCCGCCCTCTTCATGGAGATGAGGGGCTGCCTCAGATTCTCCCTCAAACCTTGGTAGAAGAGGTTATCCCTCTCTACATCATCAGCCATTGTCGTTCCCCGCATAACGACCCAAACGGGTGAACTCTTGCACGTACTCATCCACCGTCTTGTCTCGCTGCATTAGATGCAGAAACTGCCTCTGCAGGGCCAACCGAGTTGAAACTGGGATATACCTCTTAAGAAAAGCGTCCCCAAACTCTTCCACTGACGGGGTGCGTCCCGGAAACTGGCGGCCGCTATGGGCCACCCACCATAACTTGGCATCCCCTTCCAACATGAAAGCCGCATACTCAGCTTTCTTTTCCTCTGGCGTCTCTGCCGCCCTTAACAGTTCTTGAATACGAACCCACCAGTCCTCCGCATCCGTTGGCGTTCCAGTACCCTTGAAGGACGGGGGATGGAAACTCAGGAAGTACTTCATGTGTCGATCTCCATGTCCAACAACTACTCTCTCCGCCAAAGGCTCCACTCGCCTGGCTTCTCCTGCTCCTGGCACGGCCGTTGCCGTATCTGGTGTGGCAGGGGCTGCCACCTGAGCCGCTGCTGCAGCCTGAGCTGCCACCATCGCTTCTGCAAGCATGCGCAGAAGTCGGCCGGGTCTACACCCGTGCCCAAAAGACCTGGAGCAGTAGCACTGCTCGCCGAGAGATCATCCCTTGCTCTTGAAGTGCCCGCCTCGTTGCTTGCACTCTTCAGAAGACAAGAAATAAGGGATTAGTCTCCAATCTCAAGACTAAAACATAAGGACACTCATGGTCCCGCGTTACTCTATGTGGATAACTTCTCTACGCACTGACCTTGAATCCAACCTCGCTCTGATACCAAATTGTAACACCTCCCCTGTAATAGACGTATAATATGGGTCCGGCCGGGCCCCCACAACATACGAACACCACAGCTTCAGTATTAAAAGTTGATATAGCTACACCCAACTCAAAACACTTGCACAACACAGCGGAAAACCAAGCACAACTAGAAGTTATCCACTAATCCAAAAGAGTAAACAAATGGCCTTAAGGCCTTACATCAAATGTCCAAAAGGGTAAACAGTACAACCAAACATGAATGTGCTCAGCACTCCTAGTCTACCTCGGCATGCAAGCCGGACAAAAAGTCTCAAACATACATCATCAAAAGTAGTGCTACAAAAGAGAAAACACTTCATGGGCTTAGGCCTTTTTGGCCGGCGTGCTAGCTCCTGCGTGCGATCCTTGCCCTGTAAAAATTATTAGTAACGTGGGTCAGCAAAGGCTGACCTCAAACTGTGTAACAACACATCTCCTCCCGGCCGCCCCTAACGGACCCCGGGGAACCCTCCAACCTGCAAGTCAGCACTTCATATGCAATATAAATTTCTATAAATAGAAATACATTAAAACAGGCTTGGATGTCTCAATCAACAAACATGTTCTCTACTGGTTGAGCATATAAAGAAAGGGCCTATTATGCAACATGAATGCAACACCCCGGGCTTCACCCAGGTACCCTAAACCGTATGCATCTAGCACAACATCACAACATTTGGGTACTCACATTTCCCCAATTGGCATAAAGCCGCAAACATGAGGGAGACACAACTCCCTCACACGGCGCACAGGCCGCCACATGGAAATCTTGCCAAGCCCCACCCGCTCGTGGGCTTAGCCCCGGCTTGCCTGCAAGCTCTGACGTCTCATGTCAGGATTCCAACAACCACAGGCTGACCGATTCTAAGAAGCCTTGCTGGACCCCACCCGCTCATGGCCTCTTTGCCCGGGCTTGCCCCAAGCTTGGCATTCTCGTCAGTCTCACAGAAGGGGACTAGTCTCGCCGGGACACTCTCCACACATGACGCACGTGTCACGGGATAGCCAGCCGACCACGGAGACATAGCCACGCCTTGGCACAACACAACCAAGACTAAACACATCGCAATCCCTCTTTGTACCGCAGCGTTCCCGCGCACCAAGGAAAACATCTCCAACTCGTGCGGAGCTAACCTTGTCCACCAAGGAAACCATCTCCATTCTCATTTGGAGCTAACCTTGTCAAGGAAACCATCTACCACCACGAGGAGCTAACCTTGTCCGGATTCGACTACATGTACTCTTTTCAAGCAAACGGGACAATCACCACCACAACACAAACGGCATCTTGCCGCATCGGAACCTCTACGAATCCCTAAGTTCGTATGCAACATCACCGTGTCGGACTAACGGTCGCGACTACGCTTCACCCACCATGCCTAATCCACTAGCGAAGCGGATCTCTAATGCAAAATATGCCGGGGACGGACTCAATCGACCCGGAAGTTCCTCTTGAAACTTGGCAAGCCAAAACCCCTCTCATTTGAGAGTTTGGTGCCCAAAAATTAGAGAAAAGAAAACTAGATGATGCTAAAACGTGCATCCTAAAGACCGAGAGGAGAGATGTCGTTACCTTCCGACTCCTCTTCCTTGCCATGGCAAACTATCCGATGGAAAACTTCGCAGCGGTCCTAAGCTCCACGGATCCGGACTCGGCTCGCGATTCGGAGCTCCGACACCCTTCCTACAGCCCAAGAGTTCTTCTCTTCCTCCTTGCTCTAGGTTTTCTCAAGATCTTAGAAAGAGAGAACTTGGAAAAAGTGAGGATCTGCAGCCCTAACTTCGGGCTTAAATCCCCAGGAGATGGCCTGAACCGATAGATCCCAAAACCAAAAAAGACTGGCTGCGATTCGCCTGGAAAATAAAAGATCTGGGCCGAACACGGCCTGCACACGCCCGTGTCCAGGGCCGTGTGCCTCATTCGCCGTCTCAAATCGACGCGCCCTGGAATCAGACACGGGCATCCGACACGCCCGTGTTCAATCTGACACGCCCTGTCCCCAGTGACACGGCCGTGTGTCCCCCGTGTAGCTCCAACGACACGGCCCCAACACCAACCCGAGAGGTGACACGGCCTGGGACACGCCCGTTCCCAAGCCGTGTGCCCCAGTCTCGACACACTGTCGAGCACAAAGTGTCGACACTTGGGCCGAGTGTCGACACGGCCTCGACACGCCCTGCGACACGCCCGGTCGCAGGCCCGTTGCCCCACTCTCGACACTCGGTCGAGCACAAAGTGTCGACACTGGGCCGAGTGTCGACACGGCCTCGACACGCCCCTGCGACACGCCCGTGTCGCAGGCCGTGTGCCTCACTCTCGACACTTTGTCGAGCAACAAAAGTGTCGACACTTGGCCGATTGTCAGACACGGCCTCGACACGCCCTGCGACATCCCGTGTCGCAGGCCTGTGTGCCTCCTGCCAGAACCCAAAAATTTCCAGAACAGCAGACTGAACCTCTTGCAAAAACTGGGTGTTACAACTCTCCCCACTTAACTGAATTTCGTCCCGAAATTACCAAACAAAAGGGTACACAACTTAAATTGTACCTGACAAAAATAGTTCTGGATAGTCTTCTAGCATGGCCTGTTCTCGCTCCCACGAGAACTCCTCACGACCGCAGTTGTCCCAACGAACTTTCACAAGTTTAACTTCTTTATTCCGCAACTGCCGAATCTCTGAATCTTCTATAGCGATTGGAAGGACTCGCGTCCTCAAGTCTTCCTCAATCGGCACCGATGCCGGCTCAAACACCACGCTAGACTCCACCAAGGCTTTCCTCAACACGGAGACGTGGAAGACGTCATGTAATCCACTCAAATCTGCGGACAATGCCAACCGATAGGCTGCTTCTCCTATCCGCTCAACAATTTCAAAAGGCCCCAAAAACCTTGGACTCAACTTCTTGAGTCGGCGAATCCGCGAGACGCCTTTGAACGGCTTGACCTTCAGATAACCCAATCACCAACTGCAAATTCTAACTTCCGGTGACGAGCATTAAAATATTTCGCTTGCCTGTCTTGTGCCACCTTCATACGCTCTTGGATGGTTCGTACCATCTCACAAGCGTCAACTACCGCATCCTTCCCCAGAAGTTTGGTGTCTCCCGCCTCTGCCCAAGACATTGGCGTTCGACACCGCCTCCCATACAAAGCTTCGTATGGGGCCATCTTTATGCTAGCTTGAAAACTGTTGTTGTACGCAAATTCTACCATGAAGAGGTGATCCTCCCACCTCTTGCCAAATCGAGAACGCACATCCTCAACATATCCTCCAACGTACGGTTCGTCCTCTCCGTTTGCCCATCGGTTTGAGGATGGAACGCCGTACTGAACTTTAGCTTCGTGCCCAAGCTCTTCTGAACAAGTCTCCAATCCTTGGACGTAAATCGTCCATCGCGATCACTGACTATGCTCTTCGGAATTCCGTGCAGTCGCACAATGTTGCGAACATACAACTCCACCAGCTTCTCCACGCTGTCCTCTTTCCGGCGGGATGAAGTGAGCCACCTTGGTTAGGCGATCCACGATCACCCAAATAGCATCATTCCATGCTGCGATCTAGGCAAACCATGCACAAAGTCCATGGAGATGTCCTCAAATTTCCACTCAGGAATTGGAAGGGGCTTCAGGAACCCGCCCGGTTTCTGACATTCGGCCTTCACCAAGGCACATGTTTGGCAACGACTCACATACAAAGCCACATCTCGCTTCAACCCCGGCCACCAAAAGGATTTCTTCATATCCAAGTACATCTTTGTACTGCCCGGGTGAATGGAGTACTTTGAGAAGTGAGCCTCAAACATCAACTCCTCACGGAGATTGCCAAACTGCGGTACACAAACCCTTCCGCCCTTCCTCAGAATCCCATCAATCATCTCCCAGGTGCTGCTCTCGCCCGTTTGAGACTCCAACACAAAAGGTTGAAACCCACATCCAACCGAGTCGCTTCCCGAATACGGTCGGACAAATCGCTTTGCACCAATCCAGTTCAACCGAGCCACGCTAGACTCGCCCCTCGCAACACATTCCAATCCAAGGGACTCCCATTCCGTACCAACCGCTCATCATGAGCTTCGATCCAATTTCTAGCCCCGAGTACTTTCTACTCAACCGCATCCGCCACCACATTGGCTTTACCCGGCGTGTACTGAATCGCCACTTCGTAGTCCCCAAGAAACTCAACCCATCTGCGTTGCCGCATATTCAAGTCCTTTTGATCAAGAGATACTTCAGGCTTTTATGGTCCGTGAAGATCTCCACTCTTGCGCCATAAACATAATGCCGCCAAATTTTCAGCGCGAAGATTACCGCCGCCAACTCCAAGTCATGGACGGGGTAATTCCTCTCATGAGGTTTCAGCTGTCTAGACCCAAAGGCTATCACTTCCCATGTTGCACCAAAACGCAACCCAGACCGCATCCCGATGCGTCACTGAAAATTGAAATCCATCGGTCCCTTGCGGTAAACTCAGGATCGGAGCCATCATAAGCCTCTCCTTTAGTGCCTCGAATGCTTGACCGCACTCTTGGGTCCACACAAATTTATGGTCTTTGCGAGTGAGAGAGGTGAGGGGTAGAGCTATCTTCGAGAAATTCTCCACGAATCTCCTATAATACCCGGCTAGTCCAAGAAAACTTCGGACTTCCGCCACGGTCCTCAACACCGGCCAATCTCTGATGGCCTCCACCTTCGCTGGATCCACTGCCACCCCATCACCACTAATCACGTGGCCCAAAAATGCCACCTTCTCCAACCAGAACTCGCATTTGGAGAATTTTGCATACAACTCATTCTCCCTCAACACTTGCAAAAACTATTCTCAAGTGGGTCTCATGCTCCACTTCGATTTGGAAAACACCAAGATGTCATCAATGAAACAACCACAAAAGAATCTAAGTATTCCCGAATACCCGATTCATCAGATCCATGAACACCGATGGTGCGTGCGTTCGTCAGCCCGAACGGCATCACCGTAAACTCAAAGTGTCCATACCTTGTCCCAAAAGCAGTCTTGGGTATGTCCTCGTCCCGAATTCGTAGCTGATAGTATCCCGACTTCAAGTCCAACTTCGAATATACCACTGACCCCACCAATTGGTCAAACAGGTCGTCTATCCGAGGGATCGGATACTTATTCTTGACGGTCAACTTATTAAGCTCTCGGTAGTCTATGCACAGGCGCATGCTACCGTCTTTCTTCTTCACAAACAACACCGGTGCGCTCCACGGTGAAGAACGGTCTAATATACCCTTGCTCCAACAGTTCCTTTAACTGAACCTTAAGTTCCGCTAACTCCTTTGGTGCCATCCTAAATGGAGGACGTGACACCGGTCTAGCCTCCGGCACTAACTCGATCGAGAAGTCGATCTCCCGCCGAGGAGGCGCTCCAGAAGTTCATCGGAAACACATCCTTGAACTCTGCCACCACAGGCACTTCCTCAATCGACAGTTGGGAGAGACGACCTCCAATAACGCTACAAGCGCTACACCACCCTGGTTAACCGCCCGCACCAACTGCATGGCCGATATCAGGGAACAGGCCACTCCACCAAGGCCCTCAAACTTGACTTCTGCTTGCCCTTTACTCCTTAAGGTCACCACCTTAGAAAGGCAGTCAATACTGGCGCGCTGCTCTGCAAGCCAGTCCATACCCAAAATGACATCGAACTCTACTAATGGTAACACTGCCGCTTCCAGAGCGAAGACAACTCCGTCTAGCTCCAACAAATGCGCCCTTTAGCCCCGGTGGTCATAGATGACCCATTGGGCATGCGCACTTTAGCTCTGCTCCCGACGAGAAAGACTCAACTCCTATCTCTCCGGATGAAGCTCTCCGCAAGAAAGGAGTGCGATGCTCCTGTATCAAACAATACCCTAGCGGGGTATCCGGAAACTAACACGAAGCCTACAACATAGACATTACACAAAAAATCTAAAAGGATGAAGCACAAAATTTAAACTTAAATTCTCTTCATACCTGTCACCACATCCGACTGGCGGATCGCTTCTTGCTGTCCAAGGTTGTAGGCCCTGGTTGCACGGTTGGAACCGAGAAGCGCTCGACTCCGCCATCTTTCCTTTCTCTGCAGCACTGGGGCCCGAGCGCACAGACTGCTCCTGCTTTGACTCTTGCCCCGCTCCCCCTTGCTGACAAGCACGGGCTATGTGCCCAACTTTCCCGCAGTTGTAGCACGTCGGCGGTCCCCTAGAGTGGGAACCCCCAGGCGTCCAGTTGCTCCTCTCACCAGATCTGGAAGTGGAAGGCTTCTTCCTCCACCTACTCCCATCAGACTTTCCATGAGATTGGGAAGGCTTCCCTTCCCCTTGCTTGGGAGTAAAACCCTTACGGCGTTGGGTTCGCTCCAAATCATTCTCCAAACTCCTGGCGGCTTCAACTAACTCATTAAATCCGCCCTCTTCATGGAGATGAGGGGCTGCCTCAGATTCTCCCTCAAACCTTGGTAGAAGAGGTTATCCCTCTCTACATCATCAGCCATTGTCGTTCCCGCATAACGACCCAAAGGGTGAACTCTTGCACGTACTCATCCACCGTCTTGTCTCGCTGCATTAGATGCAGAAACTGCCTCTGCAGGGCCAACCGAGTTGAAACTGGGATATACCTCTTAGAAAAAGCGTCCCCAAACTCTTCCACTGACGGGGTGCGTCCCGGAAACTGGCGCCGCTATGGGCCCCCACCATAAATTGGCATCCCCTTCCAACATGAAAGCCGCATACTCAGCTTTCTTTTCCTCTGGCGTCTCTGCCGCCCTTAACAGTTCTTGAATACGAACCCACCAGTCCTCCGCATCCGTTGGCGTTCCAGTACCCTTGAAGGACGGGGATGGAAACTCAGGAAGTACTTCATGTGTCGATCTCCATGTCCAAACAACTACTCTCTCCGCCAAAGGCTCCACTCGCCTGGCTTCTGCTCCTGGGCACGGCCGTTGCCGTATCTGGTGTGGCAGGGGCTGCCACCTGAGCCGCTGCTGCAGCCTGAGCTGCCACCATCGCTTCTGCAAGCATGCGGCAGAAGTCGGCCGGGTCTACACCCGTGCCCAAAAGACCTGGAGCAGTAGCACTGCTCGCCGAGAGATCATCCCTTGCTCTTGAAGTGCCCGCCTCGTTGCTTGCACTCTTCAGGAAGACAAGAAATAAGGGATTAGTCTCCAATCTCAAGACTAAAACATAAGGACACTCATGGTCCCGCGTTACTCTTATGTGGATAACTTCTCTACGCACTGACCTTGAATCCAACCTCGCTCTGATACCAAATTGTAACACCTCCCCTGTAATAGACGTATAATATGGGTCCGGCGGGGCCCACAACATACGAACACCACAGCTTCAGTATTAAAAGTTGATATAGCTACCCAAACTCAAAACACTTGCACAACACAGCGGAAAACCAAGCACAAACTAGAAGTTATCCACTAATCCAAAAGAGTAAACAAATGGCCTTAAGGCCTTACATCAAATGTCCAAAAGGGTAAACAGTACAACCAAACATGAATGTGCTCAGCACTCCTAGTCTACCTCGGCATGCAAGCCGGACAAAATAGTCTCAAACATACATCATCAAAAGTAGTGCTACAAGAGAAAAACACTTCATGGGCTTAGGCCTTTTTGGCCGGCGTGCTAGCTCCTGCGTGCGATCCTTGCCCTGTAAAAATTATTAGTAACGTGGGTCAGCAAAGGCTGACCTCAAACTGTGTAACAACACATCTCCTCCCGGCCGCCCCTAACGGACCCCGGGGAACCCTCCAACCTGCAAGTCAGCACTTCATATGCAATATAAATTTCTATAAATAGAAAACACTAAAACAGGCTTGGATGTCTCAATCAACAAACATGTTCTCTACTGGTTGAGCATATAAAGAAAAGGCCTATTATGCAACATGAATGCAACACCCGGGCTTCACCCAGGGTACCCTAAACCGTATGCATCTAGCACAACATCACAACATTTGGGTACTCACATTTCCCCAATTGGCATAAAGCCGCAAACATTGAGGGAGACACAACTCCCTCACACGGCGCACAGGCCGCCACATGGAAATCTTGCCAAGGCCCCACCCGCTCGTGGGCTTAGCCCGGGCTTGCCTGCAAGCTCTGAGTCTCATGTCAGGATTCCAACAAACACAGGCTGACCGATTCTAAGAAGCCTTGCTGGACCCCACCCGCTCATGGCCTCTTTGCCGGGCTTGCCCCAAGCTTGGCATTCTCGTCAGTCTCACAGAAGGGGACTAGTCTCGCCGGGACACTCTCCACACATGACGCACGTGTCACGGGATAGCCAGCCGACCACGGAGACATAGCCACGCCTTGGCACAACACAACCAAGACTAAACACATCGCAATCCCTCTTTGTACCGCAGCGTTCCCGCGCACCAAGGAAAACATCTCCAACTCGTGCGGAGCTAACCTTGTCCACCAAGGAAACCATCTCCATTCTCATTTGGAGCTAACCTTGTCAAGGAAACCATCTACCACCACGAGGAGCTAACCTTGTCCGGATTCGACTACATGTACTCTTTTCAAGCAAACGGGACAATCACCACCACAACACAAACGGCATCTTGCCGCATCGGGAACCTCTACGAATCCCTAAGTTCGTATGCAACATCACCGTGTCGGACTAACGGTCGCGACTACGGCTTCACCCACCATGCCTAATCCACTAGCGAAGCGGATCTCTAATGCAAAATATGCCGGGGACGGACTCAATCGACCCGGAAGTTCCTCTTGAAATTGGCAAGCCAAAACCCTCTCATTTGAGAGTTTGGTGCCCAAAAATTAGAGAAAAAGAAAACTAGAGATGGTAAAACGTGCATCCTAAAGACCGAGAGGAGAGATGTCGTTACCTTCCGACTCCTCTTCCTTGCCATGGCAAACTATATCGGATGGAAAACTTCGCAGGGTCTAAGCTCCACGGATCCGGACTCGGCTCGCGATTCGGAGCTCCGACACCCTTCCTACAGCCCAAGAGTTCTTCTTCTTCCTCCTTGCTCTAGGTTTTCTCAAGATCTTAGAAAGAGGAACTTGGAAAAAGTGAGGATCTGCAGCCCTAACTTCGGGCTTAAATCCCCAGGAGATGGCCTGAACCGTTAGATCCCAAAACCAGAAAAAGACTGCTGCGATTCGCCTGGAAAATAAAAGATCTGGGCCGAACACGGCCTGGCACACGCCCGTGTCCAGGGCCGTGTGCCTCATTCGCCGTCTCAAATCGACGCGCCTGGAATCAGACACGGGCATCCGACACGCCCGTGTTCAATCTGACACGCCCGTGTCCCCAGTGACACGGCCGTGTGTCCTGTCGTGTAGCTCCAACGACACGGCCCAACCCAACACAACCCGAGAGGTGACACGGCCTGGGACACGCCCGTGTCCCAAGCGTGTGTGCCCCAGTCTCGACACACTGTCGAGCACAAAGTGTCGACACTTGGGCCGAGTGTCGACACGGCTCGACACGCCCTGCGACACGCCCCGTGTCGCAGGCCGTGTGCCCCACTCTCGACACTCTGTCGAGCACAAAGTGTCGACACTTGGGCCGAGTGTCGACACGGCCTCGACACGCCCTGCGACACGCCCGTGTCGCAGGCCGTGTGCCTCACTCTCGACACTTTGTCGAGCACAAAGTGTCGAAACTTGGGCCGAGCTGTCGACCACGGCCTCGACACGCCCTGCGACATGCCCGTGTCTTAGCAGGCCGTGTGCCTCCTGCAGAACCCAAAAAAATTCCAGAACAGCAGACTGAACCTCTTGCAAAAACTGGGGTGTTACACCCTAAACCGCAAAGGGCCAAGGAGTTGCAATCGACCTGAGGGACTGAGCTGCTTGGTGCTGAAGCGGAGCAAACTTCTGGCATTGAACACACCTTCTGGCGTAGATCTCTGAGTCTTTCTTCATTGTGGGCCAGAAATACCCTTGCCGCAGGACTCGTCTTTCAAGAGTTCTTGCTCCAGAGTGACTTCCACACTCTCCTGAATGAACTTCTTGCAAAATGGTGTGAGCTTCTTCTTCTGAAACACATTGGGCCATGGTTGAGAGGAAGGTCTTTCTATAAAGGATTCCCGCCACTAGAAAGTAGTGAGCTGCTTTTATTCTGAACTTTTTCTTGTCTCTAACTGTATGATGATAATTTTCTGTTGACAGATAAAGGATGAATGGGTCCATCCAAGAGGCGCGCTGATCTACCTGCATCAAATCTCCTTCCACCACTGCCGGGCGGAAGAGCTCGGAAGTTGTGCCTCCTGAAGGCATCCCATGCTTAGAAAGAAAATCGGCCTCCTCATTCTCTGCTCTGGGGATATGTTCGATAGTGAAGCTTTTAAACCTGCCGACCTCTATTTTCACAAGAGCTAGATATTTTTTCAAGACTGGCTCCTTTGCTTCGAAGTTGCCGAGGACTTGCAACGCCATTACCAGAGAATCGGTTCTGATGTGAACATGATCGATCCCTAATTCCCTTGCGATCCTCAAGCCTGCTAGCAGAGATTCATATTCAGCCTGGTTGTTGGTTACTGGAAAGTAAAACTTGATGGCCTGCTCCAGCTTGATTCCATTTGGATTGATGAGAACCACTCCTGCTCCAGAAGAACTTCTGCCTGAGGCACCATCAACATAGATGGTCCAAGCCAAAGGTGACCTTTCTGCCTGATCAGAACTGGACTCTGGCATGTCAATCAAAAAGAAAATCTGCTAGGACTTGAGCTTTGATGGCTGTCTTGGGCACATAAGAAATTTCAAATTCACTTAGCTCTATTGCCCACTTAGCTAGCCTGCCGGAATGCTCGGGCTTTTCCAACACACCCTTCAAAGGTTGATCGGTGATGACTTGTATTGAATGTGCTTGAAAGTATGGGCGAAGCCTGCGAGCTGACATGACCAGTGCCAAAGCTAACTTCTCCAAGATCGGATACCGCGTCTCAGCACTCTTCAGAATATGGCTGACGTAGTAGATTGGGAATTGCTTTCTGCCTTCTTCCTGAAGAAGAACGGAGCTGACGGCCTCAGGGCCAACCCCTAGGTACAAGAAAAGAACCTCTCCTGGCCGGGGACTCTGAAGCAGAGGCGATGAGGTAAGCTGCATCTTTAACTGTTCAAAAGCCTGGGAACACTCTTTTGTCCCCTCAAACTTGGACGCACGTCGGAGGGTCTTAAAGAAGGGGGCACTCCTATCTCCAACCCGAGAAAGAAATCTTGCAAGACCTGCTAGCCTTCCCCCTAACTGCTAAACTTCCTTCGTGAACGAGGGGTAGGCATTTCAAGAATAGCTTTTACCTTGTCATGATTAGGGCAAGTCCCTCCGGAGTAAGGAGATGACCAAGAAACTTCCCCTTACTCGCTCCAAAAGTACACTTCAAAGGATTGAGCTTCATCTTGTATCTACGCAGAGTAGCGAACGTCTCTGCTAGATCTAGCAAGTGCAGCGAAAACGATTTACTCTTAATTAAGAGATCGTCTACATACACTTCTAGGTTTCTTCCTTTTTGATAGTTAAACACACGGTCCATCATCCGTTGATAGGTCGCGCCAGCATTCTTAAGCCCAAAGGGCATGACAAGATAGCAATAACATCCATCGTTAGTTATGAACGACGTGTGAGGAACGTCGGGCTTATGCATTCTTATCTGGTGATAACCAGAAAACGCATCTAAAAAACTCATGTAAGAGTATCCTACCGCGGAATCAACTAAAGAATCTATCCGAGGCAGGGGGTAGCAATCTTTAGGACATGCTTTATTAAGTTTTGTAAAGTCTACACACATTCGCCACTTTCCCCCTGGTTTTTTAACCATTACAGCATTTGAAATCCAGGTGGGATATTGCACTTCTTTAATAAAATTCGCCTTGAGGAGTTTCACAACCTCCTCCCTTATTGGTTCTGCAAGCTTTGTTGCCACGTCCCTCTTCTTCTGTTGGATGGGCTTGTAGCTGGGATCAACATTCAGGTGGTGGCAAGCTACATCAGGATCCACCCCCGGCATGTCTTCTGCTGAGCAGGCAAAGACATCCAGGTTCTTTAGCAGGCAGGAAATCAACTCAGCCTTTTGATCTTCAGGTAGCTCTGAGTTGATGGAGAGTTTCCTCTCCTCCCCTTCAGCAATGGGGACTCCTTGCGTCACCTGGGCAGGTTCCAGGTGAGCACCTTCATCAGCAGCAACTTTCGAACTGGAAGAGGCTTCTGCAGCCTCTGCTGGAGCAAGGGAAGCTTCAACCATGTTGACAGTGCGGACGTAGCACTCCCTTGCTCTCCTTGGGTCGCTCCTGACCCGGCACATCCTCCCATCGGCAAAGAACTTGATGGCGAGGTGATAAGTGGAAATCACTGCTTGGTACTTGTTCAGCAGGGGCCTGCCGAAGATGGCATGGTAGCTGCTGGGGGCGTCGACCACTATGAACTGTATCTGCTTCGTTGCCCCTCCAAGCTTCACTGGCAAGGTGACGCTGCCCTCCACCTCTTTCCTCTCTCCTGAGAATCCATAGAGCGGCCCCTCAGTGGAAAGCAGAGGCTTTCCGGTCCTCAGGGCCTCAAAAGTAGACTTGAAGAGGAGGTTGACTGAACTGCCCGTATTAACAAGAATTCTGTCCACTGTGAAGTCTCCAAGCACAGCCTTGATCACAACAGCATCGTCAAATGGATTGGATGTTTGAGGAAGATCTTCTGGACCAAAGGTGACGACTTCCCTTGGGGGAGCAACGGAAGAAGAGGCCACCTCCGCCTGGGTGACCCTTGAAATTGAAGATTTCCGAGTGGACTCGGTCCCTGCTCCACCATGGATGAAGAAGAGGCGTCCCAGAACTCCCTCATCATCTGCATCAAAGCATTCCACTGGGACATTGATCGGCCCCAGACGACCTTCGTCCTCCACATCTACACACTCCTGGTAAACCTCAGCTACCTCTTTGCCCTTCGAGGTGGATGGCTTCGACGAGGAAGGAGAATCCTTCTTGGTCAGGTCAATCTTGCCCTCGGCAAGCAACTTATCAATCAGCGCACGAAGGGCCTTGCATTCCTCAGTCAGATGACCCTTTTCCTTGTGGAATTGGCAGTATTGCGAATTATTCCTCGGCTTCCACAGCTTCTGAGGCTCTTGCCTCCTTTCTTCTGATCTCCTTTGCAGGATCTGGATGACTTCGTCAAGGTCCAGATCTGCAGGGTCCTCCATGGGACTTTCTTCATATTGGCACGGGGCAGGCAAGGCTGCCTGCTGGAGGATGGGAAGAGCCTGCAAAGGAACGGCGGGAGTGGTGGCCAACGGCAGTCTCTGCTCGTGAAACTGTTGATGGCCTTGGAAGGGTTTTTTGTTGCGGAAATTACTGCCTCTTTGAGACGGAGGCTGGAAGTCTGGACGAGGTGGCCTGCCACGAGAGGAAGAAGCGGAGGCATCCCTTCCTTCAGCCTTGGCTGTCAGGGATGAAACATAGGTCGGATTGGCATTTTCCCCTTCTATGAAACGGTTGACCATAGCGATCAACTCCTGATAGGTCTCGGGAGCCTTGGTCGTTGCCTTAAACTTCAGAGGGCCTTCCCGGAGGCCGTGGATTAAGGCAACTTTGTAATAGTCGGGGTTCACATTCCTCACCCCCTGAATTTCTCTTTGAAAGCGATCAACGAATCGTGCCACTGATTCGTTATCCCTCTGCTTGATCTCAAATAGGGCAGCTGGCCCATTCTTTCTCTTCCTTGAGGTAGCAAACATCAGCAGTAACTGGCTACGAAGCTCGGCAAAAGAAGAGATAGTGCCCGAAGGCAGCTCATAGAACCATTCTCTCGCTTGCCCTTCGAGAGTGGTAACCAGCAACTTACACTTAATCGCATCTGAGAGGCATCTTAAAGCAACTGCCCCCTCAAATGCCTGGAGGTGAGAAACGGGATCTGTCGCTCCTGTATAGAACGGGATGCGCGGCTCCCTGAAGTTGCTCGGGGATGACTCCCATCGAATTCGGTCAACAAAGGGAGACGGGGTGTCAAACTCTGCAGGATAGAAAGGGCGGACTGGATCCGAGGAGTCCGCGGGCTCGGCGGACTGGCGGTCAGCAAAGCGGAGTTGGCGGGCAGGAGTGCCCCTAGCAGCTTCTCTGAAGAACTCTCTGAAAGCAAACTCTTCCTCTTGAGGGCGCAGAGGGGCTGCGGTCTGAGCAGGGTTTCGAGGAGTTTCTGGCGACTGCCGAAGCGGAGTTCGGCGAGCTGGGGTCTGGCGGACTGGCGAGTTCGCTGGGTCCGCTGCGGCCTGAGGAGCAAGCCGCTGGGCCAAAGCAAGCAGAGCTTGGCTGATTGTGTCAAGACGCTGGTCGGTCTGCCGGCGAGACTGCTCGGCCTCAAGGCGAGCTTGTTCTATTGCGTCCCAAAGGGAGTCTTCTGAAGAGCTAGAGCGATCTGAAGAGCGGGCTCTGCGGTCTGACATCTTTCGTCCGCTGATTTCGAAACACTACTCGGATCTGAAGGCCGCGTGTTAACTGTTGATGCACGAAAACACAAGGGGGGTCGAGCACAACCAGCTAACTTGTTCGATCACAGGGGGAATAGGGAGACTGCGACTAGCGATCTACTAAGCGGATGAGAGCTGGAAGAAGAGCAGGGCCGTGAACCACGGCAACAACAGACTTCGCCCGTCGCGGCCTGAATGCCTCTCTTGCGACGGGCTTTCCCTTGATTGAAGAAGGAATTGGTTACAAGTGAAAGGAATAGACTGAGGGAAGTAGAGCTAGGGGGAGTCCGCAAGGCACAGGATTCGAGTACGCAGCCTGTAACAAGTAGGCTCCAGGGTCCGAGTCAGCGTGCCTTGAGTGCACCACCTCCCCCCTATTTATAGGATAGGGGGCCTGCCCAAACGGGCAGGGCTAAAATAACCGGCTGCCCGGGGTACAGGAGAACCGGGCAGCGGTGACGGGAAGCAAAAATAAAGAACACGCCAGTCCGTACAGAAGTGGCGGACTGGGCTCGCGAGCTGGAGCTTCCACTGCTGCTGGGCGCGCCTACAGAAGGGCGGCGGCCTGGGCGGACGAGATACTGCGTCCGCCGCTGGAGAACCTGTTGCCCAAAGCGCCGGCGGACTGAGCGGACTGGTCCCTGCGTCCGCTGCTGGAGTCCCATACTTGGCGCCTGACTAGTGCTATTGCCGGACTGGGCGGACGGACAACTTGCGTCCGCGCCTGCTGAAAGGGGGCTTTGGAATCTTGGAGTATGTTGCGGACTGAGGGGTTAACATTTACAGCTTTCTTTATTGCTTTCCTCGCAAGCCGTCCACATTTCGATGAGTGGCTAACTGTTTCTTAGCCCTCAGTATCGAAGAGCATTGGGACAAATAAAATAGCTTAAAATGATTAAAACTCTCATTTTTCTAATTAATTAAAGTACTTATGGTTTTCTTAAATAAAAATCACAATCCGCTTTTCTACTTAAATAAACCGCCCAGGGCGCCGCGTGAATCCTCACCTATTTTTGGAGTTTTAACACGCATCAAGTTTTTGGCGCCGTGGCCGGGGATTTTCGAGTAGTTATTTTGAACGCTAGAGACCTATAAATTTTACCTCTATATCTATATATATATAATTGGCCAATTTAATAATACTAATAATAAATACTTTAAAAATAAAAACTAAAAAAAAACTAAAAAAACTAAAAAAAAAAAAAAAAACTAACCATCCAAAAACCTATAAAACTAAAAAAAATCGAAAAACCTTTAAAAACCAAAACAATAAAAAAATTGAATGAAAAAAACAAAACAAAAAACTTAACAAAAAAAAACAAACAAAAAAACCAAATAAATTCATTATTATTATGACAAAAAAACTAAAAACAAAACTAAAAAAACAATTTATATACCAAAAAAATCTAAAAACTCAAAAACCAAAAAATAAATTTCTAAAAACTAAAAATCTACAAAAATCTAAAACAAAAACACTAAAAAAATAAAAAAAGAAAACAAAATCTAACAACCTCTTAAAAACGCAAAAAAAAATTTCGTATATATGTTTTAAGTTTAACTTCTTTTATTTCTTTTCAAGAAGACAAAAATTTTTCCAAAAACAACAGTATATAATATATGCACTTGGACATAAATAACATTTTTCTATTTTTAAATTCTTATATATTTATTTTGTCACTTCGGCGCACTTCACTCTAGTGCGCGCTAGGGGATTGCCCTTTTATTGCGCTCATATGCTAAGACGTTAGCGAATCGAGTCACATCTACACTTGCCCCCCTCCGCCCGCACACTTTAGGCCGAGTTTATATTTTTCGTTTTCTTTTTTTAATTATATTTTTGCTTTTTCTTCTAACTAATGTAGGGTATCAACACGAGCCTTCCGCCCTCGACCTAGTGAAGCTTCTACCCTCTCTTTTTCTTTTTGTACATGTTATATTTTGTATATTAATCGTTCCGCATACTGAGACTACAATATTGGGGACAATGTTGGGTTTAAGTATGGGGGTGTTTTCCTATTATGCATTTTTATTATTTTGTAATCATAAAAATACAAAAAAAATACAAAACTTAAAACTTAAAAAAAAATTTCCTTGTTTTTTTATATAAAAAAAAGCTCAAGAAAAATCATAAAACACAAAAAATCACACAAAAAAACTCTAAAAATCTCTCTTCCCCCGTCTTCTCTTACTTTTTTGAAAAAAGCTTGCTTTTTAGTCTGCCCGCGGCGTTCGACTCATCGAACCAACCACCCAAATAATAGTTTGTTCGCGGGCCACCCTCGAGTTTTTTACTTTGTATAATATTTAAAAATATATAAATTTTCTCTCTTCCCCCTATCTTCTTTGTAAATAACACTTATTTCTCTCCTATGTCTTATAAATAACTTATCAAAAAATACTAAAAAAACAAAAAAAAATTAGCAAAACCAAAAATCCTAAAAAAAAGTGAATAACTCTAAAAATCCATAAAATATAATATTCAAAACAAAAAAATGATAAAAACCCTAAAATTCAAAAAAAAAAAATAACAAAATAAATCGAATATACCATATCTTAACTCTTTTGCTTTCCAAAAATCTAGTTTCGAGATAATTTTTATGCGAATTTTACTTATTCTTTGTTTATTATTCATTTATTAATTAAAGCTTGATAGATTTAAGTGTCTGGTGTTAAGATTTAAAGAATTTTTTATGTCTTTTTCTTATAATAGAGAACTTGTTTTTCACCACCACTTCTAATTTTTATAAATAGAAGCTCGTCTTTTATGTTAAAAATAACAATCATGGATTTCAATTATTTATATTTCATGCTTTTAGAAAAATATGAACGTTCATTTTAAAAAGGTTGCTCTCAAAACGTTTTTATTAAAATCTAGTTTCTTTTTGAAAAAAAATAAACTCACTTCCATTTTTTCATGTCTTACTTGGCATGCTTACACATATTTCATCCCTTAAAAGATCTTATGCCAATGTGAATAAGATTTCATTCCGTAAACATAGCACCCAATATTTAAAAATATTATTTGTTATGGAGTAAGAGGATAAAATTCATTACTCCTACACATATACATTGAGTTATTTTATTTATAAAGAAAGAAAAAAATATTTTATGTTAGGAAAATAAGATTTCATTTTCCTAATTATTCAAAAAAAAATTGGAGTTTCGAGAAAAAGTTGCCTCACCTCAATATCCAAGACTTTTTCATAAACCACCAAACCACTTATCCTATTTCAATGATTCTAGAATTAATTTAAAATTTTTTGAGAGCATAACTTTTAAATTGCATTATTTCCTTTAACTTCTTTTAAGCTAAAGTTTTTTGTATAATTTCCATCAATCTTTGTTAAACTAACAAAAATAAATTTTTGCTTTCTATTTTATTTTTTTCTAGAAGTCTTTTTGAAACCGTTCCTCTATTTATAACATTTTCATAATTTAGGATTTAATTCTTAGACCCCGAATATTTATTTTGACCTTACTTTTAATTAAGTCAACCGGTAGCTAAACTTAGGATTTCTTTTATTCCTTATAAGTTCATCTCCAACTTTTGCTATGTAATAGCAAAAGCTTAAGTATGGGGGTATTTGATAAATTGTAAATATACGCATTTTTGTGTACAATAAATAAGTCGTTTTAGTTACTTTTTGTCATTTTTACTTATTTTTCCTAAATAAATTACTCCTATTTTTGTAAATATTTTGCTAACATAATTTATTTTATTTTTCAGGAAAAAAATAAAAATCTGCCAAAAATTGACAGGTTACGCCCGTGACTTGCTGGTCACGCCCGTGACTGGGGCGTGACATCGCAAAACTAGTGGAATCCACAAATTTTGAAGAAATAGCTTGATACGCCCGGTCACATGCCCGTGACATGACCCGTATCCAGCGCTCGACGATTTCCGCGCTCGCCGATTTCCGATCGACGATCGTCGTACACCCGTCATGCCCGTGATCTGGGGCATGATTTTGCTCAACGATTCTCCGCTCGATGAAATTCGCGCTCGACGACTTTCCTCTCAATGATCGTCGACACCTCCGTGACACGCCCAGAGGCACGCCCATGACCTGGGGCGTGACAACTCTTCCCGCTCGACGAATTTTCCTCTCGATAATTTCCGCTCGACATTTGTCTAGTGTCGACTCAACCCAACACGACCAGCGTCACGCCGTGACCTGGGGCGTGACTTCTCCACCTGGCCGACAAGACCCGCGTGATGACTTTTGACGCACCGCGCCCAGATTTACCTCCTCGACACGCCCAGCGTCACGCCCGTGACCTGGGGCGTGACCGCTATGTGACCGACACGTGTCCAGCCCAAAGTCCACTTTCCCATCAAATCGCCAGCCGCATTTTGTACAGTGCTGACACGCCCCCATACACGCCCGTGTTAGAGGGCGTGTTCTTCAAATATTTTTGTCTATAAATTCAAGTTCTCTGCTTGAGTTCTTGTTCCTTCTTTTGAACCATTTTGTATAAGGTGTTGTGCTGCTGGAATGCTTCCAAGGGTTATGTAAGGGATATTTTATCCTCCTCTCCTTAGCTTTTATTTTTGTGTCTTTGTAACTCGTCTTTTGATTTAATGAAATGTGTTTTTCTTCTCTTATATTGCCTTTGGAATGGATCTATGCAACTCACACATTATGCAATCTTATTTGCTTTTGTTTTAACTTCGTTTTTTTCGTTCCTTTATTACACGGGTGTGTGTGTGTGTATGAGGTTTGTTTTCATGTTCTTATACTTAGGAAATTTTATTTAGTGTTGTTAACTTAGGATTTTTATAGCCTTTTATGCATTCCTATAGATCCGTAAAAGCATTTTCAAAGTGATTTTTATTTTCTCTAACTTAGATTTTCTTGTTTAGGATGTAAAAATTTCATTATTTTCACTTTATTTGCACCTTTTTGCACTTTTACGGAGGTATAGGAATGGTTATATAGTCATTTTAATTTTTCGAGCATTTCAATTTTCATTTTAAACTTTTGTCCGTTTAATTTTTCTGTGTTATTTTTACGAATTTCTACCGCATTCTAGCGGTAGAAATGCAATCATTTCTATTTTTCGAGCACTTGCATTTTCATTTTTATTTGCAAAACTTTTTCCCGTTTAATTTTTCTTTTCACTTTTTATGCATTTCTACCGCATTCTAGCGGTAGAAATGCAGTTGTTTTTATTTTTAGGTAACTTCGTTTTTTTTTCATTTCTGTACGTGTGCGCATTTATTTTAGCTACTCGTTAATAGTTAAATGACTCTTTGCTTTTTTTACTTTATATAGAGTGCGTGAGTTTGTAATTTTCTTTATTTCCGCCAACTCATTTGATTTAAATGGCAGGTCTTTATTTTTTCCCTACTCATTTGAGTAGGATTTGTGTGTGTATGTGTGTGTGTGTTTTACTTTATGTCGAGAGTGTGTGTGTGTGTGAGTTTTACTTTTTGTCGAGTGTGTGCGTGTGAGCATTTATTTAGTCCTACTCGTTTGAGTAGGACCCGCTTTCTTTATCCCGCCCACGCATTTGCGCTGGGACTCGCATTTTACCAGTTTTATTTCAGTCCTACTCGTCTGAGTAGAACTTGCAATTTTCTGCTTTCCTTTACTGCTTTATTTTACTGCTTTCATTTTCAGCTTTCTTTACTGCTTTCTTTATTGCTTTCTTCGCAAGACGTCCACATTCCGATGAGTGACTAACTGTTCTTAGCCCTTAATATCGAAGAGCATTGGGACAAATAAAATAGCTTAATATAATTAAAGCTCTCATTTTTCTAATTAATTAAAGTACTTATGGTTTTCTTAAATAAAAATCACAATCCGCTTTTCTACTTTAGTAAACCACCCGGGGCGCCGCGTGAATCCTCACCTATTTTTGGAGTTTTAACACGCATCAAGTTTTTGGCGCCGTGGCCGGGGATTTTCGAGTCGTTATTTTGAATGCTGGAGACCTATTAATTTTACCTCTATATCTATATATATAATTGGCCAATTTGATAATACTAATAGTAACTACTTTAAAAAAAACTAAAAAACTAAAAAGAATAAAAAAAAACTAACCATCATAAAACCTATAAAACTAAAAAATCGAAAAACCTTTAAAAACCAAAACAACAACAAAAAAAATGAATGAAAAAAACAAAACAAAAAAACTTAACAAAAAAAACAAACAAAAAAAGAAAAAAAAATTTCATTATTATTATGACAAAAAAAACAAAAAAACAAAACTAAAAAAACAATTTATATACCAAAAAAATCTAAAAACTCAAAAACCAAAAAATAAATTTCTAAAAACTAAAAATCTACAAAAATCTAAAACAAAAACACTAAAAAAATAAAAAAAGAAAAAAAAATCTAACAACCTCCTAAAAATGCAAAAATAAATTTTCGTATATAGGTTTTAGTTTAACTTCTTTTATTTCTTTTTAAAAAGACAAAATTTTTTCCAAAAAAACAGTATATAATATATGCACTTGGACATGAATGACATTTTGTTATTTTTAAATTCTTATATATTTATTTTGTCACTTCGGCGCACTTCACTCTAGTGCGTGTTAGGGGATTGCCTTTTTATTGCGCTCATATGGTAAGACGTTAGCTAATCAAGTCACATCTACCCATGCCCCCCCTCCGCCCGCACACTTTAGGCCGAGTTTATATTTTTCGTTTTCTTTTTTTTGTTATATTTTTGCTTTTTCTTCAAACTAATGCAGGGTATCAACCCGAGCCTTCCACCCTCGACTTAGGGAAGCTTCACCCTCTCTTTTTCTATTTGTACATGTTATATTTTGTATATTAATCAGTCCGCATACTGAGACTGCAACATTGAGGACAATGTTGAGTTATAGTATGGGTGTGTTTTCCTATTATGCATTTTTATTATTCTGTAATCATAAAAATACAAAAAAATTACAAAACTTAAAACTTAAAAAATAATTTCCTTGTTTTTTTTATATAAAAAAAACTCAAAAAAAAATCATAAAACACAAAAAATCACACAAAAAAACTTATAAAACATCAAAAAAAATTTTAAAAATAAAAATTTTTTTTTACTTTGTAAATATTTTTTCTAAAAATCTCTCTTCCCCCCTCTTCTCTTCCTTTTTTGAAAAAAGCTCGCTTTTTAGCCTGCCCGAGACGTTCGACTCATCGAACCAACCACCCAAATAAGAGT
Organism: Platanthera guangdongensis; assembly: GCA_039583875.1. Taxonomy (NCBI): domain Eukaryota; kingdom Viridiplantae; phylum Streptophyta; class Magnoliopsida; order Asparagales; family Orchidaceae; genus Platanthera; species Platanthera guangdongensis. The sequence continues at coordinate 115,218,079 of CM077163.1, forward strand.
CTATTCGCGAGCCACCCTCAAGTTTTTTACTTTTTATAATATTTAAAAACAAAAAATTTTTCTCTCTTCCCCCCTATCTTCTTTGTAAATAACACTTCTTTCTCTCCTCTTTCTTATAAATAACTTATCCAAAAATACTAAAAAAAAAAATTAGCAAAACAAAAAATCCTAAAAAAAGTGAATAACTCTAAAAATCCATAAAAGATAATAATCAAAACAAAAAAAATGATAAAAACCCTAAATTCAAAGAAAATAATAACAAAATAAATCGAATATACCATATCTTAACCCTTTTGCTTTCCAAAAATCTAGTTTCGAGTTAATTTATATGCGAATTTTACTTATTCTTTATTTACTATTCGTTTATTAATTAAAGTTTGATAGATTTAAGTGTCTGGTGTTAAGATTTAAAGAATTTTTTATGTTTTTTCCTTATAATAGAGAACTTGTTTTTCACCAACACTTCTAATTTTTATAAATAGAAGCTCGTCTTTTATGTTAGAAAATAACAATCATGGATTTCAATTATTTCTACTTCATGCTTTTAGAAACATAGGAACGTTCATTTTAAAAAGTTGCTCTCAAAACATTTTTATTAAAATCTAGTTTTTTTTTGAAAAAAAAATAAACCCACTTCCATTTTTTTCATGTCTTACTTGGCATGCTTACACATATTTCATCCCTTAAAAGATCTTATGTCAATGGGAATAAGATTTCATTCCGTAAACATAGGCACCCAATATTTAAAAAGATTATATGTTATGGAGTAAGAGGATAAAATTCATTACTCCTATACATATATGTTGGGTTATTTTATTTATGAAGAAAGAAAAAAATATTATATGTTAGGAAAATAAGATTTCATTTTCCTCATTATTCAAAAAAAAATTGGAGGTTCGAGAAATAGTTGCCCCACCTCAATATCCAAGACTTCTACATAAACCACCAAACCACTTATCCTATTTCAATGATTCTAGAATTAATTTAAAATTTTTTGAGAGCATAACTTTTAAATTGCATTATTTCCTTTAACTTCTTTTAAGCTAAAGTTTTTTGTATAATTCCCATTAATCTTTGTTAAACTAACAAAAATAAATTTTTGCTTTCTATTTTATTTTTTTCTAGAAGTCTTTTTGAAACTCTTCCTCTATTTATAACATTTTCATAATTTAGGATTTAATTCTTAGACCCCAGATATTTATTTTGATCTTACTTTTAATTAAGTCAAGCGGTAGCTAAACTTAGGATTTCTTTTATTCCTTATAAGTTCATCTCCAACTTTTGCTCTGGAATAGCAAAAGCTTATGTATGGGGGTATTTGATGAATTGTAAATATACGCATTTTTGTGTACAATAAATAAGTCATTTTAGTTACTTTTTGTCATTTTTACTTATTTTTCCTTAATAAATTACTCCTATTTTTGTAAATATTTTGCTAACATAACTTATTTTATTTTTCAGGAAAAAAATAAAAATCTGCCAAAAAATGACAGGTCACGCCCGTGACTTGCTGGTCACGCCCGTGACTGGGGCGTGACATCGCAAAACCCGTGGAATCCACAAATTTTGAAGAAATAGCTTGACACGCCCGGTCGCACGCCCGTGACATGACCCGTGTCCAGCGCTCGACGATTTCCGCTCGACGATTTCCGCGCTCGCCAATTTTCGATCGACGATCGTCGAACACCCGTCACGCCTGTGATCTGGGGCATGATTCTGCTCGACGATTCTCCGCTCGACGAAATTCGCTCTCGACGACTTTCCTCTCAACGATCGTCGACACCTCCGCGACACGCCCAGGGGCACACCCGTGACGTGGGGCGTGACTCCTCTTCCCGCTCGACGAATTTTCCTCTCAAAAATTTCCGCTCGACGTTTGTCGAGTGTCGACTCAACCCAACACGCCCAGTGTCACGCCGTGACCTGGGGCGTGACTTCTCCACCTAGCCGACAAGACCCGTGCGATGACTTTTGACGCACCGCGGCCAGATCCACCTCCTCGACACGCCCAGCGTCACGCCCGTGACATGGGGCGTGACGCTGCGTGACCGACAGGTGTCCAGCCTGAAGTCCACTTTCCCGTCAAATCGCCAGCCGCATTTTGTACAGTGCTGACACGCCCCCCTACACGCCCGTGTCAGAGGGCGTGTTCTTCAAATTTTTTTGTCTATAAATTCAAGTTCTCTGCTTGAGATCTTGTTCCTTCTTTTGAACTATTTTGGATAAGGTGTTGTGCTACTGGAATGCTTCCAAGGGTTATGTAAGGGATTTTTTCTCCCCCTCTCCTTAGCTTTTATTTTCGTGTCTTTGTAACTCGTTTTTTTATTTAATGAAATGTGTTTTTCTTCTCTTATATTGCCTTTGGAATGGATCTATGAAACTCACACCTTATGCAATCTTATTTGCTTTTGTTTTAACATAGTTTTTTTCGTTTTTTTTTTATACGGGTGTGTGTGTATGAGGTTTGTTTTCATGTTCTTATACTTAGGAAATTTTATTTAGTGTTGTTAACTTAGGATTTTTATAGCCTTTTATTCATTCCTATAGATCGGTAAAAGCATTTTAAAGTCATTTTCATTTTCTCTAACTTAGATTTTCTTGTTTATGATGTAAAACGTTTCATTATTTTCACTTTATTTGCACTTTTTTAGCACTTTTACGGAGTTATAGGAATGATTATATAGTCATTTTAATTTTTCGAGCATTTCAATTTTCATTTTTAATTTTTGTCCGTTTAATTTTTCTGTCTTCTTTTTACGAATTTCTACCGCATTCTAGCGGTAGAAATGCAATCATTTTTTTTCGAGCACTTATATTTTCATTTGTATTTGCAAAACTTTTTTCCCGTTTAATTTTTGTCGAGTTTGTGTGTGTGAGAGTTTTACTTTTTGTCGTGTGTATGCGTGTGAGCATTTATTTAGTCCTACTCAATTGAGTAGGACCCGCTTTCTTTCTCCCGCCCACGCATTTACGCTGGGACTCGCATTTTATCACTTTCATTTCAGTACTACTCGTTTGAGTAGGACTTGCAATTTTCTGCTTTCCATTACTACTTTATTTTACTGCTTTCATTTTCAGCTTTCTTTACTGCTTTCTTTATTGCTTTCCTCGCAAGCCGTCCCCATTCCGATGAGTGGCTAACTGTTCTTAGCCCTCAGTATCGAAGAGCATTGGGACAAATAAAATAGCTTAAAATAATTGAAGGTCTCATTTTTCTAATTAATTAAAGTACTTATGGTGTGGGCCCTATTTCCGTTTTCCATACTCTTGCCGAGAGGTCGTGCGTTTGGACAGATCACCCTATGGCAAAGAGAGTTCTGCACTAACCCTCGAGAGAGGAGGCGCGCCAACTCTACCGGATTGGGTTCCCCACAAAATAGCGGGGTTCTTATCATAATGCGGGCGTTAAGAGGAATCCTTCGTCAGACTAACATTCGGTCGAATAGTCTTAGCGTTCAGGTGAGCGATAGTCCTAGAGACAAGTGAGCTCATTCTAGTGGAACCTCCACAGCCAAGTCTCCGCCTTAATTAATTAGAAACTTAGGAGATCTTTTTATTAAAACTATATTTTAGTTCAAATTCTTTTCGGTACCATCGAGCTAAGTTCTTCATCGGCTCCACCTTCATGCTTTCTTTTTATGCTTTCTTTTTATGTTTTTTGCCTTTTTTATTATATATATAAATACCCGAAAAGTATTATCGGTAAAATAATAGTCCCCTCCAGGGAAGAGTAGAAATAATCGAACCGACCCCGAGAACAATACGACCTCGATCTTCCACACCGAAATATCCTGTACTACTCACGATAGGTGCACTTGCCTCCTTTCGTTAAAACTCGATCTGACCCGTTTTATATCCAAATAAATAAATACGCGCGCCCCGTTTTCTAAATAAAACCACTTCCGCTTTACTTAAATAAAAACCGCCGGGTCGCCGCGTGACCGTAAATATTTTTGGAGTTTTAACCAATCACTGTGCTTGTGTTTTTAGGACTGATGTGTGATTATTTACTTTAATTTAATTCTGCACATTTTAATTACAGCAGAAGCTGTAACAGTTTTATAAGGATCAACAAATACTCTATTCACCCCCCTCTAGAGTATATTAGATCTAACACATCACTTTCAATTGGTATCAGAGCATGTTCCTTTAGTTGTACAAGCTAAACCTTGAACCAAAAATCCTTTGTTAAATCTACACATTATTTTATTTTCATTTAGATTATAAATACAGTCATGGCACAGAACAAGGATTATGCAAGCACCAGACCTCCAGTTTGCAACCTTAATAGGTTTGCCATCTGGAAGGCAAGCATCAAGTTGTACATGAACTCTATTGATGAAGACATCTAAAACTCTATTTTGACAGGTCCCCCATAGGCATCTACATCTACAACATCTTCCAGCAACAATGCAGTCCCACCACCTGAGTGGACTGAAGCCCAGAAGAAAGCAAAGATTGTTGATGCCAAAGCTAAGAACATATTGGCTCAGACTATGTCAGATGACATCTTTTAGAAGGTAGATGAGTGCACCTCTGCAAACATAATCTGGGATTCACTCAATCAAATGGTTGCTAGCTCAGCAGATGAGAGGAAAGATAGAAGATCAAACATCATCACACAATATGAAAACTTCAAGAAGGATGAGGTAGAAACAGTTGAAGTGATGTACAACAGGCTTAGCTCCATCATCAGTGAGCTAAGGACCTTAGATAAAGAAATCACCTTGACTGAAGTGAATGACAAGATCCTAATGTGCTTCCCAAGCTCATGGGACACCAGGATCTGGCTAATCAAAAAGGGCAGAAGCTTGAATGAGATTTCAACTAAATCTCTCCTAGGAAAGCTCAAATCTTATGAGCAGCTAATCAAGTTCAGAGAAGAAGTGGAACACAGGACTCCTCCTCCAGCAAGGAAAGAACAATCCATTGCATTCAAGGCTCCTGAATAAACTGAAGCCCTAATAGTCAATGAGGAGCTAATGAGTCTCTTTGCCAAGAGATTCTTCAAACTGGCAAGGAAAGACTTCACAAGGAAGTCATCCAGAAATAACAGCCATCCAAGGTATGACAAAACCCACACTAAAGAGGTAGTGTGTTGTGGGTGCAGGAAACCAGGACATTTCATGTTTGAATGTCCTGGAAATCAAAAGAAGGAAAGAAGAATAGAGAAGGAATCAAGAAGCAAGCATACAGCAAGCCCTCTTCCAGCAAGCACAGAAAGAAGGACAAAGGATTTATGGCGGAAACATGGAGTGACACAGAAGATGAATCCACATCTTCCAGCTCCAGTGAAGAAGAAGAGGAGGTCAAGGCAAAGTAGGTTTGCCTCATGGCAATTGATGCAAGCAGTAGCTGATCAGATACAGATGAATCTGATAATGAAGAAAACCTGTCAGCTGAAGATCAGGTAATATCATCTTATGATTTTGAATCAGATGAATTTAAATTTGAATTCAAAAACCTATGCTTAGATGTGATAAGCTCTGAGAAGGAAATCAAACTTCTCAGAGATAAATTGAATGATCTAGATAAAATCACTTCTGAAAATGCAAATCTATCTAGTGAACTGAAATCTGTAAATGAACAAATTACTTTTCTGAAATCAGAACTTAGCAAAGCTAAGATATTAGAAGAATCATTAAATGGTAGAAGTTTGAAATTGCTAGATATAACCAGCACAGTAAATGCTAGAACTAATAACTGCAGATTAGTATTAGGAGCCATATCTAGTGAACCATCCCTAATCCAAAGGAATCATCTTTCAAAACCTGTAAATTTTATCTCTGATAAAGGAAAGAAAAACACTGAACAAGTAAATAAGGTTAATAAAATTTTAGAACAAATTGAAGCTAAGGACAAAATCAAAAGCCAGAAGAATGATAAAAATAACAATGTTCAGCAGTTATCATCGAACTCAGATCAACGATATAGGAACAGATCGTCGAACTCAGAACGACGATCTCTGAACGTAAACTTCAATAATAATCATTCGTCTAACTGCGATCGATGAACTTTGTATGGTTTGTCGAGCAGAGGTCGACAAATGTGGGGTACAGAAAATGAATATGTTCATTCTCTGGGCAGAGATCGACGATCTCAACCCAATTCGTCGAACTCTGGTCGACAAACTTATAGAAATTCGTCGAACCCAGAAAGATTTAACAAAAATTTTAACTATAACTGCAACTTAAATAATTCTAGAAAAGTATTTAATCCTCTAGCTGATTGGGTTATACCACCTAGAAGATATCACCCTCTAGGATATAAATCCCCACCAAAATTTTCAGTTATTTCCATCTTTTCATATCAATAAAACAAAGGACCCAAGGTAACCTGGGTCAAGAATATTTAACTGCTTTCATTGCAGGAGAAGAGCTGTCTAGGAGTAAATCAGCCATAGTACCTGGACAGTGGATGCTCCAAACACATGATAGGTAGCAAGGACATTCTCACCAATTACAAGTCCAAGCTAGGGCCAAAGGTGATCTTTGGTGATTCAAAAAGTGGCCAGTCTGAAGGATATGGAGCAGTGAAGATTGGAGCAGTTACATTCAAGAAAGTAACATATGTAAGAGGACTCAAACATAACCTCATCTCAATAAGTCAACTTTGTGATGAAGGTTATCAGGTAACTTTTAACTCTGGATCTTGTATTATTTCATCTAAAGGAAATAAACCTATTTTAATTGGAAATAAACAAGGGAACATATACTTAGTTGATTTTCTATCTGCCACTTTTGTTATCTGTTTACTTAATTTAACTAGTAACCAGAATGATTTATGACATAAAATACTAGGTCATGTAAATCTGAAAAACATTACTGGCTATCTAAAGACAACCTTGTTAGAGGTCTACCTCCTGGTCCCTACAAGAAGGAAGGCCTTTTGCAGGGCTTGTCAATTAGGCAAGCAAACTAAATCTAGTTTCAAATCCATTAATAAAAGTGATTCACCTATGATTTTGTATTTACTACACATGGATCTTTTTGGACCCATAGCTGTACAAAGCCTAGGAGGGAAATCCTATACCTTATTCATTGTGGATGACTTCTCAAGTTTCACTTGGGTATCCTTTCTAAGATCTAAGTCAGATACCTTCAAGATTCTTACAGATTTTCTCAGGACCATACAGATTCAGTTCTCTACTCATGTTACATTGATCAGAAGTGATCATGACACAGAGTTTGAGTCTCTTCTTATGCATGAGTTCTGTGAGAAGGAAGGTATCACGCGTTGCTTCTCAACTCCTATAACTCCTCAATAAAATACGGTAGCTGAAAGGAAAAATAGGACACTCATTAAAGCTGCATGTACATTGCTTACTGATCTATACATGCCACTAACCTTTTGGGCAGAGGCTGTACACACTGCAAACTATGTCCTGAACAGAAGCCTGATACATAAGCTAAAGAATAGGACACCCTATGAATTACTAAAAGGGTAGAAACCTAAAATAAACTATTTTAAAGTATTTGGTTGTATCTGTTATATACATAATAACAACAAGAAATAGATTCGAAAGTTTGAGGATAAGGATGAAGTGGGAATTTTTCTAGGATATTCCCAAGTAAGCAAAGCCTATAGGGTCTTTAATAAATCATCACTAAAAATTGATGAATCAATTCATGTAAGCTTTGATGAGACTAACATGTATTGCAAGGAGAAAGAAGTTTCTACCAGTAACTCTTTGCAGGCACCTCACGTGTGTGAGAAGTTAGATGACCTAAACCTTACCCAAGAGGTTCCAACTCATCCCCCTCCACAAGTCAATGAAGTTAGTGAAGAAGAATGTATTGAAGGGATTGACTCTCATCCAACAGCCAACATAATTCCACAAGAGGAATTGGTTTCAAATATTGTTGCACAACCAACTCCACCCACTGATCTTGTCACACTTAGGGTTCACCCTAGATGTCAAGTGATTGGAGACATATCAGTAGGTGTACAGACAAGGCATCAACTCAATCAAGATATGATGCATGCCTATTTTCTCTCTCAGATTGAACCTCAATCCATTCATGATGCAGAGCAAGATCCCCATTGGATCATTGCAATACAGGAGGAATTAAATCAGTTTGAGAGATGTAGAGTTTGGGATTTTGTTCCAAGACCACAAAACTACCCAGTTATTGGAACCAAATGGGTATACAAAAATAAGCTTGATGCCCAAGGAGTTATTGTGAGAAACAAGGCTAGGCTTGTTTCTCAAGGCTACTGGCAAGAGGAAGGAATAGATTATGATCAATCTTTTTATTCCTGTTGTAAGGTTAGAAGCCATAAGAATATTCCGAGCCTATGCAGCCCACAAGAAATTCAAGGTCTACCAAATGGATGTGAAGAGTGCAATCTTGAATGGAGTATTAAAATAAGAGGTTTATGTTGAACACCCTCCAGGTTTTGTTTCTCCAACTCATCCTTTGCATGTATTCAGGTTGCAAAAAGCCCTCTATGGTCTCAAGCAAGATCCAAGAACTTAGTATGAGACCCTAACAAGCTTTTTATTAGAGAATAAATTCATTAGAGGCATAGTAGATAAAACACTTTTCACTAGAAATCATAAGGACCAAATATTATTAGTACAAATATATGTGGATGACATGATCTTTGGGTCTACTGATTCAAAATTGTGCAAGAGTTTTTCTGACCTCATGCATTCCAAATTTGAAATGAGTAACATGGGTGAGCTATCATATTTCCTTGGTCTCCAAGTGAAACAACTCCCGGTTGACATCTTCATCTCCCAAGCTAAATATGCTAAAGAGCTAATAAAGAAGTGTGGGATGGCTGATACCTCAGCAAAGAATACACCTATGGCTACAAATGCTGTGATTGACTCTGATGCATCAGGAAAACCTATAGATCAGAAACTATATATGGGCATTGTTGGGTCCCTACTATATCTCACAGCTAGCAGACCTGATATCATGTTTGTCACATGCCTTTGTGCTAGGTTCCAGGTGAACCCTAAAGAATATCACCTTATTTTCCTAAAAACAATTTTGGGATATATAAAGGGTTGTCCTAGTCTAGGCATGTGTTATCCCACAAAATCAGAATTTGAGTTAACTGGATACTCAGATTCCGATTTTGCTGGATGCAGGGTGGACAGAAAAAGTACCTTAGGAACTTGCTAGTTCCTTGGTATCAGATTAGTGTCCTGGTTTTGTAAAAAGCAATCCTCTATGTCAACCTCCACTACTGAGGCAGAATACATTACAGCTGGTTATTGTTGCTCACAGATGCTATGGATACAAAACCAACTACTAGACTATGGTCTCAACTTAAATAATTCAACTCTACTTTGTGATAACACAAGTGCTATAGTCATAGCACAGAATACAGTCCATCACAGTAGGATAAAACATATAGATATTAGGCATCATTTCATTAAAGAGTGTGTAGACAAAAATAAAATTAATCTTGTCTATATCTACACTGATTTACAAAGAGCTGATATATTCACCAAACCTCTGGATGAGAAAAATCATGAATTCTTTATAAATCAGCTTGGAATGATAAATGGAGAAGATTTAGTTTAAGTTCTGTCTGCACTCGATGAATTTTCTAAAGTTCATCGAATGGAGTTCGACGAACCGGGAAGAGTTTGAGAGATCTTTGTCGAACAGAGGTCAACGAACTCTCTGTGAGTAAAATAATTTTCGTCGACCGGAGATCGATGAACTTGCTTCAGAAGATATTCGTCGAACGGCGTTCGACGAAATGTCTTCAATTCTTCAGGATGAGATCGATGAATTATTTACTTCTAAATCATTTCGTCAAACTCAGTTCGAAGAATTGTTTTTGTTTTCGTAGAACGGAGTCTGTCGATTCATTTTCTGGAAAACCTTATATCTAGGTTTTCTTCGACCTCCATCCCACGCTTTCTGTTCTCTTGCACTTGATCGTCGTTTCTCTCTTTTGCAGGTGATTCCATGGCGATTCCAGCAGGAGCTCTAGCCGCTATGAAGTTTGACACCGACTTTGATTTCGACTTCGAATCGTTCCAGCACTCGGATCCAATCTTTTTCTATATTCTGGAACTTCTGGAAGAACAAAATTTGAAGAACCTGATGACTACAAGGATAAAGTTGGCAGGAATAGAAATCAGAGAATGGGTCTATACTTCATCAACATCTGACGAAAATACTATGACAGTATGAATACCGGGTAACACTGTTTCCTTAACTCCCGCAGTTTTAACTGACATCTTTGGTTTGACAAATGGAGAAGAGGAATTAGAAATTGATTCTGAAGAGTTTGATACAATGCTAAATCTGATGGGTTATGTTGGTGACAACCCAAATAAATTGTTGAAGAAACATCTGTCTGCAGCATGCAAGTTCCTGGCAGACATTGTTGGGAAGGTCTTGCTTAGCAAGCATACTGCTCATGACTACATCAAGAGCCTTTAGTTCAATCTATGGACTGTACGAGTTCACGGTAATGCTGTTCGGGCTCACAAATGCCCCTTCGGCCTTCACGAGCCTGATGAACAAGGTGTTTGAACCTTATTTTGATGTCTTCATCATTATTTTCATCGACCACATTTTGGACTACTCAAAGACGGAGGAGGAGCATGTTGAGCACTTGACCTTGGTATTGAAGAAATTAAAAGAGCATGCCTTGTTCGCCAAGTTCAGCAAGTGCGAATTCTGGCTTAAAGAGGTTGCTTTCTTGGGGCATGTGATTAGTGGAGCAGGACTAGCGGGGGATCCGGCCAAGGTGCGCGCCATGAATTAGTGGTCTCCCTTGAAGTCGGCGGCCGATGTAAGGACTTTCCTTGGACTTGTCGGGTACTACTGCATGTTCGTAAAAGGATTTTCAAAGATTGCACTTCCTCTTACTTCATTGACGAAGAAAGGTGTGCCATTTGTGTGGACACCCCAATATGAAGCGGCGTTCCAGGAGCTGAAGGATAGACTTACCGCCACGCCAATCCTTGCACTTCCGTCTGGGAAGGAAGGATTTCAAGTTTACACTGACGCATCATATCAAGGGATGGGAGCGGTGTTGATGCAGCACGGACACGTGATTGCCTATGCTTCAAGACAGTTGAAGAATCATAAAATCAATTACCCGGTTCATGATTTGGAATTGGGAGCAGTGGTGTTCGCCTTGAAAGTTTGGAGGAATTATCTATACGGCGTCCACTGCGAAATCATTTCAGACCACAAAAACTTGAACTACGTTCATACTCAGAAGGAGTTAAACTTGAGGCAACGGCGGTGGATAGAGTTTCTATGCGACTATGAGATCACCATGAACTACCACCCCGGAAAGGCGAACTAGGTGTCCTATGCATTGAGTAGAAATGTACCAGGTTCTAGCCCAGAGTCTCGGTTGATGAGTATGGAGTTGGCTTGGATGATTGAGGAGATGGATATTACATTGATATTTAAGGCTCCTTCGGCGGAGTATATGGAGTACTTGGCAAGCATGAGCATAGTTTTTGATATCCGGGACCGAATCAAAGTGGAGCAAGTATGGATGCGACCCTGGCCCCTGCAATCAAGTCAATCGAAGATGGTACTATGGATGTGTATACGCTAAAAGGCGGCCTGGTTTATTTTCGTGGCCGGCTCTACATTCCCAAAGGCGGTAAAATCCGGGAGGTTATCTTGAGAGAGGCTCATTGCTCTCAATATTCAGTGCACCCGGGCATTGCTAAGATGTACATCGGCTTACGGAAGACCATGTGTTGGCCGGGAATGAAAAAGGATGTCCGATATTTTGTTACACATTGCGAAGCTTGTCAAAGGGTGAAGGTGGAATGCAAGAGTCCCGGTGGTTTGCTACAATCATTGCCCATCCCCGAATGGAAGTTTGAGGAAATCTCCATGGACTTAATCCATGGGTTACCTCGCTCACGCTCCGGAAATGTTTCGGTGTGGGTGATAGTTGATCGCCTGACGAAAGTAGCCCGGTTCATCCCAATGAAGAAATGATTTGGTGTGGCATGCCTAAGACGATCATGTCTGATCGTGATGGTCGGTTTACCTCCAAGGAGTGGAAAGAGGTACAGGCATATCTGGGCTCGCGCCTTACCTTCAGTACCGCGTTCCATCCTTAGACCGATGGGCAATCTGTAATGACCATCCAGACATTGGAAGATTTGTTGAGATTATGTGTGTTGGATAGAGGAGATCCGTGGGAACGACTCTTACCATTGGTAGAATTCTCCTACAACAACAGCCACCAAGCTAGTATCAGCACGTCTCCTCGTGAAGCTCTTTATCGAAGGAGGTGCAGAACCCCCTTGGCTTGGGTGCAAGATGATGACCCGAAGGCTTTGGGTGTTGAATATATTGAGGATACCGATGCGTTGGTTAGACTGATACGGGATCGCATGTTGGAGGCTCAAAGTCGGCAGGAGAAGTATTATAATGGAAAGCACCGGATGGTGGAGTTTCAAGTGGGTGATAAGGTGTTCCTGAAAATCCGACCGATGCATGGAGTGTCACGTGTGCGTGGTGTGAAAAAACTAAGCCCAAGGTATGTTGGGCCTTATACTATATTGGAAAGGATTGTCCCGTTGGGCTATCGGTTGGAGTTACAGTTCGAGCTAGAGAACCTCCACGACATGTTCCATGTGTCGTCGCTTCGGAAAGTGCTGTTGCAGCCCGATCAGTACATCCCCACAACCGATGGTGCTGTGGCGTCTGATAGGTCTGTGCGACTAGAGTCGGTGCGGATCAGAGATAACAAGACAAGAATGTTGCGCCGCAAAAGTGTTCCCTTGGTGAAGGTGCTATGGTCCAATCATGGGAAGGAGGAATACACCTGGGAGCCAATGGATTTGATGCAAAAATGCTATTCAGAGTAATTTGCTCAAGGTAATTATATTTAAAAGCATATTTATTTTCTGTTATGCAGTTCTCCACATAGCCTAAGCCTGATTTCGGGGACAAAATCTTTTATTTTGTTTATAGGATTTGTAATGTGCCAAATCGCACTAGGCCCCTCGTGCGTGTTTCTTTGAGTCAGGAGAGCTGACTGGGGTTTAGGCGAGTGTTGACAAATGGGCAGCACATGTGAATATGATTTGTTACACTCGAGTCTTTGGTCGACACAATGGTGATTGTGTCGACACACTGATGTAGTGTGTCGACACACTAGTGTCGATACAGTGTATCGACACACAGGTGCAGTGTGTCGACACACTGGTGCAGTGTGGCGACATACTGGTGCAGTGTGTCAGCACAGTGTGTCGACACACTGGTGTCGACACAGTGATGTCGACACAGTGTGTGGACACTCTGTCGACATAATGGTGTATGACACGGGTAGTGATACGGGCGTGTACCTTCCCGTATGTGTGTGTGTGTGTGTTGAGTTGAACTCGATAGAGTGTGTTGAGGTCGAAGAACAATGTGTCGAGATCGCCAAATTGTATGACACGGGTAGAGACACGTGCGTGTCCCTACCCATGTGTCGGTGTGTCGAGTTGCGTATGTCGAGATGCTTCCAGAGAAGGTCACAGCCAGGGAACACGGCCATGTCATGTGGACATAGGTCGGGACACGGGCGTGTCCCTACCCGTGTCGAGTGTTGAACTGACACTGAAACCATCATTGATGTTTCGCCTGAAGCAGGACACGGGTAAGGACACGGGCGTGTCCCTACCCGTGTAAATTTTCATATATAAGGGGAAATGAAAACTCTAGCTGTTTCCATGCTCATTTCAACCCCTATTTTCTGAGCGAAACTCCTATTGAGAGAAGGAAGTTGCTGGATCTAGTTGTAGAGGAGAAGATCCGTCGTCGTCATGAAGGAAAAGATGCCGCCGAGAAGAGTTACACGATCCATGGCCGAAAATAGTGGAAATGCTGGAAATGAGGTGAGCTTCCTCCCCTCTCCCTTGGTGCTAGATCTGTAGTTATCTAGGCTAGATGTCGACTCAAAAGAGTCTAGACTTGCGAGATCGTGATTTCTCTAGGAAGAGGCCGTCCTAGGGCTTGTGCTCTAAGGCTAGTTGTGTCTTCAACCTCTCCAACCTTCTATGTGAAGATGGGGGATGGCTTTGTGAAGAGTAAAGGCCTCATGAGGGTGAATAAGGGTGGAGGAATTTTTGGAGGTGATTTTCGAGGATCGTCTTGAGGAGGAAGATGAACCGATGCCGTTCATTCCTCTTTAAGATGCGTGCAGAATCTGTGTTCTGCGTGCAGTAATTTTCTTGGCCCTTTTCTGATGTGATATGTTCAGATCTAGGCTTTTGACTAAACACAAAAGTTGAATCCCTTGAAAATACCTTTCCAACGTGTGGTTTCATGTCTTTAGGCGAAGTATATAGCTACAGGAAAGTCTGAACGAACATGACGTCCGATAAATGCTGCATGCAGAAATTGTGTTCTGTACCCAGCGTACTTCAAGGCTGATTTCAAGTTTGATACTATTGAATCTGGGTTGTGGTCTGAACATAAAAGTTGTAGCCCATGGAAAGAGCTTTCCATCGAGGGATTACACGTCTTCACCGGTTTCTTGTATCTCCAAGAATCTCCGGTTGAATTTGCTGTCTTGATTTATTCTGCACTTAAATTCTGGGTTTTTTTATATATTATGAATTTGGATTCGATGGAATTGATGTTGCAAATTAATTCGAGATTTTGGTGAACTATTTAATGTTAACCACCATAGTGTTATGAATGATGAAGATTACTAACTGGAATTCATATAACTGAATTGTGAAGCAAGCTTATTTAAACAAAGTGACTTGTTAGAAATTGGTAGACAATTAGTTATGCGCATTATGTTATATTATGTTGAAATAATTTGGAATGACATATAGAAAGATAAACTATGGTCATGAGTATATTTGAGGGTTGGAATGAAATTTAGTAGTCCAATACTTAGAGTATAGTCTCCCTACGGGTAGTATTGTGGAGGGATGTAAGTGCGGTGTTGACCGTCACAAGTTGTGTTAGTGTTGAGATGAGGTATAGATGGATGGTTGGGCTGTGTCCTCGTGCTTACTTCCGAGGCCGCTTCCATACCGCAGTGATGTGGAAGTTGCATGCGGTGTGAGTCGACACACAGTGTCGTAATCCTGGGTTAAGGATAGTGTGGCAGGTCTACGGGCTCGCCGATCTTCACATCGACGGGAGTTGACAGTTAGACTTTGGGCGGTTAGGATGTGTCCTCGGTGTTCAGGACCCGAGGTCCCTTCCATGACAAGTGAACGGTTCTTCTGTGTCCTCGTGCTTTCTTTTGGGGCCCCTTCTGGGTCACACCAGGCCAGTTCGGGCGGTGTTCTCGGTGCACATCTACCCGAGACCCCGCTGGGCCATAGTATGCATGGGCTCCGCTGTTGTTTTCTTAGCGTTGAGGCGTACAGAGGCCTAGGTGAAGTAGTGTGGATACCCGCCTAGTAGTAGAGATGCCCGCTCTACTGTCACCGCTTAGCCATGACGGCTGATGCCTGAGAGGTTAGCTACCTGCTCGAAAAGTGGGAACTACTAGTGTATGTTGACATAGCGTTTGCATGGTGTGATCATGGGTGAGTCATTGCATAGCATGCATACCATTACATAGTATTGCACAAACAAGATCCTCATTGTATAAGTTTGTATGGGCACTCTTATACGATGAGTTACCTTTATGTAACCTGATCCTTAACTTATAAGCTTGTATGGGCATCCTTATAAGTTAAATTACTTTCCTGCTGTAGACACATGTACTTGATAGTTTGTTATTGTTTATGTAGGACTGCTAGAATAAAATGCTATTAATCTTATTGTACCATTACCACCTGCTTGTACATGTTACACTATTTATTGTACTTGTACCCTTGCCCTTTCCTCCGCCCGGTGCCGAGGAGTCGCCGGGGGAGCGGATGTGAAGCCACTTAGTCTTTTCGACTAATGGTTGGTACGTCTTCCTTTTTAGGAGGTCACCCCGCAGGTAGAGCAGCCGCAGACTTTGCAGCAGGACAGCCAGGCTAGGACAACAGGGTCTGAAGTGACGGTACTGTCGCTACCGTCAGTTACGGATGTGAGTGTTGAGCGACTCTGATGTAGCCCGTTTGGGCAATTATTATAACTGTACTCTGACATTGTAGAAGCATGTTTTAGCTTCTCTTATTTGTTGCATTTGGACATATATACTTAGTGTGGATTTGACTTCTTCTTGCTTATGATTTGGTTGGGTTGGCATGTTTATATTTATATTGGTTGTAGCCAACAGAATAGGCGTCTTACGATACAGGTTAGCCCGTGTGCTAATGCTACCACAAGGCGGTTGTTCCGGTCATAAGACACCCTTCGTGCCGTGTTTTGGGATCCGAGAGGAGGGTCTTACAGGACATTCATGGGTTCTTTTCATGTAATAACGATGACGCACATACATGTGCACACCACCCCTAAAAAGAATTCGTACACAAAGTCAAATAAGCAAGACCAATGCTATATTATGATACCAAATTGTAACACCCCATCCGTCAAATGAAATATAACAGAAGGTCTAGCCGGGGCACAACGCCATATTCCACAGACAGCTAGTGGCGTTACGTATTAATAACAAATTACCGCCAAAGGAAACACGCGTCCTAACTCAGAGCATTCTATCGAAAGCTTTTTAAAACAGTTATATGAACCCCAACCAAAGCATGCATGTCCACTAAAACCCAAAGTAGGAATGACAGTACAAATACATCTTAAAGTTGGCCCTATGGCCTTACAAGAATTTACTTAAATAATAAATGTCTTCCATACATCGGCACGCAGGCCGAGCACACATGAGCATAAAGAGTAAACATTCGCTTTGGCCTTCAAGGGCGGGCACAACAACCAGGGCATCATCCCACTACTTGCCACTAAGCTCGGCAGCACCTGCAATTAACATTCTACCGCAGCAGTGGCAAACAAAAGCAATTGTAAGCTAAAGCTGATAAAATTATAACGATCCCACCCTTACATGGGGTGGCGGTGCTCCTTCCATGCATTTTAGTAGCATAGCTAAACAATAAATTGAAAGTACAATAAGCACACTTCACCACAGGTGTAGGCCCGCACGGCTACACACCCCGTGCTCTCAGTGCACTTACACAATGAAGCCGGTCTGAAGCCGGTCTGAAGCCGGTCCGTCCCGCAACTCCACCACCGCCCCAGGATGGCAAACATCATGAGCATTAAAGTCCTTTCAGCCGAAGCCTAGACTCTCTCTCCAAGCCATCGGTAAGTCCCATGTACCTTAGGTTAAGGTTCCACCAGCCCGTTGCTCACATCGCCACGACCATTTAGCCATTGATGCGGGACAAGCTTCATCGAATCACAATTTATCGATCATACAACACTACATAGCCCGGCTATGTACACGGCAGGATTCCAGGCCACCAAAATGGCAAAACTTCACTTCTTGCCAGATTTCCGGGTGCACCTTGGAGTTAATCCCCAAGACTCCCTGCTGCAATCTACCGTGTAGAAACCTGAAAACATACGACACAGATTCTTCTCCGTTAATTAATGTATAACAGAAACATTACCGATCAAGGACCAGCTTGTCCAAGTAGGCTTCACACACCATGCCTATGTCCGTACTTCGATTCCGGACTATATATTTAAGATTACGGGGACTATTCATGTCCACCTGAAGGAAATACCACACAATCACCTCACACTCGCGAGAGCAGGTTTCCTATGCGAAAAAGAAGAGGACTTCACATGTATAAGAAGAGAATCGTTACCCTAGAGGTTCGCTTTGGCGCCATGGAAAACTAGTTTGATTAAAGGCACCGCAACGGCCTCGCCTCCACGGATATGGACTCGGCTTGCCATTTGGGCCTCCGAAGCTCCACCGACGGCCGGATTCCTCCTTCTCCTTCTTCCTTGATCTCCCTTCTCTCTAAATCTTTCGAATCAGAAAGACCTAAGTGAAATGAGAGTTTAAATCTCAACTCTTGGCCTAAAAAACAGCAGGGAGATTTCTGGACCGTTGTATCCTATTTGAAGGAAATGATCGACCATGAATCGCCTTGGAAATCACTTTCCTAGGCCTAACACGGCCTTTGACACGCCCATATCACAGGCCATGTCTCATAATCTAAGCACGATCGTCGAACGTAGAATATGAGACGGGCTCAGACACGCCCATGTTACTCTTGACACGCCTGTGTCAGCCTCTGACACGCCCATGCCGCAGTGCGTGTTCCTCGTGCAATACAGGAAACTGTCGCATCACGACTAGGACACGGCCATGAGACATGCCTGTATCACAGTCTGTGTGCCTCACTTGACAACGCCATACCGACACAGAGCAGGACATGACCCTGGACATGCCCATGTCGCAGGCCGTGTGAACCTATTCAAACACCAAATTGGCCTTAAAATGCTATCCAATCCTTCTTTAATTTTGGGGCGTTACATTGGGAGCCATGCCGAACCTTGCACATAGGCTCAAAATCTTCGGGAAAGAGGGGTGTTTCATTCCTCTCCACTCCCTAAAGATGTTTAAAGGATCAATTGGGGAGAGGAGGGGTCAAGGCATGAATTGCCATTATCACCATTAATGGTGAATTTCGGCCATAGAAGAAACCCCTTGAAATTCACCTACCCTTGGTCCCAATTCGTTTGGAAACTCCTCAAAACTGATAGGGGAGATGAATACTAATAAATTTGTGAAGAATGGAGGGGGTGATTCACCTTCGCCACCATGAATGGCACCTCTTTCTCACTTTCTCTCTCCTCTATTTTAGGGAAAATTGAGCTCTCTCTCTCCTCATCACCGTACACGAAATTGGGTGACAATAATAATAATTACAGCTCCCTTGGTCTGATGAGCCAACCTAAATTGAGGCTAGCCCAAGTTGATTGGGCTTGGTTGGGCCAATTTAAGTGATTTGACCTAATTAGGGCAAATTGACCAAATGGGTGACCCCATGATGGGGCTTTTGGGTCCATTGCACTCTAAATTAAGTTTAGAAACTAGTGATGGGGTCAATTTGGTCACATGAAGCCAAATTGACCCAATTTGGGTTGATTTGACGTAAACAGGCTAAATTTGACTTGGTCAAATCGAGCACTATGTTTGACCCAGTCATGGTGATTTTTGTGCCATTGGGTTCCCTTTGACATTATGACACTAGGGGTGGGATCAGTTTCAAGTTATGGTGGTTGATTTAGGTAGTTAATGAAGGATTGCCCTTTTTGACCTAAGAGGACATTTTGGTCAATTGGCCAAATTGTAGGCCCCCTGATGGGGCTTTTTGGTATCACTCTGGACTCATTGATGGCCTAGGGGTGTTGGGGTGGGGTTAATGAGTCAAGTTGGAGACCTAAAGTCAAGCCATAGTTGGGTATTTAGAGTTTACTATTTGCAGACCAAGGTACTTTATCCGCTTTTTTCTTAGGTCTACAAGGGTTTCAAAACTACCTGGAATTTGACATGACTGAGTCATGACAAAATCACTCTGGGGGGGGGTCTGGCTGTCTGGGGGATGTTTGAAATCCCAACACATAAAAATAAAAATTTTGTCCCCAAAATTCAGGTTAGGAATGCGGGGTTTCTACAAAAGGTAATAAAAGTAACATCCCGAAAAATAAATTATACCTGAGTTGAAGAGCTCCGGGTATCTCTGTTGCATCAAGTCCCGCGGCTCCCAGGTATGCTCCTACTGACTGTGATTTCTCCACAGGACCTTGACCAGCGGAACCTTCTTGCGGTGCAAGACTCGCATCGTCGTGTCGTCAATCCGGACCTGCTCTGGGTGAACTGATCGATCAGATGCTACCAGCCCATCCATGGTATCTATTTGCTGCCCCGACCGTAGTAGAGTCGTCCTAAGGGTGGAGATTTGGAAAACATCGTGCAGGACCTCCAGTTCCGGTGGCAGCTCCAGCCTGTATGCCAAGGGATCGATCCGCTCTAGGATCCTGTAAGGCCCCATATATCTCGGGAGGAGCTTCTTCTTCCATCCGCGAACTCGTGAGACTCCATGAATCGGTCGTATCTTCAAGAATACCCGGTCTCCAACCTGGAACTCTAACTGACGGTATCTTACGTCGTAGTACTTGGCCTGCCTGCTCTACGCCTCCAGCATTCGATCCTGTATCAGCGTCACCTGAGCCTCGGTGTTCTCAACAAACTCCGAGCCCAACACCATCGGGTCCTCGTCCTGTATCCATGACAGTGGAGTCCTACACCTTTGTCCGTATCGAGCCTCATAAGGTGCCATTTCTATGCTGGACTAGTACTTGTTGTGATGCCCCGAAACTCAAAAGAGTGACGGGGGATGTTTTGGGCCAGATTTGGAATCTGGCAGTAGGCACACGGCCTGGGACACGGGCGTGTCCCAGGGCATGCCAGGCTGGAGTCGACGACTTGGCCGCGAAGTCGACATTTTGCGCTCGACGAAGTGTCAAGACGGGCCACATAGCCTGATACACGGGAGTGTCTCAGGGCGTATCGAGCCCGTGTCGACAACTTGCCCGGGGTGTCGACATTTTCGCTCGATGAAGTGTCGAGACAAGGAACACGGCCTAGGACACGGGCGTGTCCAAGGCCATGTCAGGCAGTCGACGAACTTTGCTCGACGAAGTGTCGAGACAGTGAACACGACCTGGAGCCCAGGAGTGTTCGAGTGTACACGGGTTAGGATATGGGCGTGTCCAAGAACCCGTGTGAGTCTCGGGTTGTTTTCGGGCTGTATCGATGGGGGTACACGGCCGACCACACGGCCGTGTCAGTTGGAACACGGGCATGTCAGGTCGAACACAGGTGTGTCGGATGCCCGTGTGTTGTTCCAGGCGCGTCGATTTTGATGGCGAATGAGGGACACGGCCCTGGAAACGGGCGTGTGTAGGCCGTGTTCGATCCAGATTGTACATTTCAGGCCCGAATCAAGGCTGTTTGTTTCTTTAATTTGGGATCCGATGGTTGGGGGTTGCTCCTACTGGGATATACCAGGGATTGGGCCTTTGAAACCCTCACTTTTACTTGAGTGGTTCTCTTTCTAAGTCAAGAGAGATGTGAGAGCAAAGGAGGAAGAAGAAGCTAGATCCGGCCATTGGAGGAGCTTCGAAGCTCCAAATCGCGAGCCGACTTCGGATCTACGGAGGCAAAGAGAGTGCGGTGCTTTTCATCCGCTTACTTTTCCATGGAGCCAAGGAAGAATGCTAGGGTAACGATTCTCTTCTTGAGCATGTGAAGCTCTCCTTCTTTGCATAGGAAGCCCGCTCTCGCGAGTTTGCGGTGAGTTGGATGCGTTCCTTCGGGTAGATATGTAAAGTCCCCGTTGTGTAGAGTCCGTAAGCGAGAACGGACATAGGCATGATGTGTGAAGCCTACCCTGACATGTTGGTCTGGATCAGTGATGTTGCATTGCATAAATGTCGGAGAAGACTCCGTGCGATTGGTTGTTTTTCGGGTTTTCTACATGGTAGATAGCAACAGGGAGCCTTGAGGATTAACCCTAAGGTGCACCCGGAAAACTTGGCGGATGCGTGATCTTGCCAACTTGGAGGCCTGAGAGCCAACTTGAACATAACCGAGTTATGTGAATTGTGTGACGGAAGCGGGACTCGGGATAAGTTTGACCCGCGCATATGGCTTAAACTGTCGTTGCGATGTGAGCACGGGTTATATGGAACCGTACCCACTTCTATGTCGTTCGGTTAGAGCCATTGGCATAGATGAGGGTCTTCGGCGGTCTATGGCTTAAATTGTCGTGACCCATGCCGGGAAGACAAATTGCTCATAGGTTTGGCCGTCAAAGTGACGGTGGTGAGTCCGGAATGTCTATGGCTTAAATTGACGTGACATTGGCCGGTTCATCGAGAATATCCCCTGAGTGCACGGGGTGTGTGGCCATGTGAGCCTACACCTGTGATGAAATGAATATTGTTATATTGCTCGCTTATGCTAATAAAATGCAGGGAAGGAGCATCGCCGCCCCGAGTTGGGGGCGAGATCGTTATAATTTGGTCAGCATTGCTGACCTTTGCCTTTGTTTTCCACCGTGCGGTGGTTTTGTTGCTTGCAGGTGCTGCTGGACCAAGCGGTCAATAGCGGGCTAAAGCCCAAAATTGCGAAGCCGGCCCTCGAAGGCCTAATTGGAGTGTTTACTGCTTTTATTTATGTATGACCGGCCTGCGTGCCGTGGTTTGTAAAAAATGTAATTTGAAGTAAACCATTTTGTAAGGCCTTAAGGATTGTACTTGTGTATGTACTACATTCCTATTTGGTGTTTAGTGGACATTCATGCTTTTGTGCTGGGTTCTTAATTGCAACTTATAAATTGCTTCCGCTAGAACGCTCTGTGTAGGACGTTGGATTGGTTGGATGGTTTCCACTGAGTAACCACCCGGTCTGTCTGTGGTATATGGCGTCGGGCCCCAGCCGGACCTACTGCTATATGATATGCGACGGATAGGGTGTGTTACAATTTGGTATCAAAGGGAGGTTTCGATCCACCGACCTATGGGTTATGGGCCCACCACGCTTTCGACAATTTGGTATCAGACAACTGGTTTTGTTCGGGCTTAAAATGAATTCGTTGACGAATTCTTTTTAAGGGGTGGTGAGCACATGTGTGTGCTTCATCGTTATAATAACAAAAGAACCCATGACTGTCCACTTAAGAATGAAAATACACGTGTTTGGGGAACCTGCGTGTTCCTATAATTGCTGTTTGCAATTTTATTTGGTCACTTAACGGTGTTTTGTACCACTATAGGTGACCAGAAGTTGTGCTGGGCCGTCGGAACGTCGAGTTTCTGAGGGTAGCAGTGCACCTAATGAAGCTCCTGCAACACCTCTATCGGCTGAGACCATACGATTGGTGGCCGAAGTAGTGTTGGCCATGATTAATGCGCAGCCTGCAAGGCAAACGCAGCAGCCCGCTCCTGCGATGGAGCAGGTACCGCTACAAGCGGCTGAGCATCGAAGAGTGTAGCAGGTGGTAGAGGAACCGGTGGTGCGAAGGAGGGCAACCGAGAGACAGCTCAAGCATGTCATGAGCTTTAATCCTCCGGTATACTCGGGGTTGGGAACCACATCTCAAGCGGAAGACTTGCTCTCCAGGGTGAAGAGAGTCATGACAGCAACGGAGACGGAGGAGTGGTAAATGACCACCATTGCTACGTTCCTTTTGGACGGTGAAGCGAGAATGTGGTGGGAAGGATTGGAGCTGCATCTATTGAGAGGTAGGCAACTTGTTGATGTCTCGATGGAGGAGTTCTCGAGATTGTTCTTGGCTAGATACCTCCCTTCGGCGCAGACGATAGCGTTGGAGAATGAGTTCCTGAAATTGGTACAAGGGGTCAGTAGCGTGGATGAATATCTCCACGAGTTTACTCATTTGAGTCGATATGCTAGCTCCACCATCGTGGATGAGGAGTGTAAGACAAATCGATTCTACGAAAGGGTTGAGAGACGAGTTGAGGTTACTACTCTCGGTGCCGGTGACGCAGGGTTTCGTAACCTTGGTCAACACGGCCCAATCCTTGGAGAAGGATATGAAGAATGTGCAAGCAAAGAAAGGCTTGGGTGATAAGAAGTCTGAATTCAAGGCGCCGACTACTTCAAAGTTCGGCTATCGAAGGTTCTTCAAGAAGCATAGGACTTTGGGTCCAGCTCCTTCTGGCGCTTCTAGGGCGACTACGGGTCGGACCCCGGGTGTATGTTTCACTTGTGGAAAGTCGGGGCACTTTGCCCGCGATTGTTGGAGCGGACGTCCCAAGTCTGAAAGGAAGCCGGGAGCGACTTACGAAGAGAAGGGCAAGGCGGTAGAGTCGACCGCATCCCACTATGCTCCGGCCCAACCAAGGGTGTATAATCTTGGCAAACAGGAGGTCATCAAACAGGCGGATGTGGTGACAGGTACGGTTTAATTTATAGCAAGTTAATTCCTTTAAATACTTGTTATGCACATGTTACCTTACCACTGCTTGTTTAGGATTTGTTTTGATTTGTGAAAATCCGGCAAGAGCACTCTTCGATACGGGAGCTTCACACTCCTTCTTGTCCGAGGGATTTATATCACGCATCGAAGTCCCTTCTTCGATGGCAAAGGATAAGTTGGATGTGTTGTGGCCCAATGGGTGTTCGATGCGCGCGGATAGGATCTGCGATGTTAAGATTCGTATTGGGAATCAGGAGTTCGATCTGCAAGCGTCGTTACTTTCGTTGGTGGAGTTCGACGTTATATTTGGCATGGACTGGCGCTCGGAGCAGCAGGCCTATATTGATTGCGGTCGCAAGGAAGTCAAGCTGGGAGCAAGTCGTGACACGACTTTTACGGTCTTAAAGGGGTCGAGCAAGACGTTGATGTCTGCTATTCCGCTGGTGAAGGCGGTTCGTGCCGGTGCAGAACTGTTCTTTACACTAGTGGAGGTTGCAAAGCCGAAGCCCGCGTTGGATTGTATTTCAGTGGTATCGGAGTATTGATGTGTTCCCTGCAGATCTTCCTGGAGCCCCGCCTCAGCGGGAGATAGCTTTCATGATTGAGTTAGTGCTAGGTGCAAAGCCTATATCACGCTCTCCATATCGTCTAGCGCCTAAGGAAATCGCGGAGCTGAAGGTTCAACTGCAAGAGTTGTTGGAGCAAGGGTATATGTGCCCAAGTTCTTTGCCTTGGAGCGCGCCGGTCCACTTTTTTAAGAAGAAGGACGGAAGCTTGAGGCTCTGTATTGATTATCGGGAGCTCAACAAGTTGACGGAAAAGAACAAGTACCCAATCCCCCGGATTGATGATCTTTTTATTCAGTTGGTAGGGGCGACGGTGTAATTAAAGCTGGATCTGAAATCCGGATACTATCAGCTGCGAATAAGGGAGAGTGATATCCTGAAGACAGCGTTCAGTATGAGATACGTGCATTATGAGTTTACGGTCATTCCATTTGGGCGGACTAATACGGCGTCAGTGTTCATGGATTTGATGAACAGGACCTTCAGGGAGTACTTGCACCATTTTGTGATCCTCTTCATCGACGATATTTTGGTGTACTCACAGAGTGAGGAAGATCACTTCAAGCATTTTCATTTGGTTTTGGAGACGCTAAGGAGGAATCAATTATATGCCAAGTTCTCGAAGTGCGAGTTTTATTTATCCTCAGTGGCATTCCTCGATCATATAGTGAGTGGAGAGTGTATTGCTGTGGATCCGGCGAAGATTGTTGTGATACGGGAGTGGCCTGAGCTTTCCACAGTAGCGGAAGTCCAGATCTTTCTGGGGCTTGGCAGCTATTATAGGCGCTTCGTAGAGAACTTCTCGCGGATAGCGTTACCTCTCACTACTTTGACGAGGAAGGAGCAGAAGTTCATTTGGACGCCGGAGTGCCCGCGAGCTTTTGAAGAGTTGAAATGTCGGTTGACCACGACGTCGGTGCTGAGTTCGCCATGTGGGACCGAAGGTTATGAGATTTATAGTGATGCTTCGGGCAGCGGTTTGGGTTGCGTGCTACTACAACACGGAAGTGTTATAGCTTATGGCTCGAGACAGCTAAAAGTGCACGAGAGGAATTATCCGGTCCATGACTTGGAGTTAGCGGCCGTGATTTTTGCCTTGAAGCTGTGGAGGCATTATTTGTACGGTGTGAAGATTGATATCTACACCGATCACAAGAGGCTGAAGTATCTGATTGATCAGAAGGATCTGAATATGCGGCAGCATAGATGGATGGAGTTCCTGGGGGACTATACATTCAAGATCCACTACGTGCCTGGTAAAGGTAATGCGTTTGCGGACGCGTTGAGTCGCCGAGCCCCAGCTCAAGCCAATTGTCTATCAGTGCATGATGAGCAGTTGGTGCGGGAGTTGGTGGCATTGGAGATTGTTTGTATGGATAAGCAATCAAGTGCTGAAGCAGTACTGAATTGGACTGAAGTCCAATATGACCTGGCTGATCGGATTCGGCAGGCTTTGGACATGGATGTCCATATGAAGCAGTTCATGGTAGAGGCTCTGGATGGGTCAAATTCCCAATTCGTTGTGGAGGACGGATTGCTTTGGAAAGACGGTCGTCTGTGCGTCCCAAGTGTGGGCAATTTGCGGGTGTAATTGTTGTACGAGACACACCACACCAAGTACTCAATTCACCCGGGGAGCACGAAGATGTACCGCGATGTAAAGAAACTATTTTAGTTGTCGGGTTTGAAGAAGGATGTGACGCTCTACGTAGCGAAGAGACAAACTTGCGCCTTGGTGAAGGCGGAGTGCCAAAAACTGGGAGGATTTCTGAAGTCCTTGCCTATTCCGGAGTGGAAATTCGATGACATCTCTATTCACTTTGTGCACGATTTGCCAAGGTCGCAAAAGGGGAACGACGCCATCTGGGTGGTCGTGGATCGGCTAACAAAGGTGTTGCATTTCATTCCGCATAGGAAGGATGATCCGGTGGAGAAGTTGGCAAAACTATATGTGGATAATATAGTATGGCTTCACAGTGTGCCCCGCAGCATCATGAGTGACCGGGATGGGCGGTTCACGTCCAATGATTGGAGGCTTGTGCAGCAAATGTTGGGAACAAAGCTAAAATATAGCACAGCCTTCCATTCGCAAACAGATGGGCAGATCGAGAGAGTCAATAGAACTATGGAAGACATGCTTCGCATGTGTGTCTTGGATTTTGGAAAGCAATGGGAAGACCATCATTATTTGGTGGAGTTTGCGTACAACAATAGCAACCAAACGAGTATTCAAATGGCGCCCTTCGAGGCCCTATATGGTAGAAAATGTCGCACGCCGTTCTCTTGGTTAGAAACGGGTGAGTCAAAGATGTATAAGTGCCATGAGGTGGAAGATGCTATGTCTTTGGTTCGTACCATTCGGGAGAGGTTGCTTATCGCTCAGGACCGGCAAGCAAAGTACTATAATCTCAAGCACAGGAACGTGGAGTTCTCTGTGGGCGACTATGTGTACTTAAAGATCAAGCCATTTAACGGTGTCTCGCGGGTGCGGTGATTGAAAAAGCTAATCCTGAGATACCTTCGGCCATTTAAGGTTTTGGAGCGGGTTGGTGAAGCAGCCTATCGGTTGAAGCTCTCAGTGGAGCTAAGTGGTTTACATGATGTATTACATATATCGGTGCTACGGAAGGCGGTGCAAGAGCCTTCGCAAGTGATCTCGGTTGATCAAGTGTCGGTGGATAGTGGGTTGATGACAAGAGTCAAGCCCGTGCGGATTGAGGACTCGGAGGTCAAGCGGCTACGCAATAAAGAGATCAGGATGGTCAAAGTCTGATGGGACAATTGCGGTCGAGAGGAGCTCTCTTGGGAACGAGAGCAGACTATGCTTGACGAGTATTCGGAGTTGTTCCGCTCAGGTACAATTTAATTTTGGTACTTGTCTTTCCTTTATATACTTTCGTGGACGAAATTCTTTTAAGAGGGGGAGAGTTGTAATGCCCCGAAACTCAAAAGAGCGACGGGGGACGTTTTGGGCCAGATTTGGAATCTGGCAGTAGGCACACGGCCTGGGACACGGGCTTATCCCATGGCGTGTCAGGCTGGAGTCGATGACTTGGCTGCGAAGTCGACATTTTGCACTATACGAAGTGTCGAGACGGGGCACACGGCCTGAGACACGGGCGTGTCTCAGGGCGTGTCGATCCCGTGTCGACAACCGGCCCGGGGTTTCAACATTTTCGCTCGACGAAGTGTCGAGCCAAGGCACACGACCTAGTACACGGGTGTGTCTAAGGCCGTGTCAGGAAGTCGACGAACTTTGCTCGATGAAGTGTCGAGATAGTGAACACGGCCTGTAGCCCAGGCGTGTTCGAGTGGACACGGGTTAGGACACGGGAGTGTCCAAGAACCCGTGTGAGTCTCTGGTTGTTTTCGGGCTGTATCGATGGGGGCACACGGCCGACCACACGACCGTGTCAGTTGGAATACGGGCGTGTCGGATGCCCGTGTGTTATTCCAGGCGCGTCGATTTTGACGGCGAATGAGGGACAAGGCCCAGGACATGGGTTTGTGCCAGGCCGTGTTCCGTCCAGACTGTACATTTCACGCCCGAATCAAGACCGTTCGTTTCTTTAATTTGGCATCCGACAGTTGGGGGTTGCTCCTACTGGGATATACCCGGGATTGGGCCTTTGAAACCCTCACTTTTACTTGAGTGATTCTCTTTCTAAGTCAAGAGAGAGGTGAGAGCAAAGGAGGAAGAAGAAGCTAGATCCGGCCATTGGAGGAGCTTCGAAGCTCCAAATCGCGAGCCGACTTCGGATCTACGGAGGAAAAGAGAGTGCGGTTCTTTTCATCCGCTTACTTTTCCATGGCGCCAAGGAAGAACGCTAGGGTAATGATTCTCTTCTTGAGCATGTGAAGCTCTTCTTCTTTGCATAGGAAGCCCGCTCTCGCGAGTTTGCATTGAGTTGGAGGCATTCCTTCGGGTAGATATGTAAAGTCCCCGTTGTGTAGAGTCCGTAAGCGAGAACGGACATAGGCATGATGTGTGAAGCCTACCCGGACATGTTGGTCTGGATCGGTGATGTTGCATTGCATAAATGTCGGAGAATACTCCTTGCGATTCGTTGTTTTTCGGGTTTTCTACATGGTAGATTGCAACAGGGAGCCTTGGTGATTAACCCTAAGGTGCACCCGGAAAACTGGGCGGATGCGTGATCTTGCCAACTTGGAGGCCTGAGAGCCAACTTGAACATAACCGAGTTATGTGAATTGTGTGACGGAAGCGGGACTCGGGAGAAGTTTGACCCGTGCATATAACTTAAAATGTCGTTACGATGTGAGCACGGGTTAGATGGAAACATACCCACTTCTATGTCGTTCGGTTAGAGCCGTTGGCATAGATGAGGGTTTTCGGCGGTCTATGGCTTAAATTGTCGTGACCCATGCCGGGAAGACAAATTGCTCATAGGTTTGGCTGTCAAAGTGGCGGTGGTGAGTCCGGAATGTCTATGGCTTAAATTGACGTAACATTGGCCGGTTCACCGAGAATGTGCCCTGAGTGCATGGGGTGTCTGGCCGTGTTAGCCTACGCCTGTGATGAAATGAATATTGTTATATTGCTCGCTTATGCTAATAAAATGCAGGGAAGGAGCATCGCCGCCCCGAGTTGGGGGCGGGATCGTTATAATTTGTTCAGCATTGCTGACCATTGCCTTTGTTTGCCACCATGCGGTGGTTTTGTTGCTTGTAGGTGATATTGGACCAAGCAGTCAATAGCGGGCTAAAGCCCAAAATTGCGAAGCCGGCCCTCGAAGGCTTAATTTGAGTGTTTACTGCTTTTATTCATGTATGACCGGCCTGCGTGCCATGGTTTGTAAAACATGTAATTTGAAGTAAACCATTTTGTAAGGCCTTAAGGCTTGTACTTGTGTATGTACTACATTCCTATATGGTGTTTAGTGGACATTCATGCTTTTGTGCTGGGTTCTTAATTGCAACTTATAAATTGCTTCCGCTAGAACACTCTGTGTAGGACGTTGGATTGTTTGGATGATTTCAACTGAGTAACCACCCGGTCTGTCTGTGGTATACGACGTCGGGCCCCGGCCGGACCTACTGCTATATACTATACGACGTATAGGGGGTGTTACACTTGTTGTTATTGTTGGGTACATTGTAAATTGTGTACCTCGCATGTTGCTATCTTCAGTTCAGACATTAAAAGCCCATATGAAGGGGGATGAAGTCTTCATTATCTGGTTCGAGTTGAAGGAGATAGCAGTGGATATAAAAGACATACGGGTAGTGCTGGATTTCCAGGAGGTATTTCCTGAGAAACTGCCAGGATTACCCCCGCAAGAAAGGTTGACTTCCAGATTAATCAAGTACCGAGCGCCAAGCCTGTATCCATGGCCCCTTACCAAACGGCCCCGAAGGAACTCGCGGAGTTTAAAGTTCAACTGCAAGAACTGGTGGAGTCAGGGTTCGTTCGCCCCAGTTTGTCACCCTGGGGAGCCCCTGTATTGTTCATGAAGATGAAGGATGGGACCCTGTGTTTGTGTATAGACTATCGGGAACTCAATCGGCTGAAGGTGCGGAACACTTATCCGCTACCTCAGATCGATGAGTTGTTCGATCAACTAGTGGGAGCGCATTGGTTTTCTAAGCTGGACTTGGGCTCAGGGTATTATCAGTTGAGAATACAAGAAGGTGACATCGAGATAACGGCATTTAGTTCAAGATATGGATTGTACGAGTTCATTATAATGCCGTTTGGGCTCACAAATGCCCCTTCGGCCTTCATGAGCCTGATGAACAAGGTGTTTGAACCTTATTTGGATATCTTCGACATTGTTTTCATCGACGACATCTTGGTCTACTCAAAGATGGAGGAGGATCCTGTTGAGCACTTGACCTTGGTGTTGAAGAAATTAAAAGAGCACGCCTTGTTCGCCAAGTTCAGTAAGTGCGAATTCTATCTTAAATTGGTTGCTTTCTTGGGGTATGTGATCAGAGGAGCAGGACTAGCGGTGGATCCGGCCCAGGTACGTACCGTGAAGGAGTGGTCGCGCTTGAAGTCGGCGGCTGATGTGAGGAGTTTCCTTGGACTTTCCGGGTATTACCGCAAGTTCGTAAAAGGATTTTCAAAGATTGCTCTTCCTCTTACCTCATTGACGAAGAAAGGTGTGCCATTTAAGTGGACACCCCAATGTGAAGCGGCGTTCCAGGAGTTGAAGGATAGACTTACCTCCGCCCCCATCCTTGCACTTCCGTTTGGGAAGGAAGGATTTCAAGTTTACACTGACGCATCATACCAAGGGATGGGAGCGGTGTTGATGCAGCACGGAAACATGATTGCTTATGCTTCAAGACAACTGAAGAAACATGAAATCAATTACCTGGTTCGCGATTTGGAGCTTGGAGCAGTGGTGTTCGCCTTGAGGGTTTGGAGGCATTATCTATACGGTGTCCACTGCGAGATCTTTTCAGATCACAAAAACATTGTTGGATCCCTAGTTTGATTTGGGCTAGGTTCACTAACTTAGGATCATGTGACCCACAATGTATAGCTAGGGTCATAGATGTGTCCTAGATTCTAGGCAAAGTCCTTAGAGTCAACATCACATGTACCAGCTATCAACAAGACTGCAAGAGACTCAAGACTGAGAAGATTTCAAGACTCTGTAAAGTGAGTTCGACGTTCGTCGAACTCAGGTAGACGATAGTCGTGCTCAGCTCGACGATCTCAGAGTAAATTCTCTGAGCTGAGCTCAACAAACTTGGTACTCAGG
This sequence comes from Platanthera guangdongensis, assembly GCA_039583875.1. Taxonomy (NCBI): domain Eukaryota; kingdom Viridiplantae; phylum Streptophyta; class Magnoliopsida; order Asparagales; family Orchidaceae; genus Platanthera; species Platanthera guangdongensis. The sequence goes on from CM077163.1 coordinate 115,249,212, forward strand.
TCGACGAAAACTTGGACACTACAACAACACTTCAAGTTCAGAAAACATCAAGATATTCTAAGTCCTTAGTATCAGACTTTGGTCGACGAACTTAGTTCTCAGCTCGACGAACTCTATTATTTGGTCGACGAATCTTTGGACTACTATAGCATTCTGTCAAGACTATGTTCTCTAGTCTCAGGTCGACGAATCCAGTTCTCTGGTCGACAAATTCTGGACTCTATACTTCAACACTTTCAGTCAGAAATTATTCTAAGTCCAGACTGAACTCCAGTCGACGAACACATTTACCAGCTCGATGAACTTCAGACTCAGAATAGGCAAATTTTAGAAGAGACAGAAGTTCAGTTTCCAGCTAGACAATCATGGAACTCAGCTCGATGAACAAAAGTCGTCTGGTCGACTAACAGAACATCTCAGCTCAATGAACTGTGGACTCAGTTCGACGATTTCTGTCATATATTCGATGATTCCAGACTAAGTCATTTCCAGCCCTTTCCCCATTATTACTGCAATAATTCCTCAGTAATCAATGCTCTAACATTCTCTGAATATAACCGTTAGAGGAGTATTGATTGGGATATTCTCCAGGATTATTGCCTGCCATTTTTTAACGGGACAGTTGGGGAAATAATTCAATGCTACCTATTCTCTAGGCCGTCAGCATTGAATGAAGAAGGAATTCAAAATTCAAAAGACCAATTTCCCCCGGAAAATATAAAGCGAGATTTTTCTCTTTTCTCACATACACATACAGATACACAGACAAACAGACAGATAGAAAGAAAGTTAGAAACATATATAGAGAGAAGATTTTTGAATCAGACAAGAAAAACTCAACCCGTTTGCTATCAGTCTGACACAAGATTTCAGATACTGAAGAAGAACAATCATTCAAATATCAAGAGTCTTCATTCTTAAAACTCCTCAGGACACTTCATAGGACAACAAATCTTCCATATGTCAAAGAAGTTCCTGAAGTTCTCTCTGATCAAGGCTGAAAGCTTGAAGGCCTATCACCCTGTACAAAGCTCCAGTTCTCCTGAACTCTTCTACATCTCAGGGGGAGCTTTGACAACATCACTGAATCCACTTAAGTCTTCTCAGTTTATTGAGAAAGAGAAGACCTCATCACTCTCTCATCCCCACCTTTGTAAAGGGTTGTCATCTCCCTTCAAAAGTGATTCATGGTTACAAGTCACCTGATCAAAAGACTTGAGGATTTAGTTTTTGAGCAGCTGATCAAAAGCTCATTGGTGTCAGGCACCTGATCAAAAACCTGAGTGGATTCCTACCAAGGTGGTAGAAGAGTGGATGTACTCAGGTTGGGGAACCACTATAAATTTTCTTGTGTCATCTGGTTGCCCCTTTTCTTTTTGTTCTTGTTGTGTGATGAATTATAAATATACGCATTTTTGTGTATAATAAATAAGTCGTTTTAGTTACTTCTTGTCATTTTTACATATTTTTCCTTAATAAATTACTCATATTTTTGTAAATATTTTGCTAACATAATTTATTTTATTTTTCAGGAAAAAAATAAAAATCTGCCAAAAATTGACAAGTCAGGCTCGTGACTTGCTGGTCACGCCCGTAACTGGGGCGTGACATCGCAAAACCCATGGAATCCGCAAATTTTTGAAGAAATAGCTTGACACGCCCGGTCACACACCCGTGACATGACCTGTATCCAGCGCTCGACGATTTCCGCTCGACGATTTCCGCGCTCGCCGATTTCCGATCGACGATCATCGAACACCCGTCAGGCCCGTGATCTGGAGCGTGACCACTCCATCAAGCTCGATGAAATGTTCCGCTCGACAATTCTCCGCTCGACGAAATTCGCGCTCGACGACTTTCCGCTCTACGATCGTCGACACCTCTGCGACACGCCCAGAGGCATGCCCGTGACCTGGGGCATGACTCCTCTTCTCGCTCGGTGAATTTTCCTCTCGACAATTTCCGCTCGACGTTTGTCAAGTGTCGACTCAACCCAACACGCCCAGCGTCACGCCGTGACCTGGGGCGTGACTTCTCCACCTGCCCGACAAGACCTGCGTGACGAATTTTGACGCACTGCGCCCAAATCCACCTCCTCGACACGCCCAGCATCACGCCCATGACCTGGGGCGTGACCGCTGCGTGACCGACACGTGTGTTGGGTATTGTATCCACAATGTACCCGATTTGAAGAAGCCCCTGGACAAGATAAGGTCAATAGACTATGTATTTGATAAACTCTTTCTAGTTGTGCTTGCAGTTTTTCCACGCTAAGTGCACACCAATGTCAGGGTGCAGTAGGTCAATATACACGGGTCTGCACGACGTAATCCCTCATTGAGCAGATCAGTGTGTTGGCTTACGTGTACTCTCTCTATTGGAGTGCACTTACTTTCAAGCACAAGGCTGTAAATATGCAGGAGCAGACAAGGAGCAAGGATGGGTCAAGGAGCACCTCATAGGTGGAAAGACAAAAATTCGTCTATTTTTAAATCGACGAGAATCACCAAGTGATTCTCGCCGATTCGGCGAGCACCTCTGCTTCCAGTGATTCTCGTCGAATCGTCGAGAATCACTGGTTGATTCTCGCCGTCTCGACCTGGCCTAAAGCAGTGCGTGCAACCAAGGCAAATTCGACGAGAATCAATCTTGATTCTCGCCGAATCGTCGAGAATCAACTTTGATTCTCGACGAATCGGCGAGCATCACTTTCGATTCTCACCGATTTTGACTTGGGCGTTTTTCTGGATCTTCCTGAACCGGATTCTGCCGCTGTCAATGTTCTGGACCGGTTTTCGGGATTTTTCTTGTGGGTCCCACAACGGTCAAATTAGTAGTATCTACAGTATATATACGGGTATTTTGAACTGTAGATAGACAAAGAAAGAAGCCGAGCAGAGCAAACCCTAAAATCGCGAAATCGCTCCGCTCCGCCGCCGCCGCTCGGGTCAAGTGGTCGCCGCTGTTGATCGTGCTTCTTCCCGATCTCCGGCGACAGAAGCTTAGCAAAGCTTGAGTCTCACGCGTCTATCCAGAGATCCCTTGTCTCTCGATTTGTTGACCGGGAAAAACTCCCCCGTCCGAATCGATCGAGACGACCGATCCTAGAGTGACCGTTGGTAGACCTAGTTTGCTTCACTACGAAGTTTGGATCTCAAAGTACTGCAGTCGCGCACCTTCGTTGCCGCCGATCCCGAACCAAGCCGCCGCTCGTGTTGCCGCCGCCGGTTCCGGGGAGATCCTCTCCAAGAGAGACCAAGGTTGTAGACTCTTCGTTGACTTCACGAACACGTCGTCGAACGAAGAGGAACACTGTAGTCTCCAAACGAAGTTTGTATCTCGTGTACATTCTATATTTACTTTTGTTGTAAAGGAACGTTTGTTCCGTGTTGTAAGGGTTGGGTGCAACCCGTTTTGTGGGAGTGTTGACTCTCACGTGTGGAAGGGTTTCTTCCGATAGTGCAGGGATTGGATTTCAATCCTGTTGGAGAAGAGACCGAGTCGTCCCTCGTTGGGAGATAGGTCGAAGGGGGAAAGTGGATGTACCCAAGTCGGGGAACCACTATAAATTGCCTGTGTATTCTGTGTGCTGTGCTTTTTATTTTTATTGTGCAGGTACATTCGTAAATTCCGCAAAAGCACTACACGTCACCTATTCCCCCCCCCCCCCCATAGGTGCACATAGTTGACACTAGGTGGACTTTCAAGTGGTATCAAAGCGATATTCCTCATCAAAAAGGTTAACACCTTGAGTTGAATCCTTCCACTAGTGTCAAGAAGGAGGCAAACATCTACTATGGACGGGCTCAAGTACTCCGGCAAGATCCTAGTGTGCAACAGGCTCAACTTTCCTATTTGGAAGGAAAGGATCAGGTTCTACATGGAAGCAGTGGATCCTCGACTTTTCATGATCGTGCTGGAGGGACCTTATGTCCCCACTAAGGCCTCCACCATTGATCCCACCAAGAAAGTGCCGAAGACGCTTTCTGAAATGGACAAAGACGAGATGGTACTAGTGGGACTTGACATGAAGGCACAGAACATTCTGGTCAGCGCAGTTGATGACTCTATGATGCAAAACTTCAGCAACTGCAGGACAGCACAGGAGATTTGGCAGTGCCTGATCATCCTAATGGAGGGCATAGATGAAGTGAGGGATGATCGGAGATCCCTCCTGAACCAAAAATATGAGGCCTTCAGACAAGGGCCTAAGGAAGATATCGGAGTCACATACGAGAACTTCCTCAAGATTGTTAACGCCCTCAAAGGCTACGGAAGAGTGTTCACTAATGGTGAACTCAATGATAAGTTCCTTAGGTCCCTTACTAAGGAATGAGACACAAAGATCTGCGCCATCAGAGAGTTTGGCAGACTAGCTGAAACTGATCCACAAATTCTGTTTGGAAAGCTGATGTCCTATGAGCTTCAGTAGAACACCAGAAAAGCAGAAGAAGAAGCTGAGAAGGCGGCTGCCAAAGAAAAGACGGTGGCTCTAAAAGCCAGTCACTCCAGAAAAGGCAAGGGTGCGGTGTCGTACCGTGCCAGGAAAAAGGATGAGGAGGAGGACTCCGAGCCATGCTCCTCCAGCTCAGAGCTGTCGGAGGAGGATTTCTCACTCATCACACGAGAGTTCAAGAAGTTTCTCAAGATGAGGAATCAAAGAAAGAGAGACGGCTCCTCCTCCAGGCATCAGAAGAAAAACTATTCCTCTGACAGGTATGCATCTAGACCGAACAAACATCACTCCTCTGACATTATTTGCTTTGGATGCAATAAGCCAGGACACGTCGTGGCCGACTGCTATCAAGGCAAGAGGGAAAAAGGGAAAGAAGAGGAGCACAAGTCCTCTAGAGATAAGAAGAAGGAGCGGAGCTACATCGCCAAACGGCCAAAGACACTGAGTGAGTCTGACTCCTCAGACTCAGGTGATGATGAGGAAGCCTACTTCGGGCTGGTGGGTCGCTCGGACTCAGAAGGAGAATGCCCCCCATTTACTGGGAAGGTAAAAGCTCACACCCCTCTCTCCGACTCCGACTCTGATCCTGAGTCTCAGGATGATGAACCTGAGGATGGCCCTTCGGCCCGTGAAGCTGAGCTCCTCGAGAAGTATGAGCTTCTGCTCAACACTTTCGATGAGTGCCGCAAGAGACTGAAGGCTGAGAAGAAGGAAGTAAAACTCCTTAAGGGTGAGTGTGTATCCCTAAGGGAAGAGGTCACTAGCTTGATTTCTCTCCGACAGGAGCACCTTGACCTGACTTCAAAGCATTCAGAGTCTTTGAAGCTCCTTGATCTTAAGCAGGAGGAAGTCGACAAGTTGGAAGAACTACTTGCGGCAGAAAGGAAGATCGTCAAGAGCTTCTCTATGCCAAAAACAGTTCTTCCAGTCGTTGATACCTTCTCTGCTCAGGCCAAGGGAGCTGGCTTGGGGCATATAGGGGTATCTGGTTCTTCATCTAGGAGAAACAAGAACCAGAGGAAGAATAAGACCACCAAGAAGGCCTCTGCTGATGAAAAGGGTAAGGCTCCTCTTAGTCCTGTTGCGTTCAGAAAGCCTGGCTTTCCTTGCAGCCAACATGACTTTGAGTCAACATTTGGGCATCATTTCCGGCCCTCGGTTGCAAAGCCAAAGAGCCGGTATGACGGTTGGAACTTTCCCCGGAACTTCGGTGAGAGTGCCTTCAAGGCACCTTATGAGGAAATCCACATGGGAAATTATGGTCCGTTCTCTAGCGGCCATAATGGAAAGCAGGCACCAAAAGCAAAGCCTGTTATACAGAAGGTGACAAATTCATGTGACTGTTGTCACCATGAGGCCTCCACCTCCAGATCCAAGGCCCCAGTAGTACCCACCGTTCCCAGGGTAAGGCAGGAGCCTAGGAAGAGGTACAACAGATTCGACTGTTGGTGCTGTGGCAAAGTCGGTCACTTTGCCGTGGATTGTTGGTTTAATCCAAGGAATTACGAGACTCCCTATGTTAGCAATGCGAGACCGACCACTCATAGGGTTAACCAACCGAGGGGGAGTGTGCTAACCAGGAATCTAGGACCCAAGTTCGATTGGGTTCCTAAGGCAAATTAATTTTGTTTTGCAGGAATGTCCAAAGGCCACCAAAACGCCGATCTGGTATTTGGACAGTGGATGCTCCCGGCATATGACCGGGACAAGAAGCCTGCTGCGTGATTACACTCCAGTCGAGAATGGACCCAAAGTCATCTTTGGAGGGTCAGATCGAGGAGTCACCAGAGGTTACGGTATGATTTCCAACGGTATAATCTCTATCACCGACGTGGCTTATGTTGAAGGGTTAAACCATAACCTGATCAGTGTAAGTCAGTTATGTGATAAAGGTTATGACGTTAAGTTCTGCAAGGATAAATGTCTGATAGTTTCACGTACCTCTTCTTAAACGGTATTATCAGGCATTAGGAGCAGAAATATCTTCTGTTTAGATTTTCTCAGTTTAGATTCATCTACCCCCGTATGCCTTGTGGCAACAGGCAGTGCATCTCTTTGTGAATAATGGCACAAGAGATTGGCACATATTAATTTCAAGACAATTAGTATGTTGTTTTCTAAGAACTTGGTAAGGGATGCTCCTAGTATCGAGTGCATCAATGATAGCCCCTGTCCTGCATGCCAGATGGGCAAACAGACTCGGGCTACCTTTAAGAGCATCGCAGACAAAGACACTTCCCGATGTCTTTACCTTTTACATATGGACTTGTTTGGTCCAATGCAAGTTCATAGCTTGGGAGGCAAGTCCTATACGCTAGTGATTGTTGATGATCATTCTCGGTTTACATGGGTGTTCTTTTTGAAACGAAAGTCAGATACGTTTGACATCTTCACTAATTTTGTCAAGCAGGTTTAGAACGAATTTAACTGCTCCGTGGTCAAAATCAGAAGTGACCATGGAACAGAATTCGAATCTGGTGCTATGACAGAATTTTGTGAAGAACAAGGTATCTTTCATGAGTTTTCCTCCCCGCGCACTCCTCAGTAAAATGGAGTTGTGGAGAGATGAAATAGAACTCTCATTGAAGCCTGCATGACAATGTTGAAAGACGCTTCTCTCCCAGAATACTTCTGGGCAGAGGCTGTCAATACAGCTTGTCATGTACAAAATCGAGCATTGATCAACAAGCATCATCGTAAGACGCCCTACGAGCTACTAAAAGGCAGGAAACCAACCATGTCCTACTCGACGAGGCGAACAAGGATGCGGCATGGATTCTGGCCATGCAAGAGGAACTACATCAATTCGAACGTTGCAATGTTTGGACGCTGGTTCCCAGACCATACAAGCAGAATGTGATTGGCACGAAGTGGATCTTCAGAAACAAGCTGGATGAACATGGTGTCATCGTAAAGAACAAGGCCAGACTGGTGGCTCAAGGTTACAGACAGGAGGAAGGGATTGACTTCGACCAGACCTTCGCACCAGTAGCAAGGCTCGAGGCAATCAGGTTGTTCCTGGCGTATGCTTCACACAAAGGATTCACAGTCTATCAAATGGATGTGAAATCGGCATTCCTGAATGGAGACCTGAAAGAGGAAGTATACGTCGCTCAACCCTCAGGTTTTGTCGATCCTACTTATCCCAATCATGTTTATTTTCTTAATAAGGCCTTATATGGGTTGAAACAAGCTCCACGAGCTTGGTATGAGACTTTATCTAGTTTTCTTCTTGAGAACAAGTTCTCCAGAGGTAAAATAGATAAAACATTATTTCTCAGGGAAGTCAAAGGTAAGATTTTGCTGGAGCAAATCTATGTCGATGACATAATATTCGGCTCAACGGACAACAATCTTTGCAAAAAGCTTTCTAAACTTATGTAAGGAAAGTTTGAAATGAGCAAGTATGGGAGAGCTCAAGTATTTCTTAGGACTTCAAGTGAAACAGTCTGAGGATGGAATCTTCATCTCTCAGACGAAGTTCACAAATTAACTCCTTAAGAAATTCGGTATGGAGAGTGCAACCTCTATGAGGACTCCAATGGGATCCACCATGTCTCTGGATAAGGATGAGAAAGGTAAACCTTTCGATGAAACCAAATACATAAGCATCATTGGATCCCTGCTCTACCTTACTGCCAGTAGACCGGATATCATGTTCTCCACATGTGTCTGTGCCAGATATCAGGTGAACACTAAGGAATCTCACTATGTCGCTGCAAAGCGAATTCTAAGATACCTTAAAGGTACTCCTAATCTTGGCTTGTGGTACCCGAGAAACAATGATGTCGAGCTAATAGGCTTTTTAGATGCTGATTTTGCAGGGAGTAGGGATTACAGGAAAAGCACATCCGGGACGTGTCAATTCCTCGGAAGAAGGCTTATCTCATGGAACAGCAAGAAGCAAAACTGTGTGGCTACCTCGACAGCAGAATCTGAGTACATCTCAGCAGGCAGCTGTTGCGCACAACTCCTATGGATCAGAAACCAGTTAGCCGACTACGACCTTCAGTTCAAGGAAGTTCCAATGTACTGCGACTCCTCCAGTGCAATTGCCCTTGCCAACAATCCTGTCTCGCACAGCAGAACGAAGCATATTGAAGTGCGCTACCACTTCATTCGGGAGCACGTGGAGAAAAAGGACATCTCTCTCTGTTATGTCCCCACGGACAAGCAGATTGCTGATATATTCACAAAGCCCTTAGACGAGGCTAAGTTCAATCTTTTCAAGACTGAATTGGGAATGCTCAACTATGAGGACTGAAGACTACAGAAGCTCCAGGCTCGTGCATGATCTGAAGGGGAGCAAGGAAATCAAGTGTGAGCACAGACCCAAGAACTGAGGGGGAGCAAGGGGTCAAATGCTACCGACCCCGATTTACAGAAGCCGAAAAGGGGGAGATTACCCCAAGGCTAAGGTGGCTCCAAGCTTGTTCCCAAGAAATTGGTATTGGTAAGGGATAACTCACTCAACTCAATTTTAAGTTTCTGGTTTTCATTCCCATTTGCTCTATTCACCTTAGCTTGTAGGGTTTAGGCTTCTTCAAATAGGGGGAGATTGTTGGGTATTGTATCCACAATGTACCCGATTTGAAGAAGCCCCTGGACAAGCTAAGGTCAATAGACTATGTATTTGATAAACTCTTTCTAGTTGTGCTTGCAGTTTTTCCACGCTAAGTGCTCACCAATGTCAGGGTGCAGTAGGTCAATATACACGGGTCTGCACGACGTAATCCCTCGTTGAGCAGATCAGTGTGTTGGCCTACGCGTACTCTCTCTATTGGAGTGCACTTACTTTCAAGCACAGGGCTGTAAATATGCAGGAGCAGACAAGGAGCAAGGATGGGTCAAGGAGCACCTCATAGGTGGAAAGACGAAAATTCGTCTAAGTTTAAATAGACGAGAATCACCAAGTGATTCTCGCCGATTCGGCGAGAATCTCTTGGGATTCTCGCCGATTCGTCGAGATTCAGTAGTTGATTCTCGCCGCACTCGACCTAGCCACTTCTAAGCGAGCACCTCTGCTTCTAAGTAAGAATCGACGAGAATCACCAAGTGAATCTCGCCGATTCGGCGAGAATCACTAGTGATTCTCGTCGAATCGTCGAGAATCACTGGTTGATTCTCGCCGTCTCGACCTGGCCTAAAGCAGTGCGTGCAACCAAGGCAAATTCGACGAGAATCAATCTTGATTCTCGCCGAATCGTCGAGAATCACCTTTGATTCTCGACGAATCGGCGAGCATCACTTTCGATTCTCACTGATTTTGACTTGGGCGTTTTTCTGGATCTTCCTGAACCGGATTCTGCCGCTGTCAATGTTCTGGACCGGTTTTCGGGATTTTTCTTGTGGGTCCCACAACGGTCAAATTAGTAGTATCTACAGTATATATATGGGTATTTTGAACTGTAGATAGACAGAGAAAGAAGCCGAGCAGAGCAAACCCTAAAATCGCGAAATCGCTCCGCTCCGCCGCCGCCGCTCGCGTCAAGTGGTCGCTGCTGTTGATCGCGTTTCTTCGCGATCTCCGGCGACAGAAGCTTAGCAAAGCTTGAGTCTCACGCGTCTATCCAGAGATCCCTTGTCTCTCGATTTGTTGACCGGGAAAAACTCCCCCGTCCGAATCGATCGAGACGACCGATCCTAGAGTGACCGTTGGTAGACCTAGTTTGCTTCGCTACGAAGTTTGGATCTCAAAGTACTGCAGCCGCGCACCTTCGTTGCCGCCGATCCCGAACCAAGCCGCCGCTCGTGTTGCCGCCGCCGGTTCCGGGGAGATCCTCTCCAAGAGAGACCAAGGTTGTAGACTCTTCGTTGACTTCACGAACACGTCGTCGAACGAAGAGGAACACCGTAGTCTCCAAACGAAGTTTGTATCTCGTGTACATTCTATATTTACTTTTGTTGTAAAGGAACGTTTGTTCCGTGTTGTAAGGGTTGGGTGCAAGCCGTTTTGTGGGAGTGTTGACTCTTACGTGTGGAAGGGTTCCTTCCGATAGTGCAGGGATTGGATTTCAATCCTGTTGGAGAAGAGACCGAGTCGTCCCTCGTTGGGAGATAGGTCGAAGGGGGAAAGTGGATGTACCCAAGTCGGGGAACCACTATAAATTGCCAGTGTATTCTGTGTGCTGTGCTTTTTATTTTTATTGTGCAGGTACATTCGTAAATTCCGCAAAAGCGCTACACGTCACCTATTCCCCCCCCCCCATAGGTGCACATAGTTGACACTAGGTGGACTTTCAACGTGTCCAGCCCGAAATCCACTTTCCAGTCAAATTGCTAGCCGCATTTTGTACAGTGCTGACACGCCCCCCTACACGCCCGTGTCAGAGGGCGTGTTCTTCAAATATTTTTGTCTATAAATTCAAGTTCTCTACTTACGTTCTTGTTCCTTCTTTTGAAACACCCGTCACGCCCGTGATCTGGGGCATGATTCTGCTCGACGATTCTCCACTCGACGAAATTCGCTCTCGACGACTTTCCTCTCAACGATCGTCGACACCTCCGCGACACGCCCAGGGGCACGCCCGTGACCTGGGGCGTGACTCCTCTTCCCGCTCGACGAATTTTCCTCTCAAAAATTTCCGCTCGATGTTTGTCGAGTGTCGACTCAACCCAACACGCCCAGTGTCACGCCGTGACCTGGGGCGTGACTTCTCCACCTAGCCGACAAGACCCGTGCGATGACTTTTGACGCACCGCGTCCAGATCCACCTCCTCGACACGCCCAGCGTCACGCCCGTGACATGGGGCGTGACGCTGCATGACCGACAGGTGTCCAGCCTGAAGTCCACTTTCCCGTCAAATCGCCAGCCGCATTTTGTACAGTGCTGACACGCCCCCCTACACGCCCGTGTCAGAGGGCGTGTTCTTCAAATTTTTTTGTCTATAAATTCAAGTTCTCTGCTTGAGTTCTTGTTCCTTCTTTTGAACTATTTTGGATAAGGTGTTGTGCTACTAGAATGCTTCCAAGGGTTATGTAAGAGATATTTTCTCCCCCTCTCCTTAGCTTTTATTTTCGTGTCTCTGTAACTCGTCTTTTTATTTAATGAAATGTGTTTTTCTTCTCTTATATTGCCTTTGGAATGGATCTATGCAACTCACACCTTATGCAATCTTATTTGCTTTTGTTTTAACTTAGTTTTTTCATTTCTTTTTTATACGGGTGTGTGTGTATGAGGTTTGTTTTCATGTTCTTATACATAGGAAATTTTATTTAGTGTTGTTAAATTAAGATTTTTATAGCCTTTTATGCATTCTTATAGATCCGTAAAAGCATTTTAAAGTGATTTTCATTTTCTCTAACTTAGATTTTCTTGTTTAGGATGTAAAACTTTTCATTATTTTCACTTTATTTGCACTTTTTAGCACATTTACGGAGTTATAGGAATGGTTATATAGTCGTTTTAATTTTTCGAGCATTTCAATTTTCATTTTAAATTTTTTTCTTTTTAATTTTTCTGTCTTCTTTTTACGAATATCTACCGCATTCTAGCGGTAGAAATGCAATCATTTCTTTTTTTCGAGCACTTGCATTTTCATTTGTATTTGGAAAACCTTTTTCCCGTTTAATTTTTCTTTTCACTTTTTATGCATTTCTACCGCATTCTAGCGGTAGAAATGCAGTTGTTTTTATTTTTAGGTAACTTAGTTTTTTTTCATTTCTGTACATGTGTGCATTTATTTCTGCCGACTCGTTAAGAGTTAAATGACGCTTTGCTTTTTTTTACTTTCTATAAAGTGCGTGAGTTTATAATTTTCTTTATTTCCGCCTACTCATTTGAGTTAAATGGTAGGCCTTTATTTTCCCTACTCATTTGAGTAGGATTTGTGTGTTTGTGTTTTACTTTATGTCGAGAGTGTGTGTGTGTGTGAGTTTTTATTTTTGTCGAGTGTGTGCGTGTGAGCATTTATTTAGTCCAACTCATTTGAGTAGTACCCGCTTTCTTTCTCCCGCCCACGCATTTGCGTCGGGACACGCATTTTACCACTTTCATTTCAGTTCTACTCGTTTGAGTAGGACTTGTAATTTTCTGCTTTCCTTTACTGTTTTATTTTACTGCTTTCATTTTTAGCTTTCTTTACAACTTTCTTTATTGCTTTCCTCGCAAGCCGTCCACATTCCGATGAGTGGCTAATTGTTTCTTAGCCCTCGATATCGAAGAGCATTGGGACAAATAAAATAGCTTAAAATGATTAAAACTCTAATTTTTATAATTAATTAAAGTACTTATGGTTTTCTTAAATAAAAATCACAATCCGCTTTTCTACATAAATAAACCGCCCAAGGCGCCGCGTGAATCCTCACATATTTTTGTAGTTTTAACACGCATCAAGTTTTTAGCGCAGTGGCCGGGGATTTTCGAGTAGTTATTTTGAACGCTAGAGACCTATTAATTTTACCTCTATATCTATATATATATATAATTGGCCAATTAAATAATACTAATAATAAATACTTTAAAAAAAACTAAAAAAAAACTAAAAAAATAAAAAAAACTAACCATCCAAAAACCTATAAAACTAAAAAAATCGAAAAACCTTTAAAAACCAAAACAATAAAAAAATTGAATGAAAAAACAAAACAAAAAACTTAACAAAAAAAAAACAAACAAAAAAACCAAAAAAATTCATTATTATTATGACAAAAAAAACTAAAAACAAAACTAAAAAAACAATTTATATACCAAAAAAATCTAAAAACTCAAAAACCAAAAAATAAATTTCTAAAAACTAAAAATCTACAAAAATCTAAAACAAAAACACTAAAAAAATAAAAAAAGAAAACAAAATCTAACAACCTCTTAAAAACGCAAAAAAAAAATTCGTATATAGGTTTTAAGTTTAACTTCTTTTATTTCTTTTCAAGAAGACAAAAATTTTTCCAAAAACAACGGTATATAATATATGCACTTGGACATAAATAACATTTTTCTATTTTTAAATTCTTATATATTTATTCTGTCACTTCGGCGCTCTTCACTCTAGTGCGCGTTAGGGGATTGCCCTTTTATTGCGCTCATATGCTAAGACGTTAGCGAATCGAGTCACATCTACACTTGCCCCCCTCCACCCGCACACTTTAGGCCGAGTTTATATTTTTCGTTTTCTTTTTTTAATTATATTTTTGCTTTTTCTTCTAACTAATGTAGGGTATCAACACGAGCCTTCCGCCCTCGACCTAGTGAAGCTTCTACCCTCTCTTTTTCTTTTTGTACATGTTATATTTTGTATATTAATCGTTCCGCATACTGAGACTATAATATTGGGGACAATGTTGGGTTTAAGTATGGGGGTGTTTTCCTATTATGTATTTTTATTATTCTGTAATCATAAAAATACAAAAAAAATTACAAAACTTAAAACTTTAAAAAAAATTTCCTTGTTTTTTATATTAAAAAAAGCTCAAGAAAAATCATAAAACACAAAAAATCACACAAAAAAACTTATAAAACATTAAAAAAAATTCTTTTATACTTTGTAAATATTTTTTCTAAAATCTCTCTTCCCCCCTCTTCTCTTACTTTTTTGAAAAAAGCTTGCTTTTTAGTCTGCCCGCGGCGTTCGACTCATCGAACCAGCCACCCAAATAATAGTTTGTTCGCGGGCCACCCTCGAGTTTTTTACTTTGTACAATATTTAAAAATATATAAATTTTCTCTCTTCCCGCCTATCTTCTTTGTAAATAACACTTATTTCTCTCCTCTTTCTTATAAATAACTTATCAAAAAATACTAAAAAACAAAAAAAAAATTAGCAAAACCAAAAATCCTAAAAAAAAGTGAATAACTCTAAAAATCCATAAAATATAATAATCAAAACAAAAAAAATGATAAAAACCCTAAAATTCAAAAAAAAATAATAACAAAATTAATAGAATATATCATATCTTAACTCTTTTGCTTTCCAAAAATCTAGTTTCGAGATAATTTTTATGCGAATTTTACTTACTATTTGTTTACTATTCATTTATTAATTAAAGCTTCATAGATTTAAGTGTCTGGTGTTAAGATTTAAAGAATTTTTTATGTCTTTTTCTTATAATAGAGAACTTGTTTTTCACCAACACTTCTAATTTTTATAAATAGAAGCTCGTCTTTTATGTTAAAAATAACAATCATGGATTTCAATTATTTATATTTCATGCTTTTAGAAAAATAGGAACGTTCATTTTAAAAAGGTTGCTCTCAAAACTTTTTTATTAAAATCTAGTTTCTTTTTGAAAAAAAATAAACCCACTTCCATTTTTTTCATGTCTTACTTGGCATGCTTACACATATTTCATCCCTTAAAAGATCTTATGCCAATGTGAATAAGATTTCATTCCGTAAACATAGGCACCCAATATTTAAAAATATTATATGTTATGGAGTAAGAGGATAAAATTCATTACTCCTACACATATACATTGAGTTATTTTATTTATAAAGAAAGAAAAAAAATATTATATGTTAGGAAAATAAGATTTCATTTTCCTAATTATTCAAAAAAAAATTGGAGTTTCGAGAAAAAGTTGCCTCACCTCAATATCCAAGACTTCTTCATAAACCACCAAACCACTTATGCTATTTCAATGATTCTAGAATTAATTTAAAATTTTTTGAGAGCATAACTTTTAAATTGCATTATTTCCTTTAACTTCTTTTAAGCTAAAGTTTTTTGTATAATTCCCATCAATCTTTGTTAAACTAACAAAAATAAATTTTTGCTTTCTATTTTATTTTTTTCTAGAAGTCTTTTTGAAACTGTTCCTCTATTTATAACATTTTCATAATTTAGGATTTAATTCTTAGACCCCGAATATTTATTTTGATCTTACTTTTAATTAAGTCAACCTGTAGCTAAACTTAGGATTTCTTTTATTCCTTATAAGTTCATCTACAACTTTTGCTCTGTAATAGCAAAAGTTTAAGTATGGGGGTATTTGATAAATTGTAAATATACGCATTTTTGTGTACAATAAATAAGTCGTTTTAGTTACTTTTTGTCATTTTTACTTATTTTTCCTAAATAAATTACTCATATTTTTGTAAATATTTTGCAAACATAATTTATTTTATTTTTCAGGAAAAAAATAAAAATCTGCCAAAATTTGACAGGTTACACCCGTGACTTCCTGGTCACGCCCGTGACTGGGGCGTGACATCGCAAAACTAGTGGAATCCACAAATTTTGAAGAAATAGCTTGACACGCCCGGTCACATGCCCATGACATGACCCGTATCCAGCGCTCGACGATTTCCGCGCTCGACGATTTCCGCGCTCGCCGATTTCCGATCGACGATCGTCGTACACCCGTCATGCCCGTGATCTGGGGCATGATTTCGCTCGACGATTCTCCGCTCGACGAAATTCGCGCTCGATGACTTTCCTCTCAATGATCGTCGACACCTCCGTGACACGCCCAGTGGCACGCCCATGACCTGGGGCGTGGCAACTCTTCCCGGTCGATGAATTTTCCTCTCGATAATTTCCGCTCGATGTTTGTCTAGTGTCGACTCAACCCAACACGCCCAGCGTCACGCCGTGACCTGGGGCGTGACTTCTCCACCTGGCCGACAAGACCCGCGTGATGACTTTTGACGCACCGCGCCCAGATTTACCTCCTCGACACGCCCAGCGTCACGCCCGTGACCTGGGGCGTGACTGCTATGTGACCGACACGTGTCCAACCCAAATTCCACTTTCCCATCAAATCGCCAGCCGCATTTTGTACAGTGCTGACACGCCCCCATACACGCCCGTGTCAAAGGGCGTGTTCTTCAAATATTTTTGTGTATAAATTCAAGTTCTCTGCTTGAGTCCTTGTTCCTTCTTTTGAACCATTTTGTATAAGGTGTTGTGCTACTGGAATGCTTCCAAGGGTTATGTAAGGGATATTTTATCCTCCTCTCCTTAGCTTTTATTTTTGTGTCTTTGTAACTCGTCTTTTGATTTAATGAAATGTGTTTTTCTTCTCTTATATTGCCTTTGGAATGGATCTATGCAACTCACACATTATGCAATCTTATTTGCTTTTGTTTTAACTTCGTTTTTTTCGTTCCTTTTTTACACGTGTGTGTGTGTGTGTATGAGGTTTGTTTTCATGTTCTTATTCTTAGGAAATTTTATTTAGTGTTGTTAACTTAGGATTTTTATAGCCTTTTATGCATTCCTATAGATCCGTAAAAACATTTTCAAAGTGATTTTTATTTTCTCTAACTTAGATTTTCTTGTTTAGGATGTAAAAATTTCATTATTTTCACTTTATTTCCACCTTTTTGCACTTTTACGGAGGTATAGGAATGGTTATATAGTCATTTTAATTTTTCGAGCATTTCAATTTTCATTTTAAACTTTTGTCCGTTTAATTTTTCTGTCTTATTTTTACGAATTTCTACCGCATTCTAGCGGTAGAAATGCAATCATTTCTATTTTTCGAGCACTTGCATTTTCATTTTTATTTGCAAAACTTTTTTCCCGTTTAATTTTTCTTTTCACTTTTTATGCATTTCTAACGCATTCTAGCGGTAGAAATGCAGTTGTTTTTATTTTTAGGTAACTTCGTTTTTTTTTCATTTCTGTACGTGTGCGCATTTATTTTCGCTACTCGTTAATAGTTAAATGACTCTTTGCTTTTTTTACTTTATATAGAGTGCGTGAGTTTGTAATTTTCTTTATTTCCGCCTACTCATTTGATTTAAATGGCAGGTCTTTATTTTTTCCCTACTCATTTGAGTAGGATTTGTGTGTGTGTGTGTGTGTTTTACTTTATGTCGAGAGTGTGTGTGTGTGAGTTTTACTTTTTGTCGAGTGTGTGCGTGTGAGCATTTATTTAGTCCTACTCGTTTGAGTAGGACCCGCTTTATTTATCCCGCCCACGCATTTGCGCTGGGACTCGCATTTTACCAGTTTTATTTCAGTCCTACTCGTTTGAGCAGAACTTGTAATTTTCTGCTTTCCTTTACTGTTTTATTTTACTGCTTTCCTTTCAGCTTTCTTTAGTGCTTTCTTCGCAAGACATCCACATTCCGATGAGTGACTAACTGTTCTTAACACTCAGTATCGAAGAGCATTGGGACAAATAAAATAGCTTAATATAATTAAAGCTCTCATTTTTCTAATTAATTAAAGTACTTATGGTTTTCGTAAATAAAAATCACAATCCGCTTTTCTACTTTAGTAAACCACCCGGGGCGCCGCGTGAATCCTCACCTATTTTTGGAGTTTTAACACGCATCAAGTTTTTGGCGCCGTGGCCGGGGATTTTCGAGTCGTTATTTTGAACGCTGGAGACCTATTAATTTTACCTCTATATCTATATATATAATTGGCCAATTTGATAATACTAATAGTAACTACTTTAAAAAAAACTAAAAAAAATAAAAAAAAAACTAACCATCCTAAAACCTATAAAACTAAAAAATCGAAAAACCTTTAAAAACCAAAACAACAAAAAAATGAATGAAAAAAACAAAACAAAAAAACTTAACAAAAAACTTAACAAAAAAAAACAAACAAAAAAAGAAAAAAAAATTCATTATTATTATGACAAAAAAAACAAAAAAACAAAACTAAAAAAACAATTTATATACCAAAAAAATCTAAAAACTCAAAAACCAAAAAATAAATTTCTAAAAACTAAAAATCTACAAAAATCTAAAACAAAAACACTAAAAAACAATAAAAAAAGAAAACAAATCTAACAACCTCCTAAAAATGCAAAAATAAATTTTCGTATATAGGTTTTAAGTTTAACTTCTTTTATTTCTTTTTAAAAAGACAAAAATTTTTCCAAAAAAACAGTATATAATATATGCACTTGGACATGAATGACATTTTGCTATTTTTAAATTCTTATATATTTATTTTGTCACTTCGACGCACTTCACTCTAGTGCGTGTTAGGGGATTGCCTTTTTATTACGCTCATATGGTAAGACGTTAGCTAATCAAGTCACATCTACCCATGCCCCCCCTCCGCCCGCACACTTTAGGCCGAGTTTATATTTTTCGTTTTCTTTTTTTTGTTATATTTTTTCTTTTTCTTCTAACTAATGCAGGATATCAACCCGAGCCTTCCAC
This sequence comes from Platanthera guangdongensis, assembly GCA_039583875.1. Lineage (NCBI taxonomy): Eukaryota > Viridiplantae > Streptophyta > Magnoliopsida > Asparagales > Orchidaceae > Platanthera > Platanthera guangdongensis. The sequence continues at coordinate 115,267,731 of CM077163.1, forward strand.
CCTCGACTTAGGGAAGCTTCATCCTCTCTTTTTCTATTTGTACATGTTATATTTTGTATATTAATCATTCCGCATACTGAGACTGCAACATTGAGGACAATGTTGAGATTAAGTATGGGGGTGTTTTCCTATTATGCATTTTTATTATTCTGTAATCATAAAAATACAAAAAATTACAAAACTTAAAACTTAAAAAATAATTTCCTTGTTTTTTTATATAAAAAAAACTCAAAAAAATCATAAAACACAAAAAATCACACAAAAAAACTTATAAAACATCAAAAAAAAAATTTTAAAAAAAAATATTTCTTTTTACATTGTAAATATTTTTTCTAAAAATCTCTCTTCCCCCCTCTTCTCTTCCTTTTTTGAAAAAAGCTCGCTTTTTAGCCTGCGCGAGACGTTCGACTCATCGAACCAACCACCCAAATAAGAGTCTGTTCGCGAGCCACCCTCAAGTTTTTTACTTTGTATAGTATTTAAAAACAAAAAATTTTTCTCTCTTCCCCCCTATCTTCTTTGTAAATAACACTTCTTTCTCACCTCTTTCTTATAAATAACTTATCCAAAAATACTAAAAAAACAAAAAAAATTAGCAAAACAAAAAATCCTAAAAAAAGTGAATAACTCTAAAAATCCATAAAAGATAATAATCAAAACAAAAAAAATGATAAAAACCCTAAATTCAAAGAAAATAATAACAAAATAAATCGAATATACCATATCTTAACCCTTTTGCTTTCCAAAAATCTAGTTTCGAGTTAATTTATATGCGAATTTTACTTATTCTTTATTTACTATTCGTTTATTAATTAAAGTTTGATAGATTTAATTGTCTGGTGTTAAGATTTAAAGAATTTTTTATATCTTTTCCTTATAATGGAGAACTTGTTTTTCACCACCACTTCTAATATTTATAAATAGAAGCTCGTCTTTTATGTTAGAAAATAACAATCATGGATTTCAATTATTTCTACTTCATGCTTTTAGAAATATAGGAACGTTCATTTTAAAAAGTTGCTCTCAAAACTTTTTTATTAAAATCTAGTTTTCTTTTTGAAAAAAAAATAAACCCACTTCCATTTTTTTTCATGTCTTACTTGGCATGCTTACACATATTTCATCCCTTAAAAGATCTTATGTCAATGGGAATAAGATTTCATTCCGTAAACATAGGCACCCAATATTTAAAAAGATTATATGTTATGGAGTAAGAGGATAAAATTCATTACTCCTACACATATACGTTGGGTTATTTTATTTATGAAGAAAGAAAAAAATATTATATGTTAGGAAAATAAGATTTCATTTTCCTCATTATTCAAAAAAAAATTGGAGGTTCGAGAAATAGTTGCCCCACCTCAATATCCAAGACTTCTACATAAACCACCAAACCACTTATCCTATTTCAATGATTCTAGAATTAATTTAAAATTTTTTGAGAGCATAACTTTTAAATTGCATTATTTCCTCTAACTTCTTTTAAGCTAAAGTTTTTTGTATAATTCCCATTAATCTTTGTTAAACTAACAAAAATAAATTTTTGCTTTCTATTTTATTTTTTTCTAGAAGTCTTTTTGAAACTCTTCCTCTATTTATAACATTTTCATAATTTAGGATTTAATTCTTAGACCCCAGATATTTATTTTGATCTTACTTTTAATTAAGTCAAGCGGTAGCTAAACTTAGGATTTCTTTTATTCCTTATAAGTTCATCTCCAACTTTTGCTCTGGAATAGCAAAAGCTTATGTATGGGGGTATTTGATGAATTGTAAATATACGCATTTTTGTGTACAATAAATAAGTCATTTTAGTTACTTTTTGTCATTTTAAATTATTTTTCCTAAATAAATTACTCCTATTTTTGTAAATATTTTGCTAACATAACTTATTTTATTTTTCAGGAAAAAAATAAAAATCTGCCAAAAAATGACAGGTCACGCCCGTGACTTGCTGGTCACGCCCGTGACTGGGGTGTGACATCGCAAAACCCATGGAATCCACAAATTTTGAAGAAATAGCTTGACACGCCCGGTCGCACGCCCGTGACATGACCCGTGTCCAGCGCTCGACGATTTCCGCTCGACGATTTCCGCGCTCGCCAATTTTAGATCGACGATCGTCGAACACCCGTCACGCCCGTGATCTGGGGCATGATTCTGCTCGACGATTCTCCGCTCGACGAAATTCGCTCTCGACGACTTTCCTCTCAACGATCGTCGACACCTCCGCGACACGCCCAGGGGCACGCCCGTGACCTGGGGCGTGACTCCTCTTCTCGCTCGACGAATTTTCCTCTCAAAAATTTCCGCTCGACGTTTTTCGAGTGTCGACTCAACCCAACACGCCCAGTGTCACGCCGTGACCTGGGGCGTGACTTCTCCACCTAGCCGACAAGACCCGTGCGATGACTTTTGACGCACCGCGGCCAGATCCACCTCCTCGACACACCCAGCGTCACGCCCGTGACATGGGGCGTGACGCTGCGTGACCGACAGGTGTCCAGCCTGAAGTCCACTTTCCCGTCAAATCGCCAGCCGCATTTTGTACAGTGCTGACACGCCCCCCTACACGCCCGTGTCAGAGGGCGTGTTCTTCAAATTGTTTTGTCTATAAATTCAAGTTCTTTGCTTGAGTTCTTGTTCCTTCTTTTGAACTATTTTGGATAAGGTGTTGTGCTACTGGAATGCTTCCAAGGGTTATGTAAGGGATATTTTCTCCCCCTCTCCTTAGCTTTTATTTTTGTGTCTTTGTAACTCGTTTTTTTATTTAATGAAATGTGTTTTTCTTCTCTTATATTGCCTTTGGAATGGATCTATGAAACTCACACCTTATGCAATCTTATTTGCTTTTGTTTTAACATAGTTTTTTTCATTGTTTTTATACGGGTGTGTGTGTATGAGGTTTGTTTTCATGTTATTATACTTAGGAAATTTTATTTAGTGTTGTTAACTTACGATTTTTATAGCCTTTTATTCATTCCTATAGATCGGTAAAAGCATTTTAAAGTGATTTTCATTTTCTCTAACTTAGATTTTCTTGTTTATGATGTAAAACTTTTCATTATTTTCACTTTATTTGCACTTTTTTAGCACTTTTACGGAGTTATAGGAATGGTTATATAGTCATTTTAATTTTTCGAGCATTTCAATTTTCATTTTTAATTTTTGTCCGTTTAATTTTTCTGTCTTCTTTTTACGAATTTCTACCGTATTCTAGCGGTAGAAATGCAATCATTTTTTTTCGAGCACTTATATTTTCATTTGTATTTGCAAAACTTTTTTCCCGTTTAATTTTTTTCGAGTTTGTGTGTGTGAGAGTCTTACTTTTTGTCGAGTGTATGCGTGTGAGCATTTATTTAGTCCTACTCAACTGAGTAGGACCCGCTTTCTTTCTCCCGCCCACGCATTTACGCTGGGACTCGCATTTTATCACTTTCATTTCAGTCCTACTCGTTTGAGTAGGACTTGCAATTTTTTGCTTTCCATTACTACTTTATTTTACTGCTTTCATTTTCAGCTTTCTTTACTGCTTTCTTTATTTCTTTCCTCGCAAGCCGTCCCCATTCCGATGAGTGGCTAACTGTTCTTAGCCCTCAGTATCGAAGAGCATTGGGACAAATAAAATAGCTTAAAATAATTGAAGGTCTCATTTTTCTAATTAATTAAAGTACTTATGGTGTGGGCCCTATTTCCGTTTTCCATACTCTTCCCGAGAGGTCGTGCGTTTGGACAGATCACCCTGTGGTAAAGAGAGTTCTGCACTAACCCTCGAGAGAGGAGGCACGCCAACTCTACCGGATTGGGTTCCCCACAAAATAGCGGGGTTCTTATCATAATGCGGGCGTTAAGAGAAATCCTTCGTCAGACTAACATTCGATCGAATAGTCTTAGCGTTCAGGTGAGCGATAGTCCTAGAGACAAGTGAGCTCATTCTAGTGGAACCTCCACGGCCAAGTCTCCGCCTTAATTAATTAGAAACTTAGGAGATCTTTTTATTAAAAGTATATTTTAGTTCAAATTCTTTTCGGTACCATCGAGCTAAGTTCTTCATCGGCTCCACCTTCATGCTTTCTTTTTATGCTTTCTTTTTATGTTTTTTGTCTTTTTTATTATATATATAAATACCCGAAAAGTATTATCGGTAAAATAATAGTCCCCTCCAGGAAAGAGTAGAAATAATCGAACCGACCCCGAGAACAATACGACCTCAATCTTCCACACCGGAATATCCTATACTACTCACGATAGGTGCACTTGCCTCCTTTCGTTAAAACTCGATCTAACCCGTTTTATATCCAAATAAATAAATACGCGTGCCCCGTTTTCTAAATAAAACCACTTCCGCTTTACTTAAATAATAACCGCCGGGTCGCCGCGTGACCGTAAATATTTTTGGAGTTTTAACCAATCATTGTGCTTGTGTTTTTAGGACTGATGTGTGATTATTTACTTTAATTTAATTCTGCACATTTTAATTACAGCAGAAGCTGTAACAGTTTTATAAGGATCAACAAATACTCTATTCACCCCCCTCTAGAGTATATTAGATCTAACACATCACTTTCAATTGGTATCAGAGCATGTTCCTTTAGTTGTATAAGCTAAACCTTGAACCAAAAATCCTTTGTTAGATCTACACATTATTTCATTTTCATTTAGATTATAAATACAGTCATGGCACAGAACAAGTATTATGCAATCACCAGACCTCTAGTTTGCAACCTTAATAGGTTTGCCATCTGGAAGGCAAACATCAAGTTGTACATGAACTCTATTGATGAAGACATCTAAAACTCTATTTTGACAGGTCCCCCATAGGCATCTACATCTACAACATCTTCCAGCAACAATGCAGTCCCACCACCTGAGTGGACTGAAGCCTAGAAGAAAGCAAAGATTGTTGATGCCAAAGCCAAGAACATATTGGCTCAGACTATGTCAGATGACATCTTTTAGAAGGTAGATGAGTGCACCTCTGCAAACGTAATCTGGGATTCACTCAATCAAATGGTTGCTGGCTCAGCAGATGAGAGGAAAGATAGAAGATCAAACATCATCACACAATATGAAAACTTCAAGAAGGATGAGGTAGAAACAGTTGAAGTGATGTACAACAGGCTTAGCTCTATCATCAGTGAGCAAAGGACCTTAGATAAAGAAATCACCTTGACTGAAGTGAATGACAAGATCCTAATATGCTTCCCAAGCTCATGGGACACCAGGATCTGGCCAATCAAAAAGGGCAGAAGCTTGAATGAGATTTCAACTAAATCTCTCCTAGGAAAGCTCAAATCTTATGAGCAGCTAATCAAGTTCAGAGAAGCAGTGGAACACAAGACTCCTCCTCCAGCAAGGAAAGAACAATCCATTGCATTCAAGGCTCCTGAAGAAACTGAAGCCCTAATAGTCAATGAGGAGCTAATGAGTCTCTTTGCCAAGAGATTCTTCAAACTGGCAAGGAAAGACTTCACAAGGAAGTCATCCAGAAATAACAGCCATCCAAGGTATGATAAAACCCACACTAAAGAGGTAGTGTGTTGTGGGTGCAGGAAACCATGACATTTCATGTTTGAATGTCCTGGAAATCAAAAGAAGGAAAGAAGAATAGAGAAGGAATCAAGAAGCAAGCATACTGCAAGCCCTCTTCCAGCAAGCACAAAAAGAAGGACAAAGGATTTATGGCTGAAACATGGAGTGACACAGAAGATGAAACCACATCTTCCAGCTCCAGTGAAGAAGAAGAGGAGGCCAAGGCAAAGTAGGTTTGCCTCATGGCAATTGATGCAAGAAGTAGCTGATCAGATACAGATGAATCTAATAATGAAGAAAACCTGTCAGCTGAAGATCAGGTAATATCATCTTATGATTTTGAATCAGATGAATTTAAATTTGAATTCAAAAACCTATGCTTAGATGTGATAAGCTCTGAGAAGGAAATCAAACTTCTCAGAGATAAATTGAATGATCTAGATAAAATCACTTCTGAAAATGCAAATATATCTAGTGAACTGAAATCTGCAAATGAACAAATTACTTTTCTGAAATCAGAACTTAGCAAAGCTAAGATATTAGAAGAATCATTAAATGGTAGAAGTTTGAAATTGCTAGATATAACCAGCACAGTAAATGCTAGAACTAATAACTGCAGATTAGTATTAGGAGCCATATCTAGTGAACCAATCCTAATCCAAAGGAATCATCTTTCAAAACCTGTAAATTTTATCTCTGATAAAGGAAAAAAAAACACTGAACAAGTAAATAAGGTTAATAAAATTTTAGAACAAATTGAAGCTAAGGACAAAATCAAAAGCCAGAAGAATGATAAAAATAACAATGTTCAGCAGTTATCATCGAACTCAGATCAACGATATAGGAACAGATCGTCGAACTCAGAACGATGATCTCTGAACGTAAACTTCAATAATAATCATTCATCTAACTGCGATCGAAGAACTTTGTATGGTTTGTCGAGCAGAGGTTGACAAACGTGGGGTGCAGAAAATGAATATGTTCATTCTCTGGGCAGAGATCGACGATCTCAACCCAATTCGTCGAACTCTGGTCGACAAACTTATAGAAATTCATCGAACCCAGAAAGATTTAACAAAAATTTTAACTATAACTGCAACTTAAATAATTCTAGAAAAGCATTTAATCCTCTAGCTGATTGGGTTATACCACCTAGAAGATATCACCCTCTAGGATATAAATCCCCACCAAAATTTTCAGTTATTTCCAGCTTTTCATATCAATAAAACAAAGGATCCAAGGTAACCTGGGTCAAGAATATTTAACTGCTTTCATTGCAGGAGAAGAGCTGTCCAGGAGTAAATCAGTCATAGTACCTGGACGGTGGATGCTCCAAACACATGATAGATAGCAAGGACATTCTCACCAATTACAAGTCCAAGCTAGGGCCAAAGGTGATCTTTGGTGATTCAAAAAGTGGCCAGTCTGAAGGATATGGAGCAGTGAAGATTGGAGCAGTTATATTCAAGAAAGTAACATATGTAAGAGGACTCAAACATAACCTCATCTCAATAAGTCAACTTTGTGATGAAGGTTATCAGGTAACTTTTAACTCTGGATCTTGTATTATTTCATCTAAAGGAAATAAACCTGTTTTAATTGGAAATAAACAACGGAACATATACTTAGTTGATTTTCTATCTGCCACTTTTGTTATCTGTTTACTTAATTTAACAAGTAACTAGAATGATTTATGGCATAAAATACTAGATCATGTAAATCTGAAAAACATTACTGGCTATCTAAAGACAACCTTATTAGAGGTCTACCTCCTGGTCCCTACAAGAAGGAAGTCCTTTTGCAGGGCATGTCAATTAGGCAAGCAAACTAAATCTAGTTTCAAATCCATTAATAAAAGTGATTCACCTCTGATTTTGTATTTGCTACACATGGATCTTTTTGGACCCATAGCTGTACAAAGCCTAGGAGGGAAATCCTATACCTTAGTCATTGTGGATGACTTCTCAAGTTTCACTTGGGTATCCTTTCTAAGATCTAAGTCAGATACCTTCAAGATTCTTACAGATTTTCTCAGGACCATACAGATTGAGTTCTCTACTCATGTTACATTGACCAGAAGTGATCATGGCACAGAGTTTGAGTCTCTTCTTATGCATGAGTTCTGTGAGAAGGAAGGTATCACACGTTGCTTCTCAACTCCTATAACTCCTCAACAAAATACGGTAGCTGAAAGGAAAAATAGGACACTCATTAAAGCTGCATGTACATTGCTTACTGATTCATACATGCCACTAACCTTTTGGGCAGAGGCTGTACACACTGCAAACTATGTCCTGAACAGAAGCCTGATACATAAGCTAAAGAATAGGACACCCTATAAATTACTAAAATGGAAGAAACCTAAAATAAACTATTTTAAAGTATTTGGTTGTATCTGTTATATACATAATAACAACAAGAAATACATTCGAAAGTTTGAGGATAAGGCTAAAGTGGGAATTTTTCTAGGATATTCCCAAGTAAGCAAAGCCTATAGGGTCTTTAATAAATCATCACAAAAAATTGAGGAATCAATTCATGTAAGCTTTGATGAGACTAACATGTATTGCAAGGAGAAAGAAGTTTCTACCAGTAACTCTTTGCAGGTACCTCACGTGTATGAGAAGTTAGATGACCTAAACCTTACCGAAGAGGTTCCAACTCATCCCCCTCCACAAGTCAATGAAGTTAGTGAAGAAGAATGTATTGAAGGGATTGACTCTCGTCCAACAGCCAACATAATTCCACAAGAGGAATTGGTTTCAAATGTTGTTGCACAACCAACTCCACCCACTGATCTTGTCACACTTAGGGATCACCCCAGATGTCAAGTGATTGGAGACATATCAGTAGGTGTACAGACAAGGCATCAACTCAATCAAGATATGATGCATGCCTGTTTTCTCTCTCAGATTGAACCTCAATCCATTCATGATGCAGAGCAAGATCCCCATTGGATCATTGCAATACAGGAGGAATTAAATCAGTTTGAGAGATGTAGAGTTTGGGATTTTGTTCCAAGACCACAAAACTACCCAGTTATTGGAACCAAATGGGTATACAAAAATAAGCTTGATGCCCAAGGAGTTATTGTGAGAAACAAGGCTAGGCTTGTTTCTCAAGGCTACTGGCAAGAGGAAGGAATAGATTATGATCAATCTTTTTATTCCTGTTGCAAGGTTAGAAGCCATAAGAATATTCCGAGCCTATGCAGCCCACAAGAAATTCAAGGTCTACCAAATGGATGTGAAGAGTGCAATCTTGAATGGAGTATTAAAATAAGAGGTTTATGTTGAACACCCTCCAGGTTTTGTCTCTCCAACTCATCCTTTGCATGTATTCAGGTTGCAAAAAGCCCTCTATGGTCTCAAGTAAGATCCAAGAGCTTAGTATGAGACCCTAATAAGCTTTTTATTAGAGAATAAATTCATTAGAGGCATAGTAGATAAAACACTTTTCACTAGACATCATAAGGACCAAATCTTATTAGTACAAATATATGTGGATGACATGATCTTTGGGTCTACTGATTCAAAATTATGCAAGAGTTTTTCTGACCTCATGCATTCCAAATTTGAAATGAGTAACATGGGTGAGCTTTCCTATTTCCTTGGTCTCCAAGTGAAACAACTCCTGGTTGACATCTTCATCTCCCAAGCTAAATATTCTAAAGAGCTAATAAAGAAGTTTGGGATGGCTGATGCCTAAGCAAAGAAGACACCTATGGCTACAAATGCTGTGATTGACTCTGATGCATCAGGAAAACCTATAGAACAGAAACTATATATGGGCATTGTTGGGTCCCTACTATATCTCACAGCTAGCAGACCTGATATCATGTTTGTCACATGCCTTTGTGCTAGGTTCCAGGTGAACCCTAAAGAATATCACCTTATGTTCCTAAAAAGAATTTTGAGATATATAAAGGGTTGTCCTAGTCTAGGCCTATGTTATCCCACAAAATCAGAATTTGAGTTAACTGGATACTCAGATTCCGATTTTGCTGGATGCAGGGTGGACAGAAAAAGTACCTTAGGAACTTGCTAGTTCCTTGGTATCAGATTAGTGTCCTGGTTTTGTAAAAAGCAATCCTCTATGTCAACCTCCACTACTGAGGCAGAATACATTACAGCTGGTTGTTGTTGCTCACATATGCTATGGATACAAAATCAACTACTAGACTATGGTCTCAACTTAAATAATTCAACTCTACTTTGTGATAACACAAGTGCTATAGTCATAGCACATAATCCAGTCCATCACAGTAGGACAAAACATATAGACATTAGGCATCATTTCATTAAAGAGTGTGTAGACAAAAATAAAATTAATCTTGTCTATATCTACACTGATTTACAAAGAGCTGATATATTCACCAAACCTCTGGATGAGAAAAATCATGAATTCTTTATAAATCAGCTTGGAATGATAAATGGAGAAGATTTAGTTTAAGTTCTGTCTGCACTCGACGAATTATCTAAAGTTCATCGAATGGAGTTCGACGAACCAGGGAGAGTTTGAGAGATTTTTGTCGAACAGAGGTCGACGAACTCTCTGTGAGTAAAATAATTTTCGTCGACCGGAGATCGACGAACTTGCTTCAGAAGATATTCGTCGAACGGCGTTCGACGAATTGTCTTCAATTCTTCAGGATGAGATCGATGAATTATTTACTTCTAAATCATTTCGTCAAACTCAGTTCGAAGAATTGTTTTTGTTTTCGTAGAACGGAGTCTGTCGATTCATTTTCTGGAAAACCTTATATCTAGGTTTTCTTCGACCTCCATCCCACGCTTTCTGTTCTCTTGCACTTGATCATCGTTTCTCTCTTTTGCAGGTGATTCCATGGCGATTCCAGCAGGAGCTCTAGCCGCTATGAAGTTTGACACCGGCTTTGATTTCGACTTCGAATCGTTCCAACACTCGGATCCAATCTTTTTCTATATTCTGGAACTTCTGGAAGAACAAAATTTGAAGAACCTGATGACTACAAGGATAAAGTTAGCAGGAATAGAAATCAGAGAATGGGTCTATACTTCATCAACATCTGACGAAAATACTATGACAGTATCAATACCGAGTAACACTGTTTCCTTAACTCCCGCAGTTTTAACTGACATCTTTGGTTTGACAAATGGAGAAGAGGAATTAGAAATTGATTCTGAAGAGTTTGATACAATGCTAAATCTGATGGGTTATGTTGGTGACAACCCAAATAAATTGTTGAAGAAACATCTGTCTGCAGCATGCAAGTTCCTGGCAGACATTGTTGGGAAGGTCTTGCTTAGCAAGCATACTGCTCATGACTACATCAAGAGCCTTTAGTTCAATCTATGGACTGTACGAGTTCACGGTAATGCTGTTCGGGCTCACAAATGCCCCTTCGGCCTTCACGAGCCTGATGAACAAGGTGTTTGAACCTTATTTTGATGTCTTCATCATTATTTTCATCGACCACATTTTGGTCTACTCAAAGACGGAGGAGGAGCATGTTGAGCACTTGACCTTGGTATTGAATACACCTGGGAGCCAACCGATGGTGCTGTGGCGTCTGATAGGTCTGTGCGACTAGAGCCGGTGCGGATCAGAGATAACAAGACAAGAATGCTGCGCCGCAAAAGTGTTCCCTTGGTGAAGGTGCTATGGTCCAATCATGGGAAGGAGGAATACACCTGGGAGACAATGGATTTGATGCAAAAATGCTATTCAGAGTTATTTGCTCAAGGTAATTATATTTAAAAGAATATTTATTTTCTGTTATGCAGTTCTCCACATAGCCTAAGCCTGATTTCGGGGACAAAATCTTTTATTTTGTTTATAGGATTTGTAATGTGCCAAATCGCACTAGGCCCCTCGTGCGTGTTTCTTTGAGTCGGGAGAGCTGACTGGGGTTTAGGCGAGTGTTGACAAATGGGCAGCACATGTTAATATGATTTGTTACACCCGAGTCTTTGGTCGACACAATGGTGATTGTGTCGACACACTGATGTAGTGTGTCGACACACTAGTGTCGATACAGTGTGTCGACACACAGGTGCAATGTGTCGACACACTAGTGCAGTGTGGCGACATACTGGTGCAGTGTGTCAGCACAGTGTGTCGACACACTGGTGTCGACACAGTGATGTCGACACAGTGTGTGGACACTCTGTCGACATAATGGTGTATGACACGGGTAGTGACACGGGCGTGTACCTTCCCGTGTGTGTGTGTGTGTGTGTGTGTGTGTGTGTTGAGTTGAACTCGATAGAGTGTGTCGAGGTCGACGAACAATGTGTCGAGATCGCCAAATTGTATGACACGGGTAGAGACACGTGCGTGTCCCTACCCCTGTGTCGGTGTGTCGAGTTGCGTATGTCGAGATGCATCCAGAGAAGGTCACAGCCAGGGAACACGGCCATGTCATGTGGACATAGGTCGGGACACGGGCGTGTCCCTACCCGTGTCGAGTGTTGAACTGACACTGAAACCATCGTTGATGTTTCGCCTGAAGCAGGACACGGGTAAGGACACGGGCGTGTCACTACCCGTGTAAATTTTCATATATAAGGGGAATTGAAAACTCTAGCTGTTTCCATGCTCATTTCAACCCCTATTTTCTGAGCGAAACTCCTATTGAGAGAAGGAAGTTGCTGGATCTAGTTGTAGAGGAGAAGATCCGTCGTCGTCATGAAGGAGAAGATGCCGCCGAGAAGAGTTACACGATCCATGGCCGGAAATAGTGGAAATGTTGGAAATGAGGTGAGCTTCCTCCCCTCTCCCATGGTGCTAGATCTGTAGTTATCTAGGCTAAATGTCGACTCAAAAGAGTCTAGACTTGCGAGATCGTGATTTCTCTAGGAAGAGGCCGTCCTAGGGCTTGTGCTCTAAGGCTAGTTGTGTCTTCAACCTCTCCAACCTTCTATGCGAAGATGGGGGATGACATTGTGAAGAGTAAAGGCCTCATGAGGGTGAATAAGGGTGGAGGAATTTTTGGAGGTGATTTTCGAGGATCGGCTTGAGGAGGAAGATGAAACGATGCCGTTCATTCCTCTTTAAGATGCGTGCAGAATCTGTGTTCTGCGTGCAGTAATTTTCTTGGCCCTTTTCTGATGTGATATGTTCAGATCCGGGCTTTTGACTAAACACAAAAGTTGAATCCCTTGAAAATACCTTTCCAACGTGTGGTTTCATGTATTTAGGCGAAGTATATAGCTACAGGAAAGTCTGAACGAACATGACGTCCGATAAATGCTGCATGCAGAAATTGTGTTCTGTACGCAGCGTACTTCAAGGCTGATTTCAAGTTTGATACTATTGAATCTGGGTTGTGGTCTGAACATAAAAGTTGTAGCCCATGGAAAGAGCTTTCCATCGAGGGATTACACGTCTTCACCGGTTTCTTGTATCTCCAGGAATCTCCGGTTGAATTTGATGTCTAGATTTATTCTGCACTTAAATTCTGGGTTTTTTATATATTATGAATTTGGATTCGATGGAATTGATGTTGCAAATTAATTCGAGATTTTGGTGAACTATTTAATGTTAACCACCATAGTGCTATGCATGATGAAGATTACTAATTGGAATTCATATAACTGAATTGTGAAGCAAGCTTATTTAAACAAAGTGACTTGTTAGAAATTGGTAGACAATTAGTTATGCGCATTATGTTATATTATGTTGAAATAATTTGGAATGACATATAGAAAGATAAACTATGGTCATGAGTATATTTGAGGGTTGTAATGAAATTTAGTAGTCCAATACTTAGAGCATAGTCTCCCTACGAGTAGTATTGTGGAGGGATGTAAGTGCGGTGTTGACCATCACAAGTTGTGTTAGTGTTGAGATGAGGTATAGATGGATGGTTGGGCTGTGTCCTCGTGCTTACTTCCGAGGCCGCTTCCATACCGCAGTGATGTGGAAGTTGCATGCGGTGTGAGTCGACACACAGTGTCGTAATCCTGGGTTAAGGATAGTGTGGCAGGTCTACGGGCTCGCCGATCGTCACACCGACGGGAGTTGACAGTTAGACTTTGGGCGGTTGGGATGTGTCCTCGGTGTTCATGACCCGAGGTCCCTTCCATGACAAGTGAACGGTTCTTCTGTGTCCTCGTGCTTTCTTCTGGGGCCCCTTCTGGGTCACACCAGGCCAGTTCGGGCGGTGTTCTCGGTACACATCTACCCGAGACCCCGCTGGGACATAGTATGCATGGGCTCCGCTGTTGTGTTCTTAGCGTTGAGGCGTACAGAGGCCTAGGTGAAGTAGTGTGGATACTCGCCTAGTAGTAGAGATGCCCGCTCTACTGTCACCGCTTAGCCATGACGGCTGATGCCTGAGAGGTTAGCTACCTGCTCGAAAAGTGGGAACTACTAGTGTATGTTGACATAGCCTTTGAATGGTGTGATCATGGGTGAGTCATTGCATAGCATACATACCATTACATAGTATTACACAAACAAGATCCTCATTGTATAAGTTTGTATGAGCACTCTTATACGATGAGTTACCTTTATGTAACCTGATCCTTAACTTATAAGCTTGTATGGGCATCCTTATAAGTTAAATTACTTGCCTGTTGTAGACACATGTACTTGATAGTTTGTTATTGTTTATGTAGGACTGCTAGAATAAAATGCTATTAATCTTATTGTACCATTACCACCTGCTTGTACATGTTACACTATTTATTGTACTTGTACCCTTGCCCATTTCTCCGCCCGGTGCCGAGGAGTCGCCGGGGGAGCGGATGTGAAGCCACTTAGTCTTTTCGACTAATGGTTGGTACGTCTTCCTTTTTAGGAGGTCACCACGCAGGTAGAGCAGCCGCAGACTTTGTAGCAGGACAGCCAGGCTAGGACAACAGGGCCTGAAGTGACGGTATTGTCGCTACCGTTAGTTACGGATGTGAGTGTTGAGCGACTATGATGTAGCCCGTTTGGGCAATTATTATAACTGTACTCTGACATTGTAGAAGCATGTTTTAGCTTCTCTTATTTGTTGCATTTGGACATATATACTTAGTGTGGATTTGACTTCTTCTTGCTTATAATTTGGTTGGGTTGGCATGTTTATATTTATATTGGTTGTAGCCGACAGAATAGGCGTCTTACGATACAGGTTAGCCCGTGTGCTAATGATACCACAAGGCGGCTGTTCCGGTCATAAGACACCCTTCGTGCCGTGTTTTGGGACCCGAGAGGAGGGTCTTACAGGACATTCATGGGTTCTTTTCATATAATAACGATGACGCACATACATGTGCACACCACCCCTAAAAAGAATTCGTACACAAAGTCAAATAAGCAAGACCAATGCTATATTATGATACCAAATTGTAACACCCCATCCGTCAAATGAAATATAACAGAAGGTCTAGCCGGGGCACCACGCCATATTCCACATATAGCTAGTGGCGTTACGTATTAATAACAAATTACCGCCAAAGGAAACACGCGTCCTAACTCAGAGCATTCTAGCGAAAGCTTTTTAAAATAGTTATAAGAACCCCAACCAAAGCATGCATGTCCACTAAAACCCAAAGTAGGAATGACAGTACAAATACATCTTAAAGTTGGCCCTATGGCCTTACAAGAATTTACTTAAAAAATAAATGCCTTCCATACATCGGCACGCAGGCCGAGCACACATGAGCATAAAGAGTAAACATTCGCTTTGGCCTTCAAGGGCGGGCACAACAACTAGGGCATCATCCCACTACTTGCCACTAAGCTCGGCAGCACCTGCAATTAACATTCTACCGCAGCAGTGGCAAACAAAAGCAATTGTAAGCTAAAGCTGATAAAATTATAACGATCCCACCCTTACATGGGGTGGCGGTGCTCCTTCCATGCATTTTAGTAGCATAGCTAAACAATAAAGTGAAAGTACAATAAGCACACTTCACCACAGGTGTAGGCCCGCACGGCTACACACCCCGTGCTCTCAGTGCACTTACACAATGAAGCTGGTCTGAAGCCGGTCCGTCCCGCAACTCCACCGCCGCCCCAGGATGGCAAACATCATGAGCATTAAAGTCCTTTCAGCCGAAGCCTAGACTCTCTCTCCAAGCCATCGGTAAGTCCCATGTACCTTAGGTTAAGGTTCCACCAGCCCGTTGCTCACATCGCCACGACCATTTAGCCATTGACGCGGGACAAGCTTCATCGAATCACAATTTATCGATCATACAACACTACATAGCCCGGCTATGTACACGGCAGGATTCCAGGCCACCAAAATGGCAAAACTTCACTTCTTGCCAGATTTCCGGGTGCACCTTGGAGTTAATCCCCAAGACTCCCTGCTGCAATCTACCGTGTAGAAACCTGAAAACATACGACACAGATTCTTCTCCGTTAATTAATGTATAACAGAAACATTACCGATCCAGACCAGCTTGTCCAAGTAGGCTTCACACACCATGCCTATGTCCGTACTTCGATTCCGGACTATATATTTAAGATTACGGGGACTATTCATGTCCACCTGAAGGAAATACCACACACTCACCTCACACTCGCGAGAGCAGGTTTCCTATGCGAAAAAGAAGGCGACTTCACATGTACAAGAAGAGAATCGTTACCCTAGAGGTTCGCTTTGGCGCCATGGAAAACTAGTTTGATTAAAGGCACCGCAACGGCCTCGCCTCCACGGATATGGACTCGGCTTGCCATTTGGGCCTCCGAAGCTCCACCGACGGCCGGATTCCTCCTTCTCCTTCTTCCTTGATCTCCCTTCTCTCTAACTCTTTCGAATCAGAAAGACCTAAGTGAAATGAGAGTTTAAATCTCAACTCTTGGCCAAAAAAACAGCAGGGAGATTTCTGGACCGTTGTATCCTATTTGAAGGAAATGATCGACCATGAATCGCCTTGGAAATCACTTTCCTGGGCCTAACACGGCCTTTGACACGCCCATATCACAGGCCGTGTCTCATAATCTAAGCACGATCGTCGAATGTAGAACAGGAGACGGGCTCAGACATGCCCATGTTACTCTTGACACGCCTGTGTCAGCCTCTGACACGCCCATGCCGCAGTGTGTGTTCCTCGTGCAATACAGGAAACTGTCGCATCCCGACCAGGACACGGCCATGAGACATGCCTGTATCACAGTCTGTGTGCCTCACTTGACAACGCCATACCGACACAGAGCAGGACATGACCCTGGACATGCCCATGTCGCAGGCCGTGTGAACCTATTCAGGCACCAAATTGGCCTTAAAACGCTATCCAATCCTTTTTTTAATTTTGGGGCGTTACATTGGGAGCCATGCCGAACCTTGCACATAGGCTCAAAATCTTCGGGAAAGAGGGGTGTTTCATTCCTCTCCACTCCCTAAAGATGTTTAAAGGATCAATTGGGGAGAGGAGGAGTCAAGGCATGAATTGCCATTCTCACCATTAATGGTGAATTTCGGCCATAGAGGAAACCCCTTGAAATTCACCTCCCCTTGGTCCCAATTCGTTTGGAAACTCCTCAAAACTGATAGGGGAGATGAATACTAATAAATTTGTGAAGAATGGAGGGGGTGATTCACCTTCGCCACCATGAATGGCCCCCCTTTCTCACTTTCTCTCTCCTCTATTTTAGGGAAAATTGAGCTCTCTCTCTCCTCATCACCGTACACGAAATTGGGTGAAAATAATAATAATTACAGCTCCCTTGGTCTGATGAGCCAACCTAAATTGAGGCTAGCCCAAGTTGATTGGGCTTGGTTGGGTCAATTTAAGTGATTTGACCTAATTAGGGCAAATTGACCAAATGGGTGACCCCATGATGGGGCTTTTGGGTCCATTGCACTCTAAATTAAGTTTAGAATCTAGTGATGGGGTCAATTTGGTCACATGAAGCCAAATTGACCCAATTTGGGTTGATTTGACCTAAACAGGCTAAATTTGACTTGGTCAAATCAAGCACTAGGTTTGACCCAGTCATGGGGATTTTTGTGCCATAGGGTTCCCTTTGACATTATGACAGTAGGGGTGGGGTCAGTTTCAAGTTATGGTGGTTGATTTAGGTAGTTAATGAAGGATTGCCCTTTTTGACCTAAGAGGACATTTTGGTCAATTGGCCAAATTGTAGGCCCCCTGATGGGGCTTTTTGGTGTCACTCTGGACTCATTGATGGCCTAGGGGTGTTGGGGTGGGGTTAATGAGTCAAGTGGGAGACCTAAAGTCAAGCCATAGTTGGGTATTTAGAGTTTACTATTTGCAGACCAAGGTACTTTATCCGCTTTTTTCTTAGGTCTACAAGGGTTTCTAAACTCCCTGGAATTTGACATGACTGAGTCATGACAAAATCACTCTGGGGGGGGGGGGTCTGGCTGTCTGGGGGATGTTTGAAATCCCAACACATAAAAATAAAAATTTTGTCCCCAAAATTCAGGTTAGGAATGCGCGTTTTCTACAAAAGGTAATAAAAGTAACATCCCGAAAAATAAATTATACCTGAGGTGAAGAGCTCCGGGTATCTCTGTTGCATCAAGTCCCGCGGCTCCCAGGTATGCTCCTACTGACTGTGATTTCTCCACAAGAACTTGACCAGCGGAACCTTCTTGCGGCGCAAGACTCGCATCGTCGTGTCGTCAATCCGGACCTGCTCTGGGTGAACTGATCGATCAGATGCTACCGGCCCATCCATGGTATCTATCTGCTGCCCCGACCGTAGTAGAGCCGTCCTAAGGGTGGAGATTTGGAAAACATCGTGCAGGACCTCCAGTTCCGGTGGCAGCTCCAGCCTGTATGCCAAGGGATCGATCCGCTCTAGGATCCTGTAAGGCCCCATATATCTCGGGCTGAGCTTCTTCTTCCGTCCGCGAACTCGTGAGACTCCATGAATTGGTCGTATCTTCAAGAATACCCGGTCTCCAACCTGGAACTCTAACTGACGGTATCTTACGTCGTAATACTTGGCCTGCCTGCTCTACGCCTCCAGCATTCGATCTTGTATCAGCGTCACCTGAGCCTCAGTGTTCTCAACAAACTCCGAGCCCAACACCATCGGGTCCTCGTCCTGTATCCATGACAGTGGAGTCCTACACCTTTGTCTGTATCGAGCCTCATAAGGTGCCATTTCTATGCTGGACTAGTACTTGTTGTGATTGTAACACCCCCTATCCGTCGCATAGTATATAGCAGTAGGTCCGGCCGGGGCCCGACGTCATATACCACAGACAGACCGGGTGGTTACGTATGGAAATCATCCAACCAATCTCAACGTCCAACACAGAGCATTCTAGCGGAAGCAGGTTATAGAAGTTGTAAACAAGAACCCAGCATAAGAGCACGAATGTCCACTATTACAATAATTAGGAATGTATACAAAATACCCAAAAATCGGCCTTAAGGCCTTACAGAGTGTTCCACTTGTTTAATACATGATTTACAAACCTCGGCACGCAGGCCGGTCATACATGAATAAAACAGAAAAACATTTCCACTTGAGCCTTCGAGGGCCAGCTTCGCAAAAAGGGCTTTAGCCCGCTACTGACCGCTTGGTCCAGCTGCACCTGCAAGCAACACACCACCGCACGGTGGCAAACAAGGCAACGGTCAGCAATGCTGACCAAATTATAACGATCCCGCCCCCAACTCGGGGCGGCGATGCTCCTTCCCTGCATTTCATTAGCACAAGCGAGCAATGCATATAACCATAGTCATTTCAACACAGACGTTGGCTCGTACGGCCACACGTCCCGTGCACTCAGGGCACATTCTCGGTGAACCGGTCGATGTTACGTCAATTAAAGCCATTAACATTCCGGACTCACCACCGCCACTTAGACGGCCATTCCTATGAGCAATTCGTCTTCCTGGTATTGGTCACGTCAATTTAAGCCATTGACCACCGAAGACCCCCATCTATGCCAACGGCGAGTGCCATGTAACTTTAGGTCTCTCTAACCCGAACGACATAGAGCGGGTACGGTTCCATCTAACCCGTGCTCACATCGCAACGACAATTTAAGCCATATGCGCGGGTCAAACTTTCACCGAATCCCATTCTTCCGTAAATCACATAACCCCGTTATGTTCAAGTTGGCTCTCAGGCCACCAAGTTGGCAAAATCTCGTATCCGCCCAGTTTTCCGGGTGCACCTTTGGGTTAGTCCCCAAGGCTCCCTGCTGCAATCTACCGCGTAGAAAACCCGAAAAATACCCAATAGCATGGAGTCTTCTCCGGCCTTATGCAATGCAACAAGACCGATCCGGACTAACATGTCCGGGTAGGCTTCAACCAAAATGCCTATGTCCGTTCTCGCATACGAACTCTAAACAACGGGGACTTTACATATCTACCCGAAGGAACGCCTCCAACTCTCCGCAAACTCGCGAGAGCGGGCTTCCTATGCTAAGAAAGAGAGCTATTAGTGCTCAAGATGAGGATCGTTACCCTTGCGTTCCTCTTTGGCGCCATCGGAAAGTAATCGGATGAAAATGACCGCACTAGTGTTGCCTCCGCGGATCCGGAGTCGGCTTGCGATTCGGAGCTCCGGAGCTCCTCCAATGGCGGATCTAGCTCCTCTTCCTCTTTCCTTAGCTCTTCTTTCTCCAAGGGTTTGGAGAGATGAAAAGGTAAGAAAAATGATGGATTTCAAGTCAACTCCCGGGTATATCCTCCCAGGAACAACCCCCAGCCATTGGATCTTCAATCAAGGAAACGAACGACTTTGATTCGGGGCTGAAATGCCCAATCTGGACCGAACACGGCCTGGCACACGCCCGTGTCCAGGGCCGTGTGCCGCATTCGCCGTCAAAATCGAATCTCCTGGACACGCACACGGGTATCGAACACGCCCGTGTTCGAGCTGACACGACCGTATTCCAGCTGACACGGCCGTGTAGCCGGCCGTGTACCCCATGATTTCTCCCCCGTTTCCAACCCGAGCACTGGACGGCTTCTAGGATACGCCCGTGTCCTTGCCCGTGTCACTTTGACATGCCTGGGCCCCCAGGCCGTGTACACGGGACATTTCGTCGAGTGGAGATCGACGACTCGATGACACGGCCTTGGACACGCCCGTGTCCTAGGCCGTGTGCCTTGACTCGACGATCGTCGAGTGAATCTCGATGATTTCACCTTGACGATCGTCGATACGGGTCGACACGCCCTGCGACACGCCCGTGTCGCAGGCCGTGTGCCCATTCTCGACGAATCGTCGAGTATAACTCGATGATTTCACGGCTAAGTGTCGACACGGGTCGACACGCCCTGCGACATGCCCGTGTCGCAGGCCGTGTGCCCATTCTCGACGAATCGTCGAGAATAACTCGACGACTTCGCGGCTAAGTGTCGACACACGCTTGACACGCCCTGGGAGACGCCCGTGTCCCAGGCCGTGTGCCTTCAGCCAGAAACCAAAACTGGCCCAAAACGTCCCCCCTTTGCTCCTTTGAGTTTCGTGGCGTTACAACTCTCCCCCTCTTAAAAGAATTTCGCCCACGAAATTACATAAAGGAAAGATATACAACAACAACATTTGTACCTGAGCGGAACAAATCCGGATACTCGTCAAGCATAGTCTGCTCTCGCTCCCAAGAGAGCTCCTCACGACCGCAATTGTCCCACCGGACTTTGACCATCCTGATCTCTTTATTGCGTAGCCGCTTGACCTCTGAGTTCTCAATCCGCACGGGCTTGACCTTTGTCGTTAGCCCACTATCCACCGGCACTTGATCGACCGCGATCACTTGCGTAGGCTCTTGCACCGCCTTCCGAAGCACCGAAATGTGGAACACATCGTGTAAACCACTTAGCTCCACCGAAAGCTTCAACCTATAGGCCGCTTCTCCAAATCGCTCCAGAACCTCAAACGGTCCAAGGTACCTCGGGCTTAGCTTTTTCAACCGTCGCACCCGCGAGACACCCTTGAACGGCTTGATCTTTAGGTACACATAATCACCCACAGCGAACTCCACGTTCCTGTGCTTGGCATTATAGTACTTTGCTTGCCGGTCCTGAGCGATGAGTAACCTCTCCCGAATGGTTCTCACCAAAGAAGTAGCATCATCCACTTCCGATCGCTTATACAACTTCGACTCGCCTGTTTCTAACCAAGACAACGGCGTGCGACATCTTCTACCATATAGGGCCTCGAAAGGCGCCATCTGAATACTTGCTTGGTAGCTGTTGTTGTATGCGAACTCCACCAAATAAAGGTGGTCCTCCCATTGCTTTCCAAAGTCCAAGACACACATGCGAAGCATGTCTTCCATGGTTCTATTGACCCTCTCGGTCTGCCCATCCGTTTGCGGAGAAAGGCTGTGCTAAACTTCAGCTTTGTTCCCAACATTTGCTGCACCAGCCTCCAATCATTGGACGTGAACCGCCCATCACGGTCACTCACGATGCTGCGAGGCACACCATGAAGCCGTACTATATTATCTACATAAAGCTTTGCCAGCTTCTCCACCGGATCGTCCTTCCTATGCGGAATAAAATGCGACACCTTCGTTAATCGATCCACGACCACCCAGATGGCGTCGTTCCCCTTTTGCGACCTTGGCAAACCGTGCACAAAGTCCATATAGATGTCGTCAAATTTCCACTCCGGAATAGGCAAGGACTTAAGAAATCCTCCCGGCTTTTGGCACTCCGCCTTTACTAAGGCGCAGGTTTGGCACTTCGCTACATATAGCGCCACATCCTTTTTCAAACCCGGCCACCAAAATAGCTTCTTTACATCACGGTACATCTTCGTGCTCCCCGGGTGAATCGAGTACTTGTTATGGTGCGCCTCGTACAACAACTCCACCCGTATATTGCCCACATTTGGGACGCACAAACGACCGTCATTCCACAGCAATCCGTCCTCCACAACGAATTGGGAATTTGACCCATCCAGAGCCTCTATCATGAACTGCTTCATTTGAGCATCCATATCCAAAGCCTGCCGAATCCGATCAGCCAGGTCATATTGGACTTCAGTCCAATTCAGCACTGCTTCAGCACTAGATTGTCTATCCACACAAACAATCTCCAACGCCTCCAGCTCCTGCACCAACCGCTCATCATGCACTGATAGCCAATTCGCTTGAGCTGGGGCTCGGTGACTCAACGCGTCCGCAACCGCATTCCCTTTGCCAGGCACGTAGTGGATCTTGAATGTATAGTCCCCCAGGAACTCCATCCATCTACGCTGCCGCATATTCAGATCTTTCTGATCAATCAGGTACTTTAGACTCTTGTGATCGGTGTAGATATCAATCTTCACACCGTACAAATAGTGTCTCCACAGCTTCAAGGAAAAAATCACGGCCGCTAACTCCAAGTCATGGACCGGATAATTCCTCTCGTGCACTTTTAGCTGTCTCGAGCCATAAGCTATCACGCTGCCGTGCTGCAATAGCACGCAACCCAAACCGCTGCCTGAAGCATCGCTATATATCTCATAGCCTTCGGTTCCAACCGGCGAACTCAGCACAGGCGCCGTGGTCAACCGACACTTCAACTCCTCAAAAGCTCGCGCGCACTCCGGCGTCCAAACGAACTTATGCTCCTTCCTCGTCAAAGTAGTGAGAGGTAGCGCTATCCGCGAGAAGTTCTCTACGAAGCGCCTATAATAGCCGGCAAGCCCCAAAAAGCTCCGGACTTCTGCTACCGTAGCAAGCTCAGGCCACTCCCGTATCGCAACAATCTTCGCCGGATCCACAGCAATACCCTCTCCACTCACTATATGTCCCGAGGAACGCCACTGAGGATAGCCAAAACTCGCACTTCGAGAACTTGGCATACAACTGGTTTCTCCTTAGCGTCTCCAACACCAAATGAAGATGCTTGAAGTGATCTTCCTCACTTTGCGAGTACACCAAAATATCGTCGATGAAGACGATCACGAAATGGTCCAAGTACTCCCTGAACGTCCTGTTCATCAAATCCATGAATACTGACGGCGCATTAGTCAGCCCAAACGGCATGACCGTAAACTCATAATGCCCGTAACTCGTACTAAACGCTGTCTTCGGGATATCACTCTCCCTTATCCGCAGCTGATAGTACCCAGACTTGAGATCTAACTTCGAGTACACCGTCGACCCGACTAACTGATCAAAGAGATCATCAATCCTAGGGATCGGGTACTTATTCTTCTCAGTCAGCTTGTTTAGCTCCCGATAATCAATACATAATCTCAAGCTTCCGTCCTTCTTCTTAACAAAGAGGACCGGTGCGCTCCAAGGCGAAGAACTCGGGCGCACATACCCTTGCTCCAACAACTCTTGCAGTTGAACTTTCAGCTCCGCCATTTCCTTAGGCGCTAGCCGATACGGAGATCGTGACACAGGCTTTGCACCTGGCACTAGCTCGATCGTAAAATCTATCTCCTGTTGAGGCGGGGCTCCAGGAAGATCTGCGGGGAACACATCAGGGTATTCTGATACCACTGAAATACAATCCAAAGCAGGCTTCGGCTTTGCAACCTCCACTAGTGTAAAGAACAGTTCTGCTCCAGCACGAACCGCCTTCACCACCTGAAGAGCAGACATCAACGTCTTGCTCGACCCCTTTAAGCCCGTAAACGTCGTCTCACGACTCGCTCCCAGCTTAACTTCCTTGCTACAGCAATCTATATGGGCCTGCTGCTCCGAGAGCCAGTCCATGCCAAATATGACGTCGAACTCCACTAACGGAAGTAAAGACCCTCGCAGGTCGAACTCCTGCTCCCCAATACGAATCTTAACATCGCAGATCCTAACCGCTCGCATCGAACACCCATTGGGCAACAACACATCCAACTTGTCCTTCGCCATCGAAGAAGGGACTCCGATGCGTGATATAAATCCTTCGGACAAGAAGGAGTGTGAAGCTCCCGTATCAAAGAGTGCTCGTGCCGGATTTTCACAAATCAAAACAAATCCTAAACAAGCAGTGGTAAGGTAACATATACATAACAAGTATTTAAAGAAATTAACTTGCTATAAATTAAACCGTACCTGTCACCACATCGGCTTGTTTAATGGCCTCCTGTTGGCCAAGATTGTAGACCCTTGGTTGGGCCGGAGCATAGTGGGATGCGGTCGACTCCACCGCCTTTCCCTTCTCTTCGTAGGTAGCTCCTGGCCTCCTCTCGGACTTAGGACGTCCGCTCCAACAATCACGGGCGAAATGCCCCGTCTTTCCACACGTAAAGCATGCACCCGGGGTCCGACCCGTAGTCGCCCCAGAAGCACCAGAAGGAGCTGGACCCGAAGTCCTATGCTTCTTGAAAGACTTCCGATAGCCGGACTTTGAAGTAGTCGGCACTCTGAACTCAGATTTCTTATCAGCCAAGCCTTTCTTTGCTTGTACATTCTAAATGTCCTTCTCCAAGGACCGGGCAGTATTGACCAAGGTTAAGAAACCCTGCGTCATTGGCCCCGACAGTAATAATCTCAGCTCATCCCTCAGGCCTTCATAAAAACGATTAGTCTTGCGCTCCTCATCCATGATGATAGAGCTCGCATAACGACTCAACCGCGTAAACTCGTGGAGATATTCATCCACGCTCCTCTCACCCTGCACCAACTTCAGGAATTCATTCTCCATTGAAATCCTCTGAGTAGAAGGGAGGTATCTTGCCAAGAACAATCCCGAGAACTCTTCCATCGGAACGTCTATCAGTTGTCTACCTCGCAGATGATGCAGCTCCAAACCTTCCCACCACATCCTCGCTTCACCGTCCAGCAGGAACGTAGCAATGGTGGTCATCTGCCACTCCTCCGTCTCCGTCGCCGTCATGACTCTCTTCACCCTAGAGAGCCAGTCTTCAGCCTGAGATGGGGTTCCCAACCCCGAGAATAACGGAGGGTTAAAGCTCATTACATGCTTCAACTGCCTCTCAGTTGCCCTCCTTGGCACTATTGGTTCCACAACCACTTGCTCCATCCTCCTCGGCACAGCCTCTTGAAGAGGTACTTGCTCCATCACAGGAGCTGGCTGCTGCGCTTGCCTCCCAGGCTGCGCATTGATCACGGCCAACACCGCTTCAGCCACCAATCTTATATTTTCAGCCGACAGAGGTGTTGCGGGAGCAACATCCGGTGCACTACTTGCCTCAGAAACTCGGCGTTCTGACGGCCCAACACCACTTCTGGTCACCTATAGTGGTACAAAGCACCGTTAAGCGACCAAACAAATTGCAAACAGCAATTATAGGAACACGCAGGTTCCTCAAACACGAGTATTTTCATTCCTAAGTGGACATTCATGGGTTCTTTTACCGTTATAACGATGACGCACGCAATGTGCTCACCACCCCTTAAAAAGAATTCGCCCACGAATTCACTTTAAGCCCGACCAAAACCAGTAGTCTGATACCAAATTGTAACACCCCCTATCCGTCGCATAGTATATAGCAGTAGGTCCGGCCGGCGCCCGACGTCATATACCACAGACAGACCGGGTGGTTACGTATGGAAATCATCCAACCAATCTCAACGTCCTACACAGAGCATTCTAGCGGAAGCAGGTTATAGAAGTTGTAAACAAGAACCCAGCATAAGAGCACGAATGTCCACTATTACAATAATTAGGAATGTATACAAAATACCCAAAAATCGGCCTTAAGGCCTTACAGAGTGTTCCACTTGTTTAATACATGATTTACAAACCTCGGCACGCAGGCCGGTCATACATGAATAAAACAGAAAAACATTTCCACTTGAGCCTTCGAGGGCCAGCTTCGCAAAAAAGGGCTTTAGCCCGCTACTGACCGCTTGGTCCAGCTGCACCTGCAAGCAACACACCACCGCACGGTGGCAAACAAGGCAACGGTCAGCAATGCTGACCAAATTATAACAATCCCGCCCCCAACTCGGGGCGGCGATGCTCCTTCCCTGCATTTCATTAGCACAAGCGAGCAATGCATATAACCATAGTCATTTCAACACAGACGTTGGCTCGTACGGCCACAAGTCCCGTGCACTCAGGGCACATTCTCGGTGAACCGGTCGATGTTACGTCAATTAAAGCCATTAACATTCCGGACTCACCACCGCCACTTAGACGGCCATTCCTATGAGCAATTCGTCTTCCTGGTATTGGTCACGTCAATTTAAGCCATTGACCACCGAAGACCCCCATCTATGCCAACGGCGAGTGCCATGTAACTTTAGGTCTCTCTAACCCGAACGACATAGAGTGGGTACGGTTCCATCTAACCCGTGCTCACATCGCAACGACAATTTAAGCCATATGCGCGGGTCAAACTTTCACCGAATCCCATTCTACCGCAAATCACATAACCCCGTTATGTTCAAGTTGGCTCTCAGGCCACCAAGTTGGCAAGATCTCGTATCCGCCCAGTTTTCCGGGTGCACCTTTGGGTTAGTCCCCAAGGCTCCCTGCTGCAATCTACCGCGTAGAAAACCCGAAAAACACCCAATAGCACGGAGTCTTCTCCGGCCTTATGCAATGCAACAACACCGATCCGGACTAACATGTCCGGGTAGGCTTCAACCAAAATGCCTATGTCCGTTCTCGCATACGAACTCTAAACAACGGGGACTTTACATATCTACCCGAATGAACGCCTCCAACTCTCCGCAAACTCGCGAGAGCGGGCTTCCTATGCTAAGAAAGAGAGCTATTAGTGCTCAAGATGAGGATCGTTACCCTTGCGTTCCTCTTTGGCGCCATCGGAAAGTAATCGGATGGAAATGACCGCACTAGCGTTGCCTCCGCGGATCCGGAGTCGGCTTGCGATTTGGAGCTCCGAAGCTCCTCCAATGGCGGATCTAGCTCCTCTTCCTATTGCCTTAGCTCTTCTTTCTCCAAGGGTTTGGAGAGATGAAAAGGTAAGAAAAATGATGGATTTCAAGTCAACTCCCGGGTATATCCTCCCAGGAACAACCCCCAGCCATTGGATCTTCAATCAAGGAAACGAACGGCTTTGATTCGGGGCTGAAATGCCCAATCTGGACCGAACACGGCCTGGTACAAGCCCGTGTCCAGGGCCGTGTGCCGCATTCGCCGTCAAAATCGAATCTCCTGGACACGCACACGGGTATCGAACACGCCGGTGTTCGAGCTGACACGCCCGTGTTCCAGCTGACACGGCCGTGTAGCCGGCCGTGTACCCCATGATTTTTCCCCCGTTTCCAACCCGAGCACTGCACGGGTTCTAGGATATGCCCGTGTCCTTGCCCGTGTCACTTTGACACGCCTGGGCCCCCAGGCCGTGTACACGGGACATTTCGTCGAGTGGAGATCGACGACTCGATGACACGGCCTTGGACACGCCCGTGTCCTAGGCCGTGTGCCTTGACTCGACGATCGTCGAGTGAATCTCGACGATTTCACCTTGACGATCGTCGACACGGGTCGACACGCCCTGCGACACGCCCGTGTCGCAGGCCGTGTGCCCATTCTCGACGAATCGTCGAGTATAACTCGACGATTTCACGGCTAAGTGTCGACACGGGTCGACACGCCCTGCAACACGCCCGTGTCGCAGGCCGTGTGCCCATTCTCGACGAATCGTCGAGAATAACTCGACGACTTCGCGGCTAAGTGTCGACACATGCTTGACACGCCCTGGGACACGCCCGTGTCCCAGGCCGTGTGCCTTCAGCCAGAAACCAAAACTGGCCCAAAACGTCCCCCCTTTGCTCCTTTGAGTTTCGGGGCGTTACAGTGATGCCCCGAAACTCAAAAGAGTGACGGGGGATGTTTTGGGCCAGATTTGGAATCTGGCAGTAGGCACACGGCCTGGGACACGGGCGTGTCCCAGGGCATGGCAGGCTGGAGTCGATGACTTGGCCGCAAAGTCGACATTTTGCGCTCGACGTAGTGTCAAGACGGGCCACATGGCCTGATACACGGGCGTGTCTCAGGGCGTGTCGAGCCCGTGTCGACAACTGGCCCGGGGTGTCGACATTTTCGCTCGACGAAGTGTCGAGACAAGGAACACGGCCTAGGACACGGGCGTGTCCAAGGCCATGTCAGGCAGTCGACGAACTTTGCTCGACGAAGTGTCGAGACAGTGAACACGGCCTGGAGCCCAGGAGTGTTCGAGTGTACACGGGTTAGGACACGGGCGTGTCCAAGAACCCGTGTGAGTCTCGGGTTGTTTTCGGGATATATCGATGGGGGTACACGGCCGACCACACGGCCGTGTCAATTGGAACACGGGCATGTCAAGTCGAACACAGGTGTGTCGGATGCCCGTGTGTTGTTCCAGGCGCGTCGATTTTGATGGCGAATGAGGGACACGGCCCTGGAAACGGGCGTGTGCAGGCCGTGTTCGGTCCAGATTGTACATTTCAGGCCCGAATCAAGGCTGTTCGTTTCTTTAATTTGGGATCCGACGGTTGGGGGTTGCTCCTACTAGGATATACCAGGGATTGGGCCTTTGAAACCCTCACTTTTACTTGAGTGGTTCTCTTTCTAAGTCAAGAGAGAGGTGAGAGCAAAGGAGGAAGAAGAAGCTAGATCCGGCCATTGGAGGAGCTTCGAATCTCCAAATCGCGAGCCGACTTCGGATCTACGGAGGCAAAGAGAGTGTGGTGCTTTTCATCCGCTTACTTTTCCATAGAGCCAAGGAAGAATGCTAGGGTAACGATTCTCTTCTTGAGCATGTGAAGCTCTCCTTCTTTGCATAGGAAGCCCGCTCTCGCGAGTTTGCGGTGAGTTGGATGCGTTCCTTCGGGTAGATATGTAAAGTCCCCGTTGTGTAGAGTCCGTAAGCGAGAACGGACATAGGCATGATGTGTGAAGCCTACCCTGACATGTTGGTCTGGATCAGTGATGTTGCATTGCATAAATGTCGGAGAAGACTCCGTGCGATTGGTTGTTTTTCGGGTTTTCTACATGGTAGATAGCAACAGGGAGCCTTGAGGATTAACCCTAAGGTGCACGCGGAAAACTTGGCGGATGCGTGATCTTGCCAACTTGGAGGCATGAGAGCCAACTTGAACATAACCGAGTTATGTGAATTGTGTGACGGAAGCGGGACTCGGGATAAGTTTGACCCGCGCATATGGCTTAAACTGTCGTTGCGATGTGAGCACGGGTTAGATGGAACCGTACCCACTTCTATGTCGTTCGGTTAGAGCCATTGGCATAGATGAGGGTCTTCAGCGGTCTATGGCTTAAATTGTCGTGACCCATGCCGGGAAGACAAATTGCTTATAGGTTTGGCTGTCAAAGTGGCGGTGGTGAGTCCGGAATATATATGGCTTAAATTGACGTGACATTGGTCGGTTCATCGAGAATATGCCCTGAGTGCACGGGGTGTGTGGCCATGTGAGCCTACACCTATGATGAAATGAATATTGTTATATTGCTCGCTTATGCTAATAAAATGCAGGGAAGGAGCATCGCCGCCCCGAGTTGGGGGCGGGATCGTTATAATTTGGTCAGCATTGCTGACCTTTGCCTTTGTTTGCCATCGTGCGGTGGTTTTGTTGCTTGCAGGTGCTGCTGGACCAAGCGGTCAATAGCGGGCTAAAGCCCAAAATTGCGAAGCCGGCCCTCGAAGGCCTAATTGGAGTGTTTACTGCTATTATTTATGTATGACCGGCCTGCGTGCCGTAGTTTGTAAAAAATGTAATTTGAAGTAAACCATTTTGTAAGGCCTTAAGGATTGTACTTGTGTATGTACTACATTCCTATTTGGTGTTTAGTGGACATTCATGCTTTTGTGCTGGGTTCTTAATTGCAACTTATAAATTGCTTCCGCTAGAACGCTCTGTGTAGGACGTTGGATTGGTTGGATGGTTTCCACTGAGTAACCACCCGGTCTGTCTGTGGTATATGGTGTCGGGCCCCGGCCGGACCTACTGCTATATGATATGCGACGGATAGGGTGTGTTACAATTTGGTATCAAATGGAGATTTCGATCCACCGACCTATGGGTTATGGGCCCACCACGCTTTCGACAATTTTGTATCAGACAACTGGTTTTGTTCGGGCTTAAAATGAATTCGTGGACGAATTCTTTTTAAGGGGTGGTGAGCACATGTGTGTGCGTCATCGTTATAATAACAAAAGAACCCATGACTGTCCACTTAGGAATGAAAATACACGTGTTTGGGGAACCTGCGTGTTCCTATAATTGCTGTTTGCAATTTTATTTGGTCGCTTCACGGTGTTTTGTACCACTATAGGTGACCAGAAGTTGTGCTGGGCCGTCGGAACGTCGAGTTTCTGAGGGTAGCAGTGCACCTAATGATGCTCCTGCAACACCTCTATCGGCTGAGACCATACGATTGGTGGCCGAAGCAGTGTTGGCCATGATTAATGCGCAGCCTGCAAGGCAAACGCAGCAGCCCGCTCCTGCGATGGAGCAGGTACCACTGCAAGCGGCTGAGCATCGAAGAGTGTAGCAGGTGGTAGAGGAACCGGTGGTGCGAAGGAGGGCAACCGAGAGACAGCTCAAGCATGTCATGAGCTTTAATC
The DNA here is from genome assembly GCA_039583875.1 of Platanthera guangdongensis. Classification (NCBI taxonomy): domain Eukaryota; kingdom Viridiplantae; phylum Streptophyta; class Magnoliopsida; order Asparagales; family Orchidaceae; genus Platanthera; species Platanthera guangdongensis. The sequence continues at coordinate 115,298,625 of CM077163.1, forward strand.
CTCCGGTATACTCGGGGTTGGGAACCACATCTCAAGCGGAAGACTTGCTCTCCAGGGTGAAGAGAGTCATGACAGCAACGAAGACGGAGGAGTGGTAAATGACCACCATTGCTACGTTCCTTTTGGACGGTGAAGTGAGAATGTGGTGGGAAGGATTGGAGCTACATCTATTGAGAGGTAGGCAACTTGTTGATGTCTCGATGGAGGAGTTCTCGAGATTGTTCTTGGCTAGATACCTCCCTTCGGCGCAGACGATAGGGTTGGAGAACGAGTTCCTGAAATTGGTACAAGGGGTCAGTAGCGTGGATGAATATCTCCACGAGTTTACTCATTTGAGTCGATATGCTAGCTCCACCATCGTGGATGAGGAGTGTAAGACGAATCGATTCTACGAAAGGGTTGAGAGACGAGTTGAGGTTACTACTCTCGGGGCCGATGACGCAGGGTTTCGTAACCTTGGTCAACACGGCCCAATCCTTGGAGAAGGATATGAATAATGTGCAAGCAAAGAAAGGCTTGGGTGATAAGAAGTCTGAATTCAAGGCGCCGACTACTTCAAAGTCCGGCTATCGAAGGTTCTTCAAGAAGCATAGGACTTCAGGTCCAACTCCTTCTGGTGCTTCTAGGGCGACTATGGGTCGGACCCCGGGTGTATGTTTCACTTGTGGAAAGTCGGGGCACTTTGCCCGCGATTGTTGGAGCGGACGTCCCAAGTCCGAAAGGAAGCCGGGAGCGACTTACGAAGAGAAGGGCAAGGCGGTGGAGTCGACCGCATCCCACTATGCTTCGGCCAAACCAAGGGTGTATAATCTTGGCAAATAGGAGGTCATCAAACAGGCGGATGTGGTGACAGGTACAGTTTAATTTATAGCAAGTTAATTCCTTTAAATACTTGTTATGCACATGTTACCTTACCACTGCTTGTTTAGGATTTGTTTTGATTTGTGAAAATCCGGCAAGAGCACTCTTCGATACGGGAGCTTCACACTCCTTGTCCGAGGGATTTATATCACGCATCGGAGTCCCTTCTTCGATGGCAAAGGATAAGTTGGATGTGTTGTTGCCCAATGGGTGTTCGATGCGCGCGGATAGGATCTGCGATGTTAAGATTCGTATTGGGAATCAGGAGTTCGATCTGCAAGCGTCGTTACTTTCGTTGGTGGAGTTCGACGTTATATTTGGCATGGACTGGCGCTCGGAGCAGCAGGCCTATATTGATTGCGGTCGCAAGGAAGTCAAGCTGGGAGCAAGTCGTGACACTACTTTTACGGGCTTAAAGGGGTCGAGCAAGACGTTGATGTTTGCTATTCCGCTGGTGAAGGCTGTTCGTGCCGGTGCAGAACTGTTCTTTACACTAGTGGAGTTTGCAAAGCCGAAGCCCGCATTGGATTGTATTTCAGTGGTATCGGAGTATTGATGTGTTCCCTGCAGATCTTCCTGGAGCCCCGCCTCAGCGGGAGATAGATTTCACGATTGAGTTAGTGCTAGGTACAAAGCCTATATCACGCTCTCCATATCGTCTAGCGCCTAAGGAAATGGCGGAGCTGAAGGTTCAACTGCAAGAGTTGTTGGAGTAAGGGTATGTGTGCCCAAGTTCTTTGCCTTGGAGCGCGCCGGTCCACTTTGTTAAGAAGAAGGACGGAAGCTTGAGGCTCTGTATTGATTATCGGGAGCTCAACAAGTTGACGGAAAAGAACAAGTACCCAATCCCCCGGATCGATGATCTTTTTATTCAGTTGGTAGGGGCGACGGTGTACTCAAAGCTGGATCTGAAATCCGGGTACTATCAACTGCGAATAAGGGAGAGTGATATCCTGAAGACAGCATTCAGTATGAGATACGGGCATTATGAGTTTACGGTCATGCCGTTTGGGCGGACCAATGCGGCGTCAGTGTTCATGGATTTGATGAACAGGACCTTCAGGGAGTACTTGGACCATTTTGTGATCCTCTTCATCGACGATATTTTGGTGTACTCACAGAGTGAGGAAGATCACTTCCAGCATTTTCATTTGGTTTTGGAGATGCTAAGGAGGAATCAATTATATGTCAAGTTCTCGAAGTGCGAGTTTTGTTTATCCTCAGTGGCGTTCCTCGATCATATAGTGAGTGGAGAGGGTATTGTTGTGGATCCGGCGAAGATTGTTGCGATACGGGAGTGGCCTGAGCTTTCCACAGTAGCGGAAGACCAGAGCTTTCTGGGGCTTGGCGGCTATTATAGGCGCTTCATAGAGAACTTCTCGCGGATAGCGTTACCTCTCACTACTTTGACGAGGAAGGAGCAGAAGTTCATTTGGACGCCGGAGTGCCCGCGAGCTTTTGAAGAGTTGAAATGTCGGTTGACCACGACGCCGGTGCTGAGTTTGCCATGTGGGACCGACGGTTATGAGATTTATAGTGATGCTTCGGGCAGCGGTTTGGGTTGCGTGCTACTGCAACACGGAAGTGTTATAGCTTATGGCTCGAGACAGCTAAAAGTGCACGAGAGGAATTATCCGGTCCATGACCTGGAGTTAGCGGCCGTGAATTTTGCCTTGAAGCTGTGGAGGCATTATTTGTACGGTGTTAAGATTGATATCTACACCAATCACAAGAGGCTGAAGTATCTGATTGATCAGAAGGATCTGAATATGCGGCAGCATAGATGGATGGAGTTCCTGGGGGACTATACATTCAAGATCCACTACGTGCCTGGTAAAGGTAATGCGGTTGCGGACGCGTTGAGTCGCCGAGCCCCAGCTCAAGCCAATTGGCTATCGGTGCATGATGAGCAGTTGGTGCGGGAGTTGGTGGCATTGGAGATTGTTTGTATGGATAAGCAATCAAGTGCTGAAGCAGTACTGAATTGGACTGAAGTCCAATATGAATGGCTGATCGGATTCGGCAGGCTTTGGACATGGATGTCCATATGAAGCAGTTCATGGTAGAGGCTCTGGATGGGTCAAATTCCCAATTCATTATGGAGGACGGATTGCTTTGGAAAGACGGTCGTCTGTGCGTCCCAAGTGTGGGCAATTTGCAGGTGGAATTGTTGTACGAGGCACACCACACCAAGTACTCAATTCACCCGGGGAGCACGAAGATGTACCGCGATGTAAAGAAACTATTTTAGTTGACGGGTTTGAAGAAGGATGTGACGCTCTACGTAGCGAAGAGCCAAAATTGCACCTTGGTGAAAGCGGAGTGCCAAAAACTGGGAGGATTTCTGAAGTTCTTGCCTATTCCGGAGTGGAAATTCGATGACATCTCTATGCACTTTGTGCACGATTTGCCAAGGTCGCAAAAGGGGAACGACGCCATCTGGGTGGTCGTGGATCGGCTAACAAAGGTGTCGCATTTCATTCCGCATAGGAAGGATGATCTGGTGGAGAAGTTGGCAAAACTATATGTGGATAATATAGTACGGCTTCACAGTGTGCCCCGCAGCATCGTGAGTGACCGGGATGGGCGGTTCACGTCCAATGATTGGAGGCTTGTGCAGCAAATGTTGGGAACAAAGCTAAAATTCAGCACAGCCTTCCATCCGCAAACAGATGGGCAGACCGAGAGAGTCAATAGAACTATGGAAGACAAGCTTCGCATGTGTGTCTTGGATTTTGGAAAGCAATGGGAAGACCATCTTTATTTGGTGGAGTTTGCGTACAACAATAGCAACCAAACGAGTATTCAAATGGCGCCCTTCGAGGCCCTATATGGTAGAAAATGTCGCACGCCGTTCTCTTGGTTAGAAACGGGTGAGTCAAAGATGTATAAGTTCCATGAGGTGGAAGATGCTACGTCTTTGGTTCGTACCATTCGGGAGAGGTTGCTTATCGCTCAGGACCGGCAAGCAAAGTACTATAATCCCAAGCACAGGAACGTGGAGTTCGCTGTGGGCGACTATGTGTACTTAAAGATCAAGCCATTTAAGGGTGTCTCGCGGGTGCGGTGATTGAAAAAGCTAAGCCTGAGATACCTTGGGCCGTTTGAGGTTTTGGAGTGGGTTGGTGAAGCAGCCTATCGGTTGAAGCTCTCAGTGGAGCTAAGTGGTTTACATGATGTATTATATATATCGGTGCTACGGAAGGCGGTGCAAGAGCCTTCGCAAGTGATCTCGGTTGATCAAGTGCCGGTGGATAGTGGGTTGACGACAAGAGTCAAGCCCGTGCGGATTGAGGACTCGGAGGTCAAGCAGCTACTCAATAAAGAGATCAGGATGGTCAAGGTCCGATGGGACAATTACGGTCGAGAGGAGCTCTCTTGGGAACGAGATCAGACTATGCTTGACGAGTATTCGGAGTTGTTCCGCTCAGGTACAATTTAATTTTGGTACTTGTCTTTCCTTTATATACTTTTGTGGACGAAATTCTTTTAAGAGGGGGAGAGTTGTAATGCCCCAAAACTCAAAAGAGCGACGGGGGACGTTTTGGGCCAGATTTGGAATCTGGCAGTAGGCACACGGCCTGGGACACGGGCTTATCCCAGGGCGTGTCAGGCTGGAGTCGATGACTTGGCTGCGAAGTCGATATTTTGCACTATACGAATTGTCGAGACGGGGAACACGGCCTGAGACACGGGCGTGTCTCAGGGCGTGTCGATCCCTTGTCGACAACCGGCCCGGGGTTTCGACATTTTCGCTCGACGAAGTGTCGAGACAAGGCACACGACCTAGTACACGGGCGTGTCCAAGGCCGTGTCAGGCAGTCGACGAACTTCGCTCGACGAAGTGTCGAGATAGTGAACACGGCCTGTAGCCCAGGCGTGTTCGAGTGGACACGGGTTAGGACACGGGAGTGTCCAAGAACCCGTGTGAGTCTCTGGTTGTTTTCGGGCTGTATCGATGGGGGCACACGGCCGACCACACGGCCGTGTCAGTTGGAACACGGGCGTGTCGGATGCCCGTGTGTTATTCCAGGCGCGTCGATTTTGACGACGAATGAGGTACACGGCCCAGGACACGGGCTTGTGCCAGGCCGTGTTCCGTCCAGATTGTACATTTCACGCCCGAATCAAGACCGTTCGTTTCTTTAATTTGGCATCCGACAGTTGGGGGATGCTCCAACTGGGATATACCCGGGATTGGGCCTTTGAAACCCTCACTTTTACTTGAGTGATTCTCTTTCTAAGTCAAGAGAGAGGTGAGAGCAAAGGAGGAAGAAGAAACTAGATCCGACCATTGGAGGAGCTTCGAAGCTCCAAATCGCGAGCCGACTTCGGATCTACGGAGGAAAAGAGAGTGCGGTTCTTTTCAGCCGCTTACTTTTCCATGGCGCCAAGGAAGAACGATAGGGTAATGATTCTCTTCTTGAGCATGTGAAGCTCTTCTTCTTTGCATAGGAAGCCCGCTCTCGCGAGTTTGCAGTGAGTTGGAGGCGTTCCTTCGGGTAGATATGTAAAGTCCCCGTTGTGTAGAGTCCGTAAGCGAGAACGGACATAGGCATGATGTGTGAAGCCTACCCGGACATGTTGGTCTGGATCGGTGATGTTGCATTGCATAAATGTCGGAGAATACTCCTTGCGATTCGTTGTTTTTCGGGTTTTCTACATGGTAGATTGCAACAAGGAGCCTTGGTGATTAACCCTAAGGTGCACCCGGAAAACTGGGCGGATGCGTGATCTTGCCAACTTGGAGGCTTGAGAGCCAACTTGAACATAACCGATTTATGTGAATTGTGTGACGGAATCGGGACTCGGGAGAAGTTTGACCCGCGCATATGGCTTAAAATGTCGTTACGATGTGAGCATGGGTTAGATGGAAACATACCCACTTCTATGTCGTTCGGTTATAGCCGTTGGCATAGTTGAGGGTCTTCGGCGGTCTATGACTTAAATTGTCGTGACCCATACCGGGAAGACAAATTGCTCATAGGTTTGGCTGTCAAAGTGGCGGTGGTGAGTCCGGAATGTCTATGGCTTAAATTGACGTAACATTGGTCGGTTCACCGAGAATGTGCCCTGAGTGCATGGGGTGTGTGGCTGTGTTAGCCTACGCCTGTGATGAAATGAATATGGTTATATTGCTCGCTTATGCTAATAAAATGCAGGGAAGGAGCATCGCCGCCCCGAGTTGGGGGCGAGATCGTTATAATTTGTTCAGCATTGCTGACCGTTGCCTTTGTTTTCCACCGTGCGGTGGTTTTGTTGCTTGTAGGTGCTGTTGGACCAAGCAGTCAATAGCGGGGTAAAGCCCAAAATTGCGAAGCCGGCCCTCGAAGGCTTAATTGGAGTGTTTACTGCTTTTATTCATGTATGACCGGCCTGCGTGCCGTGGTTTGTAAAACATGTAATTTGAAGTAAACCATTTTGTAAGGCCTTAAGGCTTGTACTTGTGTATGTACTACATTCCTATATGGTGTTTAGTGGACATTCATGCTTTTGTGCTGGGTTCTTAATTGCAACTTATAAATTACTTCCGCTAGAACGCTCTGTGTAGGACGTTGGATTGTTTGGATGATTTCAACTGAGTAACCACACGGTCTGTCTGTGGTATACGACGTCGGGCCCCAGCCGGACCTACTGCTATATGTTATACGACGTATAGGGGGTGTTACACTTGTTGTTATTGTTGGGTACATTGTAAATTGTGTACCAGATTTTGGGAAGTCTCACATAACTCAATGATATATGTCAGTTTGTATTTGATGACATTTTGAGTTTACTTGTGCAGACTAAAGATTGCAGAAAATATTCTAAGTACAAAAGTGTCGAGACACTTATTTTGTGTCGAGACAAGAAGTAAGTCTGTGTCGACACACATGACTTGAGTCGACACCTAGAGTTTAAGTCGACATCAACTGTGTCGACACTAAGAACTTGTGTCGAAACACTTAGACCTTGTTGTACTGATAATTGTAAAGAAGCAACTATTTCGACATCTAGGACCTTGGTCGACATTTGGAGAAGCTGTATCGACACACGGGACTTGTGTCGACACACTCTAAAACAGCTATGTCTACTATTTTCTGAAGTATGTCGACACATTCTACAAAGTCAGTGTTGAGACTGAATGAGGAGCTATGTCGATAGTTTCTGAAGTTTGTCGACAACACTAAAGGAAGTGTGTCGACACCTGGGAAATTGTGTCGACACATACTTCATCTATGTCGACACATACTATCCTTATGTCTCGACACATTCACCTGAGTTAAACAACTCTAAGTATGAAATATCAAGACTGAAGACTTGATAGCTGCCAGAATTGTCAAGGCCTGTTAGACATGTCAGAACGGTCAAATATCAGTCAACTACTGGATCAGCCAGTTGCCTCTGATGTGATCTATAAATAGAGCTGACCTATCAGAGAAAAACAATGCTAGCGAGACAGAGGAAAAAATATAGAGGGAAACCAAGAAGCAAGATGATTACTCCAAGAAGAATTCACAGAATTCTATACAACATGAAGATTCTGTTTCTAAATCAGAGAAGGGGATAACATCTCATCAGATCTATCAGTGTTTGCATATTTAATTCTGCAAGGAGGAAGAAGCTGGATCTACACCAACTTCTCAAGAAGATTCAACCTAGGTTCTTTATTTTAAGAAGCTTTGAATAAGATAAGTCAGGTTGAATCTGATTCATTACATCAAAGATCAGGAGAAAGCGGATCCATCAAGATCTGATCAAGATTCCCTCACCACTCTCTCTATCTGGGTGAAGGAAGAAACATACTCTTATTCAATTTTCTGTAAGATCTATTTTAGACCTGAGTGTAAGATATTTCAATCTCTGAGTTGTAAGATTGTAATTATAAAGGCTGAGGTAGGGATGTTTTCTTGTGGTAGGAGACTAATTTCACTGAGTTGTAGGCTTGGTGATAAGGGCTGAGGTAAGCTTGATTGCCTGAGTGGTAGGAGTGTGGATTCACTCTGAGGTAGGGTTCTTGGGAAGAGCCTGAGTTGTAGCACTTGTTGAAGTGTGAGCTGTAGGAACCAATTTGGGTTCTGAGGTGTAAGATCTGAGGATCTGAGAAGGTGAAAGGAAGTTTGGCTGAATCTAGTTTACAGCTAGATATGCGAAGGGGAAAGTGGATGTACCCATCATTTGAGGAACCACTATAAATCTGTGTGTATGATGTGATTGGATTTTTGTGTACTGTAGTAGCTGTAGAATTTACAACTGTGTTGTGATAAATTTATGAACTGCTTAAGTGAATTGGAATTGCACCTATTTACCCCCCCCCCCCCCTCTAGGTGTTTTGACATTCTTGAAACCAATTCTTTCAAGTGGTATCAAAGCGAGGTTGCTCAGAATTAGACTTAACAGTTTGAGTTTATCTCAAAGGCAGTAATAAGATATCCAAGATGGGTTCAAGTGAAAATCACAAAAAACTTGGATACATGAAACTTCCCATTTGTAGAAAAGAAACCTTTGGCATATGGAAAGAAAGGGTCAGATTATTCATGGAGGCATTTGATCCAAGAATTTACATCACAGTTCAAGAAGGGCCTTTCATCCCTATGAAGACATCTGTTCTAGGTTCAAATCTGAAAACTCAAAAGAGTTATTCTGAGATGACTAAAGATGAGATCATCATAGCCACTTTGGACAAGAGGGCACAGAACATAATTGTTAGTTCCATAGATGATTCTGCATTTCAAAATTTAATCCACTGCAAAAGTTCAAAGGAAATGTGGGACATTCTGATTGTCTACATGAAGGGGACAAAAAAAGTAAGAGTGGATAGGAAATCTATGCTCAATCAAGAATATGAGAGTTTCAGACAAGACAAGACAGATAACATAGCTATATGCTATGAAAAGTTCTTCAGAATTGTCAATGAGCCGATGACTTATGGAAGAGTCTTCAACACTTATGAACTGAATGACAAGTTTCTCAGATCATTAACCAAGGATTGGGATACCAAGGTCTGTGCCATCAGAGAGGTGGCCAGACTTGCAGATACTCCTCCATCAATCTTGTTTGGAAAATTACTGTCTTATGAAACGCAGTTAATTTCCAGAAAGGAAGAGGAGAAGAGAAGTAGGTCTTTTACCAAAGATAAGTCTATGGCTTTCAAAGTTGAAGCTACAAGGAATGGCGGGAGAAAGACACCTTCTCCTCCCAAAAAAGTTGATGATACTGATTTAGAAAGTTCAGACACAAGCACAGTAGATGGCCATAATTCTGATGAGGAGCTTGCTGCCTTTTTTAGGAAACTCTAGAGGTTTCTGAAGAAAAAGAACTGGAGGAGAAGGCCTTCCTCTTCTTCTTACTCCAAGGATGACAGTTACAAGGGAAAGAAGAAAACCTCTAAAGAGGAAGGGTATTGTTCTAAAACTGGTAAACAAACTTCTACAGAAATTGTTTGTTATTGTTGTAGTAAGTCAGGACATGTTATAGCAGACTGTCCTATCAAAAGAAAGGAGTCTGGTGAGAAAATGAAGCACCAGCATAAAGGCAAGAAAGAGAAATCCATTGTGGCCAAGAAGCAAAAAAACTGGACTGACTCTTCTTCATCAGAGTCAGAAACTGAAGAGGATGTTGAGGCCTACATTGGGCTGTTCTCAACAGAGAAAAATTCTGTAGAAACAGAATTCTTGCAGTTGCTGGATGATATCAATAAAGCAGGAGACATCCAATGCATAGGGCTGATGGCTATAGCTGAGGAAGGACTCGGCCAGGAGCAGGCTGATCCTAGTAAGGTACAATCTTCACCCTCAGTGTCAGGTTATGTTACTATCCCAGAGTGAGAAGCATCTTCATCAAGAGATAAGGATGTATCTAAATTCTAAGGAGACATCAATCAAATGATTGATGATTATGGACAGCTCCTTCAAACCTTTAAGGAAAGCAGGCTCCTATCCAAACAACTAGCAAGTGAGAATGGCAGTCTGAAGATGGCTGCCTCAGACTCAGCAAAAGTGTTGGATCAGAAGTTAAAATAGATTAGTAAATTGAAGAACATAACTGTTATTCAGATCGATACCATTACTTTCAAGAATAATCATATTAGGAATCTTGAAAGCAGACTCCAAACGGAGAGGGAGCTAGTGGCCAAGTTCTCAAAACATAGTTCTGTGTTACCTTTGATAGATTCCTTCTCTTCCCAAAAGGGTAAGAAGGTTTTAGGTTTCAAAGGAAGAACAAGAGCTGCCAACTCCAATAGGAAAGGCAAAGCTTTAGTTTAGCCACTTGCTTCCAAGCCTCAAATTTCTTTTAAAAAGATGATTCAACCTTCTAACAGGTATGACCATGATAGTATTTATGGTCACTGTGTACAAGGCAGTATAAATGGCAAGGGTGCTAGTGCCTATTAGGCAGCCCATGAGAAAACCCAAATGGCTCATAATGGACCATGTGTGTTTGGTGTACCAGCCCCAACACTCAAGAACAAGGTAGCATCTGACTCACAAGATCTGCCAGCCCATTTGCAAGCTAAGGGAAAGTCTGTTAGCAAAACAGACTTTGGAATATCTGAAGCTATCAGGAGTACGCTTTCTGAAAAGAAGACAGTTGTAGATAGGGTTCAAGATATCCCAAGTATTTCTGCTGCCAGACATGTCCCTAAGTAAGCCTTGGTTGAAAGACTTAAGAAAAGAGCTGATGTACCGGCTGGTTTGAGAGCTACAAATATCATTATTGTGAAGCCAGTTCTTAAAAGAAGGTACAATGTGCATGAGTGCTGGTATTGTGGCAAAGTGGGACACCATGCCATTGATTGCTGGCATAATGAGAGTGTCCAGAGAAGTAATGGTGGCTTACCTATCAGAAGAACTGTAGGTAGGAATGTTCAGTTTAAGTCTAACTTGCACCTAGGACACAATAAAATTTTCGATCCTAAGGTTAGATAATATATTTGTTCCAGGTAAGTCCAAGTGGCCATACCCCTACAAGATACTTGGATAGTGGATGTTCCAGAAACATGACTGTAATAATGAGAATTCTAAAGTAATACACTCCTATTAAGAATGGTCCCAAAGTTATCTTTGGGGGCTCAGAAAAAGGGGTAACTAAAGGTTTGGGTATGATAACCAATGACATAATAACTATCACACAAGTAGCTTATGTGAAAGGCTTGAAACATAACCTTGTAAGCATAAGTCAACTATGTGATCTGGGCTATGACATTTCTTTCCTCAAGGATGAGTGTCAAATTAGAAGGTCAACTGACCAAGGGGTTATCTTGACAGGCACTAAGAGAGGAAATATTTATTGTCTAGATTTTGAGTGTGAGAGTGAGGACACTCGTATATGCCTAGTTATATATGAGAAAGTATCTCATTGTGTCAAGTGGCACAAGAGGCTAGCTCACCTGAACTGTAAGACCATAGGCAGACTCTATAGTGAAGAGTTGGTGAGGAATGGTCCTAAAGCTAAGTGCATTAAGGAGGGAATCTGCTCAGCATGTCCAAAGGGCAAGCAGAGCCTTGATACCAAAGACACGGTGAGGTGTTTATACCTCCTGCATATGGATCTATTTGGTCCTATGCCAGTTCATAGTCAAGGTAGGAAAGTCTATACCCTTGTGGTAGTTGATGACTTTTCCAGGTTTACTTGGGTATTCTTCCTAAGGAGAAAATCTGAAACCCCAGATATCTTCCAGACTTTTGTCAAGCAAATTCAGAATGAATTTAATAGTTCTGTGGTCAAGATCAGAAGTGATCATGGGACTGAGTTTCGGTCTGAATGCATGACAAAGTTCTTTGAAGGGCTTGGGATTCATCAAGAATTCTCCTCACCTAGAACTCCTCAGCAAAATGGAAATGCTGAAAGGAAGAATAAAACTCTAATTGAGGCATGTAGGACTTTGTTGAATGACAGTTCTCTCCCAGAATATTTCTGGGCAGAGGCAGTAAATACTACTTGTCATGTTCTCAAAAGAGCTTCCATCACCAAAAGCCACAAAAGACTCCCTATGAGATTCTGAAAGGTAGAAAACCAAATTTATCCTATTTTAGGATTTTTGGTAGCAAGTATTATGTACTAAACAATAGTAAGTCTCATTTGACTAAGTTTGCTGTCAAGTCCCAAGAAGGGATATTTGTTGGGTATAGCAATAATAGTAGAGAATATAGGATCTATAACTTGACTACACAAGTTGTAGAAGAATCTGTCCATGTTGTCTTTGATGTGTCTAAGTTAATTAACTGTGAGCTGCCAAGCACTTCTTCTAGTCCTACAGGTTTAAAAGATAAGATGAACAATCTGACCACCAGGGAAGATAAACCAGTAGTCCAAGAGATTGAAGATGATGGATGTTGTCTAGGGGGAGCTCAAGACTTACAAGCTGAGAATGAAGAACAACTAGCACAAGACATTGAGTATCAGCAAGCTGAAGAAAATTAAGAACTGCAAGTTGAAGAAAGATTGCATCTAGCTATGAGACATTTAAGAGACCATCCAACTCACCAAACTATTGGTGATGCTAGTCATGGTGTAATGACCAGAAGCAAAAGCTTGAACTCAGCACTATGTTCAAGCTTCCTGTCTCAAATGGAACCAAAGAAGTTTGAAGATGCTATCCAAGATTCATTCTGGATTGGTGCTATGCAGGAAGAGCTGAACCAATTCAAGAAATGCAAAGTTTAGAAACTGGTTCCCAGACCTAAGGGACACAATGTAATAGGGACTAAGTGGATCTACAAGAATAAGTTAGAAGAAAATGACATTATTGTCAAGAACAAGGCCAGATTGGTGGCAAAAGGCTACAGGCAGGAAGAAGGAATGGACATTGACCAGACCTTTGCCTCAGCCACAAGGCTAGAAGCAATAAGGTTATTCCTTGCCTATATAACATATAAAAAATTCAAGGTGTTTCAAATCAATGTCAAGTCAGCATTCCTGAATGGAGATCTAAAAGAGGAAGTATATGTGCACCAGCCATCAGGTTTTGTAGATCCTCACTTTCCTGATCATGTCTATAGAATTAAGAAAGCTCTATATGGGTTGAAACAAGCCCCTAGAGCATGTTATGAGAAATTATCTACTTTTCTCATTTAGAACAAATTCTCACGGGGGAAAATGGACAAGACCCTATTCCTGAGGGAATCAAAGGGAAAGATCATCCTAGTCCAGATATATATTGATGACATAATCTTTGGATCTACTAAGAACAACCTTTGCAGGAAGTTTGCCAAACTTATGCAAGGGAAGTTTGAGATGAGCAGCATGGGTGAGCTAAAGTTCTTCTTGGGACTTCAAGTAAGATAGACTGATGATGGCTTGTCCATATCCCAGTCTAAGTTTACCAGGGAGTTGATTAAAAAATATGGCATGGAGACTGCTTCCACCATGAAAACTCCAATGGGGTCAAGTATCACTTTGGGCAAATATGAGGGAGGGAAACCTATTGATGAGTCTTTCTATAGATGGATAATTGGCTCCTTACTATACTTGACTGCAAGTAGGCCTGACATCATGTATGCTACATGTGTCTGTACTAGACACCAGTCATGACCTAAAGAGTCTCATTATTCTGCTTCCAAGAGAATTTTAAGATATCTTAAGGGCACACTAGAGCTTGGTATATGTTACCCTAGGAATAGAGATTTTCTGCTAATAAGTTTTTTAGATGCAGACTTTGCAGGCTACAAGGAAGACATGAAAAGTACCACAGGTACATGCCAATTCCTAGGTGGAAGATTTGTGTCATGGAATAACAAAAAGCAGTCAAGTGTTGCTATATCAACAGCAGAGTCAGAATATATTGCAGCTGGAAGATGTTGTGCTCAGTTGCTATGGATACAACATCAACTTGAAGATTATGACATCAAGATAAGTAGAACTCCATTATATTGTGATTCTACTTGTGCTATATTAATTACTAGAAACCTTGTTTCACATAGCAGAACAAAGCACATTGAATTAGGTACCATTTTATTAGAGAATATGTTGAGAAAGAGCACATAAGTCTAGAGTTTATCTCTACTGATACACAAGTAGCTGATATATTCACTAAACCTTTAGATGAAAGTAAATTCTATTATTTTAAAATTGAATTAGGCATGTTGAACCTGGAATAGGATGGTAGATTAAGAAAAATTCTACTCAATATATGACTAACTAAGTTATGTGTCGACACATAAAGTAGTCTGTGTCGACACTTAGAAATTTTTGTCGATAGATAGAGTTGTTGACACTCAGATGTTGGTGTCGACACTTGAAGTCATCTGTGTCGACGCTCAGAAATTAGTGTCGACACATAGAGTTGGTATTAATGTCGAGACTCTAAACTCCCTGTCGAGACTTTAGCAGTATGTGTCGACACAATCAAAATTATGTCGACCTACAAAACTCTAATTTCAGCCCGCCTTTTGACCTTCCCTATTTAGAAATGTATAAATAGGAGGAAACGAGGATTTGTCGACCACGCTCTCAGAAATCTCGAGACTAAACCATCAGTATCGATAAGAAATTCTTCTTCTCTCTCTTCAACTTCCACTTCTCTCATCTCCAATGGAGCCCAAGATGGACAACAACATTAATGAAGGTTATGAGCTAGTTCGGGGAGCGTTCAATAATGCTGAATAAGATATCAAGGCGGTTGTGGACCTAATCCAGGAAGCATGACTGGATTATATGGCTTCAAAACCAAAAAGATTTTGGAAGAAGGAAGTTCTAGAATTCTATTACAACGCTACATTGAATTTTAAGGGCAACAAGATTCAATCAACTATTCATGGAGAAACAGTAAAAATAACCCTCAAAAGTCTGAGCAAATCCCTTCAACCACCAAAGATTAAAGAAGAAACGGAGATTGATTCTACACTGACTGTAGAAGCCCTCAAATGGTGTGGGCTGCCCTCAACCACAAACATTGGATCATCCATGACTAGGAAAGGGATGAACTCTAAAGGGAAGATTATGTTAGAGATTATTGGGAACGTAGTTCTCTACAAAACTGGGGGGGGCATGATATGATCTCTTCCTACATGTTTAGCCCCATGACAGGAGTCAACTTCCAGGTGGAGACTGACTGGAGTGTTGTAATCTTGAACAAGATTAAGGAAGATATTAAGAAGCCAAATCTAGGCAGAATCTTAAGTCTGTATCTGGCTGTCAACATACCTGAGGTGCTAAACTAGATTGTTGGCTCAAAGATTAATCACATGAGGAGATTGGATACAAGAATCCTGTCTAAGTAGTATAGAGTATTGTTCAAGGAAGACCCTGCCCCAAAGCAGAAGTCCAAACAGGTCCCAATATCAAAGAAAGATACAGTGCAAGGTGAGGAGTCCTCCAGTGACTCAGAAGAAAGAGTTGAATTCAGTTCTGATGAATATAACACTGAACTACCCAGGAAGTCTCCAACTCACACACTTGGAACTGAAGCTCAAATCCTGGGGGATACTATCCATCTGATAGATAATTAACAGATATCAGTCCTTGGGGAAACTGTAAATGAAGCTCAGCTAGACAGTGAGATTGTAAACCTCATTGTAATGGAAGTGGTTCATGACATCAACACAGTTGCTGACCCTTGTGAAAGAGAGGCACAAGATGTGCATATTCCTGATCTGTCAAAGAAACGTCAGGCTCCTGAGACTGATGAAATCCAAGAATTAGAGACTGACTTCCAGGGGGAGAAAGAAGAGGTACACAAGGAAGATATTTCTGTTGATATACACATTATTTCAAGTATTGAGGGGGAGGTGCCAGACCTAGCCCCAAGACTAGATATAGATGTTCCAGGCACTACAGTGGAACTTGAGATATCATCTGATTCTGAAAATGAGGAAGCAGCCTCAGTACTTAAGAAAAGAAAAATCATGGAGCTAAGAAAGAAGAGTTCAGGTTACCAGAAAGCCTTAAAGGCTGGAACCTCATCTATTGCTCCTACAATAGATTTTCATTCTCTGTTAGTACAGCTGCAAGTCAAACTTGATGAGCAAAGACTTGCACTTGAAAAGTATGTGGATGAAAGCCACAAGGAGTTGCAGTTCAGTCTAGCACAGGACATCAAATCTATAAGATTTGAGGTAATTTTTCTTAAGAAAGAAATGACAGACTGCTTTCATAAGGGTGGCAATGTTGTGGTATATATTGCCAAACAGTAACAAACCACGAAAACTGAAGTAAATGATCTGGTTGTCAAGCAAGACAATGTTCTAAAAAATCGTAGTTTATTGAAGTCATTTTGTTTATTTTCCTTATTTTTAGTTGTTCTTCTTTAATAAAATGCTCCTTTTTTGTAAATATTATTCTAACATAGCTTTTATTTATATTATAAAGTTCCAGGAAAAAGTCAAAAAATTTCAAAGTACACGGCTGTGTACTTCTCGGTCAAACCTGTGACCTCGGCGTGTGACTTTAATTCCAAAAGATGTTGCCGCCAGCACGACGATCTGCGTTCGACATTCATCGAACTGCCCGACACGCCCATATTCATCCTGTGACACTCCTGGGTCACGCCCGTGACGTTCATCGATCTCAACTCAATGATCTATGTTCGACAATTGTTGAACACACCCTGCGTCACGCCCTCGAAGTTTGTCGAACCCAACTCGATGATCGTCGAACCGACTTGACACGCCCGTGTTCAACTCGTGTTCAACTTGTCGAGCTCAACACAACGACAACCACTCAATGCCCTTTGAGATTAACTCAACCCACATTGAGATCAACTCAATGCCATCGCCCCTCAATGCCTCCAGCTTGACGATCAACATACGTCGATCGTCGAACCCACGGACATGCCCGTGCTAAGTTAAGGACACTCCTGTGACAACTCCATCTGTCCTAGAAAAGGCAGCGCCGATGACGAAATGACTCGACACCTTCCCCAAATAAACCTCCCTGACATGCCCCCACCACATGCCTGTGACAGCAGGGTCACGCCCGTGACTTCTACGTGTACAGTCCCAAAAGTCAAACCTGCAATAAATGTTCTGGAACACATTAGCAACAGTACTGACACGCCCCCCTACATGTCCGTGACTTAGGGCGTGTACTCAGAATTTTTTGCCTATAAATAGAATTTTACTGTAAGATTCAATGTTCTTTTTTTGGACCATTTTGCTTAGGGAGATGCTGCTTTGATGCTTTCATGCTATGTAAGGGAAATTTTCCCCTCTCTCTTTAGTTTTTTTTTTCTTTGTAACTCATTTTTTTTCTTAATAAAATATGTATTTTTCTTCTCTTTATATGGTTTTTGAATGGATCTAAGTACCCCTCCTTAAGCAATTTTATTTGTTTTATCTTCGTTTTTTTGTTCTTTAAAATGGTTGTGTGCGTGTATGAGAGTAATTTGCTAAAGTAATCCTTTCCTTCTTAATTTTACTTAGCATTTTTAGCTTATTTTCTTTTTAAATCACTTGGTATTCATTCTTATAGGCTTATAAAAGAGTTTGAAAAGTGTTTTTTTTGCCTAACTTAGTTTTTACTCTTTATTTCATCAACTTTTCATTCCGTTAATCTTAATTTCTACTTTTTATGCACTTTTATAAAGTTATAAGAATGAATAAATCAT
Source organism: Platanthera guangdongensis (assembly GCA_039583875.1). Taxonomy (NCBI): domain Eukaryota; kingdom Viridiplantae; phylum Streptophyta; class Magnoliopsida; order Asparagales; family Orchidaceae; genus Platanthera; species Platanthera guangdongensis. Next base: position 115,316,011 of record CM077163.1, read on the forward strand.
TATTTTAACTTTTCGAAGACATTGATTTTCGCTTTAATTTCCAAAAACATTTGCTCCTTCAATTTTTATTACTTGGTTTTATGCATTTCTAGCACGTTCTAGCGGTAGAAATGTAATTGTTTTAATTTTTCGAACACTTCATTTTTTGAATTTTTGCTTGTGTGGGTGTGTTTTTATTTTATGTAGAGCGTGTGTGTGTGTGTTTTATTTTTGTAGAGTGTGTGCGTTTTAATCCTGTAGAGTGTGTGCGTGTGTGCATTTATTTCCTCCTACTCATTTGAGTAGAACTCACTTTAATTTCCCGCGAATCGTTTGAGTAGTACTTGTCATTTCCCGCATAATCGTTTGAGTAGGGCTTGTAATTCCCCGCCTACTCGTTGTAGTAGGACTTGTAATTTTACTACTTTCATTTCCTGCCTACTCGTTTGAGTAGGACTCGCACTTTTACTGCTTTCATTTCCCTCCTACTCGTTTGAGTAGGACTTGCATTTTACTGCTTTCTTTTATCGCTTTCATTTCCCTCATACTCGTTTGAGTAGGACTTGCACCTTTCAATTATGCAATTCTTTTCTCAAGCCATCCCCATTAAGATGAGTTGCTAACCGCTCTTAGACCTCAATATCAAAGAACATTGGGACAAATAAAATCGCATTAAATAATTAAAGGTCCACTTTTTCACGTTAATTAAATTATTTATGGTTTACCCCGTGTTTACGACGCGTAGAACCACATATTGATGTGTGGGCTCTATTTTCGTAGTCCAAATGCTAGCTAGCCGCGAGGCCGTGCGTATGGACCGATCACCCCTGGGTAAAGAGAGTTCCGCACTAAACCTCGAGAGAGGAGGCGCGGAATTCTGCTGGATTGGGTTCCCCACTCAATTATGAGGTTCTTAGCATAATGCGGGCATTAAGAGAAATCCTTTGTCGGACGAGAGCCCGGTCGAATAGTCTTAATGTTCAGGTGAGCGATAGTCCTAGAGATAAGTGAGCTCATTTTTGTGGATCCTCCATGGCCTAGTCTCTGGCTTAATTAATTTGAAATTTAGGATATCTATTTATTCAATATTTATTTTGGTTCAAATTCAATTTGTTACCATTGTGCTATTTCTTCATCGGCTCCTTTTTAATGTTTATTTTCTATTTTTATATATATAAATAATAACCCGACAAGTTATAATCGGTAAAATAATAATCCCCTACAGGTAAGAGTAGAAATAATCAACCCTTCCCCGAGAACAATACGAACACGATTTTCCTCACCGGAATATCCTTTACTACACGCGATAGGTGGACTTGCCTCCTTTCGTTAAAACTCGGTTTCAACTTTTTTATAGATAATAAATCCATGTGCCCTGTCCTTCCAAAATAAATAAACCATCCGCTTTTCCAAAAAATAAACCCGCGGGGCGCCACCAGTATTAACTATGAAGTTTTTGCTATCATTGTCGGAGACTTGATTAAACCATTAATAATTTTTGGAGTTTTAACCGCATCAAGTTTTTGCCACAGTTGCCGAGGAATTTTCGTGTTGTTATTTTGTACTCTGGAAAATTATTACTTTTAGCTATTTTAATATATAACAAAAAAAAATGTCCACAAAATAATAATAATAATAATAATAATTACAATAATAAAAATAATAATAATAATAATAAACCTACTTATAAAATAAAAAAACTTAAAGAAAAAAAAAGGTTATTTTATGCTTATTCTTTCATATTTCTTTACGTATGTAAAACAAAAATGAAATGACGCCGTTTCAAAAAAAATTTGAAAAGCACAACAACTAAAAACCCAAAAAATACAAAACCAAAAATTTCTAAAAACTAAAAACTATAAAAACTCTAAAAACTCTAAAAACTAAAAAAACTCTAAAATCTAAAAAACTAAAATACTCTAAAACCAAAAAAAACTGAAAAACTCTAAAAATCTAAAAAACAAAAAACTACAAAAATCTAAAAAATAAAAACAAAAAATTTTAAATAACAAAAAACTAACAAAAAATCTAAAAACTAAAAACCAAAAAAAAATCTAAAAACAACTAAAAAACTAGAAAAATTTAGAAACTAATACCCAAAAAACATCTAAAAACTACAACACTAAAAAAATATTAGGAATTATATATTTTCTAGCTTCGGGATGCCTCATGTTATTTTAGGCATTAGGGGAACGTATTTCTATCGTACTCATTTAGCTAAGACGTTAGCTCCTTACGAGTCACCCACACTTGCCACCCCTTACCACCCAAAACCTTGTGGCCACGTCGAGTAAGTAAATCTATAAATAAGGCGCATACTACAAATAAAACCTCGCACCACCAAATAAATTTCATATAATGGAATCATTTTTTCTTTTCTTTGTATTAATAATGCAGGGTTCCAACTAAGCCTCCCTGGCCACATTTAAGGGAAGTTCCTGCCTCTTCCTCTTTATTTATGTACATACCTGCCATTTATTTCTTCTCGTTCCGCATAATTGCATTGCAACATTGGGGACAATGTTGGATTTAAGTATGAGGGTGTTTTCTTATTTTGCTATTTTATATTCTGCACTAATAAAAAAAAACTTACAAAAATTGCAAAAATTTAAAATTAAAATTTTTTTTGCTTGTTTTTATAATCAAAAACTCAAATAAATTCATAAAACACAAAAAATTCAAAAAAACTTATAAAACAAAAATTCAAAAAAAATATATTTTTTACTTTGTAAATCATTTTTGTAAAAACATTTTTCTCTTTCCCCGCTCTGTTAGTTTTAATTAAGATCTCTTTCTCTCCCCTTTCGTGTAAATAAATTGATAAAAATGTTAAAAAAATAAAAAAAACTGATAACAAATTTAGAAAATCCGAAAATCCTAAAAAGAGAATAACTCTAAAAACCCAAAAAAAGTAAGTTAACAAAATACGAAAAAAAGATAAAAACTCCAGAAAATCACAAAAAAATTGTTTATTATGAAACAAATAAATAAAATATCTCATTCTTAACTGCTTTTCCCTCTCCAAAAATTAAGTTGCGAGTTAATTTATAAGCGAATTTTATTAATCTTTGTTTACGATTCGTTTATTAATTGGAGATTGATAGATTTAGATATATGAGGTTAAGTTTTAAAGAATTTCGTATGTTTTTTTATTTAGATAAGAGACTTGTTTTCAGCATTACTTCTAATTTATCTAAATAACTGCATATTTATTTTGTTAGAAAATAACAACCTTAGATTTCAATTATGTGTACTCCAAGTTTTTTTTTGAAATAAAAGAACGTTCAATTTATAAAAATTGCTCTCAAAATTTTTTTATTATATCTAGTTTTCTTTCTGGAAAAAAACCTATCTTCCCACCTTTTTTTCATGTCATACTTGACATGATTTTGACCCTTAAAAAGATCTTATATCAATGGGAATAAGATTTCGTTCTTTAAACATTGTCATCCAATATTTGAAAAGATTATATGTTACAGAGTAAGTGGATAAAATTCATTACTCCTATACATATACATTGAGTTATTATGAAGTTGTTCAAAAACAAATATGTTACGGAAAATAAGATTTCATTTTTCTAAACATCCACATTCAAACCAAAAATTTCATTAGAGGTTTGAGCGCAAAAAATATACCTCACCTCTAAACCAAAGCCCTCTTCATAAACCAACATCCCCCTCCGCCAATTTCAAATGATTCCAGAATTAATTTAAATTTTTTTTGAGAGCATAATTTTTAAATTACATTATTTCCTTTAATTCTTATAAGCTAAAGATTCTATAATCCCAATCTAATTTTGTTAACCTAACAAATACAATTATTGCTTTCTATTTGATTATATCGAGAAGTTTTTTAGTTAAAACTCTTCCTTTTTTTAAATTTTGTCATAATTTAGGACTTAACTCTTATACCCCGGATAATTATTTTGATCTTTATTTCAATTAATTTAAGCGATAGCTAAACTTAGGCTTTCTTTAATTCCTTATAAGTATATCTCCAACTTTTGCTCTGTAATAGCAAAAGCTTAAGTATGGGGGTATTTGATAAGTTGTAAATATACGCATTTTTACGTAGTTTATTTAAGTCATTTTTCATTATTTTCTTTATTTTTAGTTATTTTTCTTTAATAAAATGGTCTTTTTTTTGTAAATATTATTCTAACTTAGCATTTATTTATTTTCTAAATATTCAAGAAAAAGTCAAAAAAATTCAAAGTACACGCCTGTGTACTTCTTGGTCAAACCCATGACCTGGGTGTGTGACTTTGATTCCAAAAAATGTTATCGCTAGCTTGACGATCTACGTTCGACATCCATCGAACTACCTGACATGCCCGTGTTCATCCCGTGACACGCCCGTGTCACGCCCTCGACGTTCGTTGATCTCAACTCAACGATCAGTATTCGACAATTGCTGAAAACGCCCCGTGACACGCCCTCGACGTTTTTCGAACCCAACTCGATGATCATCGAACCGACTCGACACGCACGTGTTCAACCCGTGTTCAACCCGTCGAGCTCAACTCAATGACAACCACTCAATGCCCATGGAGATCAACTCAACACCATCGCCACTCAATTCCTCAAGCTCGACGATCAGCATTCAACGAATCATCGAACCCACGGACACGCCCGTGCCAAGTCAGCGACACGCCCATAATAACTCCACCTTTCCCAGACAAGACACCGCCGATGAAGAAATGACTCGATGCCTTCCCCAGATAAACCTCCCTGACACGCCTCCACTACACGCCTATGACAGCAGGGTCACGCCTTTGACTTCCACGTCTACGACCCCAAAAGTGAAACCTGCAATAAATATTCTGGATCACATCATCAATAGTACTGACACGACCCCTTACACGCCCGTGACCTAGGGCGTGTACTCAGAAATTTTTGCCTATAAATAGAAGTTTGATGTAAGATCCAATGTTCTTTTTTTGACAATGTTGCTTAGGGAGATGCTGCTTAGACGCTTTCAAGATATGTAAGGGAAATTCCCCCCCCCCCCTCCTTAGTTTTTATTTTTATTTGTAACTCGTTTTTATCTAAATAAAATGTGTGTTTTTCTTCTCTTTATATGGTTTTGGAATGAATCTAAGTACCCCTCCTTAATCTATCTTATTTGTTTTATCATTGTTTTTTTTTTACTTTAAAATAGTTGTGAGCGTGTATACGAGTAATTTGCTAAAGTTATCCTTTCCTTCTTCATTTTACGTAGCATTTTTAGCTTATTTCCTTTTTAAATCACTTGGTATTCATTCTTATATGTTTATAAAAGAGTTTTAAATGTATTTTTATTTTTTTCCTGAGTTAGTTTTTACTCTTTATTTCGTCAACTTTCCATTCCGTTAATCTTAATTTCCAATTTTTATGCATTTTTATAAAGATATTAGAATGAATAAGTCATTATTTTAACTTTTTGAAGACTTTGATTTTCGCTTTAATTTCCAAAAACTTTTGCTCCTGTTGCGTTGAACGGCAAGTGTACCGGTCGCACAAGTAATATAAAATGGGTGAATTTCCCCAAGTATCGATCTCTTCACAGAACACAGTAAGGTGGAGTTAATTTCGAGGAGGACTTGAGATTGAAGTCCTTAGGTCGGAGATAACTAAGGGCGGTTTTGATAGTTGCAGAAAAATAAAGTAAAACGCTAACAAACTACTCCTATGCAACATCGCTATGCGATGCTTCGCCAGGGGGGATGGAAGCTACACGGGCCGCTATGCACCGAACCGCTAGGCGGATAGACGAGTAGGCTTGCGGATGAGGTGGTTAGAATTACGAAATGAGGGTCGAGAGCACCTCTTCGCTACGCACTCCTCTAGCAATTGCTAGTGCGGCAAAATTGGATGTGGTGGCGAATGGAAATAAAGGCACACCTCAAGCAAATAATGAAAATATAAAATCACATAGACATGATTGTACACAAACATTTTACAAAGTAAACACACTTCATGAAATACAAGAGATTAAACTACACTATCAACAACCAAACAAAAATGGAGTGTGCGTGATTGACCGAATCCGAAGTCTTGCGGAGGATTTACGGAAGGAATCACTGGGCTTGTCAAGCCACGTCCTAGCTCGGTCCTCAACTACGTCCAGGGTAGAGGAGGCTGTTACTAACTCCCAATGGACCCGTCTTCTTCGTGTCACGAGCCGGTGGAGGATGGCACAAACTTCTCCTAGCTTGATGGGGAAAGCTAGATCGAACTCTTCTTGAAGCTGAAGGACGAAGGAGGAAACTCTTCTTGAAGCTGAAGGACGAAGGAGGAGGCTGAGAGGAAGCTCGGGCTTGAATATGGCGTTGAAAGCTTGCCCGGAGCACCTCCCTAAGGTGGAAGATGGAGGGAAATGACAGAACCCTTCCTTGGATGCAGAAAATTGCGGAGAAGAAAATTTGTCCTCAATGGAGGAAAATCTGCGCTTTAAATAGAAGTAGGTTAGAAAATAGGCACGCACGGTTTGGCGTATGACCGTACACTAACAGTGCGTTATTAACTTGTAGTCCAATCTTGCGGATGAAGATGCGTTGAGTCGTGCGTTTTACTCATGCACGGGCGCTTCCGCCCGTGCAAGAAGGAAATCACACGTGTAAACACAGAGCGCAGGAAATCAAGAAAATAAAATGGAACCGTGCGTTTTACTCGAGCACGAGCGCTTCCGCCCGTGCGTGAACAAATCGCACGATTTACCATAGAATGGAATAACAAACACACAACAAGAAAGCTACAGGAAAACCGTGCGTTTCCTTCGCGCACGGTTTCGAAGAAACGGTGCGTTAACCGTGCGTGAAGATCGTCGAGCTCAGCTCGATGAAATTTATCGATCTCCACTCAACGTTTCTCCTGCACACACAAAATGCACGATCGTAAAGAACCGTGTGCTAAGAAAACGCACGATCGTGTGTTTTCCTTAAACCTGCATTCCAGCCTTGGGGAAAATGCACCACCTGCATACAAATAAATAAAAGCATACAGGACCCTCCAACAAAGCAGAAATGCAACAAAAGCAACATGAAAGGGCCCCCGGGGAGCACCATATGCTTACCCCCTACAACAGAATGCGCACTTGCACACCCATTGGCATAAAAGTGCACTTAGCGTGAAAACCTGTATAAATGAATATCAACAAAAATATACTAAAAGTGAAGTGCAAGTGCATGAAAACAAACCCAGATCAGTCTGAAAATCACTATATAAATCGCACTCATCACACCCCCAGACTTACCTGTTTGCGCGTTCGAAGCAAACAAAATCTATGCAGATAAGGAAAATAAACTAGCTAACATAGAAATTGAGATATGGAGTACCATGCGAAGTCGCATGCTTGCGGGCGTAAAAATATAATAGAGGAAATTTCTAAGTATTCAAAATAGTTTATACGTTTCACAATGCGTATCAAAATTTTATTACTACTCAAAAATGGAATCACGGAGAATCTTACGGTCACATGTAGGAAGAAAGTAGGCAGGCCACTAAGGTGAGCTTTGCAAAAGACCGAGGCTCAGGATCACCTCCAAAAGAATCAAACTAGTGTCGTGGAGAGAGTGTGAACGGGCAAGCATATAGTTATCGACATTGGTGGATTCCTTTGGAGATTCTCGTGAGACCTGATCTTTGGCAATGCTCACCTCATTGTCGGTTTGCTTTCATTCTACGAGCAGCCGAATGATTTACCGTGATTCACCTTAGGAGTACTTGTAATATCTTCTTTATGATTGCAGGTATTAGAAATTATTACGCATGTATAGATGAGTTTTCTACTATTGCTTTTTGTACATGAGCGTATGACTTCACATGGTAATCTATTTAGGCAATAGCTTAGCCAACTAGCTTTCTTAAACTCCGCTTAGTGATGATTTGCTCGGGACGAGCAAATGTTTAAGTCCGGTGGTGTGATGAGTCCGATTTATATAGGGTTTTTCAGACTCATCTGAGCATATTTTCTTGCATGTGCACTACTTTTTCAGTCGGAAAAGTCATATTTGTGTTTAGGTCATCACTTAGCCAATAGTGCATTGTTTTGGCCCAATGTGGTGTGTGATTGCAAACTCATGTGTTAAGGGTAAGTTCTTTGAACTCCTCACACTTGTTTGTTCTGATTTGTATGATTGTTTGTGTGGATTTTTTTCTATGTAGGTAGTGTTTTTTCCCCAGGGAAGGAATTATGATTTGTTGAAAATTCACGGTCATGCATTTCCTTAGCGCATGCTTTTTGTCCAATCGTGCATTTCATTGAGCTAGAGAAGAGTCGAGTGGAGCTCAATGAATATCGTCGAGCTGAGCTCGACGATCTTCAAGCACGGTTAACGCATGGTTTATTTAGAACTGTACGCGAAGGAAATGCACGGTTTTCCTGTGGTTGCCTTGATTTATTGTGCTCTGTGGTTAATCGTGCGATTTGCTTACGCACAGGAAGAAGTGCCAGTGCGTGAGTAAAACGCACAGTTCCACCTGTTTGCCGGAAATTTCTGCTCTGCTGTTACCAGTGCATTTTCCATCACGCATGTGCTGAAGCATCCGTGAGCGAGGAAACACGCGGATTGACGCTTCTTCTTCCACAAGCTTGTTTTGGAATTTAATATCACACTGTTAACGTACGATCGTGCGCCAAACCGTGCATCTCCATTTTTCTGACCTGCTTCTATTTAAGCACAAGTTTTATTCCAATCAAAAAAGTTCTGCTTTTCTGCCATCCTGCCGCCGTTTTAGTGCAAAACTTCGCCCTTTCTCCTCCGCCCTTCATCTTCCACTAAGGAGAGAAGCCTCGGCCATTCTCACGAAGCTTACCACTCGCAAGTGCTTGCTATCGGCCTGCTCTTTCACTTTCTAGCTCTAATGTAACATTTGACGTCGTATCCGTCGAGCAAAGGGAAGCTTGCAACCTTCTTCCTGATCGTGACACGAATAAGACTGGTCCATTGAAGGGTAGTGACAGCCTTCTCTACACTGAACTTAGTTAAGGACCGAGCTTGGATGCGGATTGACAACCCGGCGATTCCTTCCACGACTCCTCGACGAGGCTTTAGATTCGGTCGATTTCTTGCCTTGTTCTTGGTTTATTTATTTATATGTGTGGATAAATCTTTTTATGTAGTTGATGTGGCACTTTAGTTGTAAGTATTATTAGTTTCATGTGTATGTGAATCTTTATCGTTTTACTACTTTAGTTTCTTGTGCAGCGCCTATATTTCCGCCCGCCGACATAGTTGGTTATGCCGCTCTAGCGATTGCTAGAGGCGCACGTTGCGACAAGGTGTTTGCAACCCTCAATCCACCATTGTATTCGCTTCCTACGCCTGTAATTTCCTCCATTCCGTCGAGCGAAGCAGCGCATAGTGGCATGCATAGGAGAAGATTTAGTTAGCTTTTATTTACTTGCTTCTAAAAACAAAACCCTTAGTAACCTCGATCTAAGAACTTCAATCTCAAGTCCTCCTTGAATGACAACTCCACCTTGCGGTGTTCCTTGAGAGATTTGATACTTGGGAAAGCCTGCCCATTTTATATTACTTATGCGAGCGGTACACTTGCCGTAAGCGCATCAGACCTCTCTACCAAATTCAAACCCGGATCCACACTAACCCGAGAAAAACATGTACTTAAGACTTGACTATACAAAAACTTCAACTAAACATTCCTGAGTATACAAGACTTGTATGAAAACGTGTAACCAACCATTAGAATGGTCTTTCGAAGGGCTATGACTTTTGTGTTTAGTCAAAAGCCCAGATGTAGACGTAACATAGTCGAAAACATTCTTGAAGTTCGTTGGGCACAGAAAATATATTTTTGCACGCATCTTAAAGCAAGATGAACGACACTAGTTCTTATTCCTTTGTACATTTAATCAAAACTATATGCAGAACTTTCTACTCCCTTATTCACCCTCAATAGACCATTTCTCTTCACGAAAATAAGTACACCATCTTCACAAAGAAGAGAGAAGAGGTTGAAGACATCAAATATCTAGGGCACAAGCCCTAGCATTGTATCTACCTTGGAGATCTTCATCTCACAAGTCAAACTCTTTTGAGTCGATATGTCTCCTAGAAAATAACTACAGATCTAGCACCAATGGAGAGGGTAGGAAGCACACCACATTTCTGGCAATTCTGGCCATGAATCTCGTCACTCTCCTTGGCGGCATCTTCTGTAACATTCCTCAAACAACTAGACCCCTAGGAGTGGTTTTGTCATGACTAGGTTATGACAAAACCCTAGGAAGCCCAAGAGGGCCAAGTGAACCTAGGAATGTAGGTGAGACCACTATGGTCTGCAAATAGTAAATTTTTAAACCCTAGTTTAAGATGACCATGGTGCTTCACCAAGACTTCAAGACCCCACCATGGTCTCATCCACCCATTGTAAGGTCCATTAGAGCCCTAATAGTCCCTTGAAGCTAACCCAGGGTGGCCAAGTTGACCTAGAACCACTCTAGGCCTAAATTAGGCAAGGTGCCCTAACTAAGGGCAGTGTGCACTAGTAAAGCCCAACTAACCCTACCAGGGCCTTCCTAGACCTAAAGTGGGGTCAATGGGTCACTAAGGACCTATGGAGGGCAGTCAAAGTGGTTAATTTGACTAAAGTCAACTCTAACCCTAACTGGGTCAAGCTACCCTACTTATGGTCAGTTGACCATCCCCTAGCCAAGTGGACCCCACCCATACCCTACTAACCCTAGAGTGAGGTCAATTGGTCACCTAGGACCCATTGGTGTCCACCCAAGAGGCTAAGTTGACCCTAGTCAACCGTAACCCTAAATCGGTCAAACTGACCTACACAGGGCCAATTGAATTTCCCTTAGCCAAGTGGACCCCACACATACCTTCCTATCCTTATAGAGAGGCCAATGGGTAACCAAGGACCCATTAGGGTCAACCAAAAAGGCTAAGTTGACCCAAGTCAACTCGAGCCCTAAAGTGGTCAAAGTGCACTAATTAAGGGTCAAGTGACCTCCAAAGGGCCAAGTCAACCCTACCTAGACCTTAGGGGAGTCCAATGGGTCACCAAGGACCCACTAGGGGCAACCTCAAGGACCAAATTGACCAAGGTCAACCCTAGTCAAGGTTTAGGTCAAGCTAGCCCAAATGGGCAAACTCAAGCTCAAGCCCAATTCACTTGGGCTAACCTTGTATTGGTAGATGAAATGGATAGGTGGGCTGCCATCAGGGTAGGTAGGAGTCAAATTTCAGGGTTGGTGAGTAGGAGAGAGAAAATCTTCAAATGAAAGAGAGAGAAAGAAAGGGGAGTAATGAGGGAAGACTTTGGGGTTCATCCTTCCCCTTCCCCAACCCCACATTCAACTCACTAGGACAAGGGGAGTACAGTCCCATTTCAACCAGCTGGCCTTTGACTGGTTTGAGCCATGCTTCCCCCCCCCCCACCCACCATGGCTGAAATTTTGACTAAGGGGCCATTAATGACAATGCAGCCTACACCCAACTAACACCCCAACTCGCCTTGTTAAAAGCTTCACTGGACTCTAGGGATTCAGTTCCACATATTACCTGAAGGAGCCAAGGGAGTTCACTGTGCTGTTGCAAAAATCCGACCACCACCACCACCATGACGATCCGGCGATCGGCAAGGCTACAACCACCCACACAGGTCCTCCTCCACTCCTTCTTCCATGTGTAGTTCATAGCAGCCCATAGGGCCAAGGTTCGGGCTCAATTGAGCCTGATCCAAGTTGAAAAATTCCTGGTTTTTCCATGAATTTCACCTTGTCGGGATGGCCAGAAAAAGGCCCTCCGGCGGCTTTGCCGCCTCCTGGCGACAGCCACCACCTCAACGGAGATGGTGGTGGCGGTGGCTGACCAGGGAGATGGTCGGATGGCCGGCGGCAGCAGGTGGAAGAAGCTCCAGGCGGGTTGAATCGGGACCGTCGGTTGGAGGTTGAAGACAACAGGATGTTTTCCAATGGCGCGCCAAGATTCGCGTAGAGATTAAATTAAACTATAGGCTTGAATGAATTTTTTTTTCATTATATCTGTGGACACTCCCATCGTGGAGTTTATTTACTATTTATGTGATTTCTGTGGACTTGCCTTTATTATTTTGCTACAGTTGTGATCGATTTGGCCGGCAGGATCGGCGTTTTATAGTGATGACCTCCCGGGTGTGAAGGTGTCACCGCAAAGCTTCATTTCTAGGTCGAAGACCCCGGTGTTTGAAAACGGGCGGGGGGGGGGGGGGGGGGGGGGGGGGTTGGTCTTGCAAGTGGTATCAGAGCAAACATCGATGGAAAAGTAGCAGTCCACAACCCCTAAGTCACCCCCGCGCGAGTTTAGTTTGGGGACAAACTAAGCAGCGAAATACACTTGCTCCCTCTCCTGTCTGTGGTCTCTGCCATGGTATCCACGACCTCGTCCATGGCCTCGACCTCTAAAATAGTGAGCTGGCGGGGCAGCCGGAGGTGCTGGTGGTGATGCCCCTCTCATAAGGCAGTTCCTCCGAATATGCCCCACGTGATGACAGTTGAAGCATTCTGGTAGGGGATATGCCATACCCCTGGGTCTCTTCATCTCTCGCATCTGGGGTGGCTGAGGGGCCACAACTACTGGTTCCCTCTGCTCCTATCTCACCTCCTGCCGAGGTTGGTCTTCTGCTCTTCTCCCATCTATGACACGGCCCCTCCGCTGATCATTCCTGATTTCCTGGCCCTGATCCTCAGTTGGCCGCTTCCAGCCTCGGGTAGTGTGCCAATCTGCCTCGATCCTTTTCGCCATCTCCAATATTCGAGGAATAGGCCCGTCAGACACGAACAACAGAGCCTCCCTCAGATCCTCTCGCAGTCCCATATAGAACCTCTTGGTGTAACCTAGATCATCCAACTGGTAAGAATCCGCAAATCGGGCCAGATGGTTGAACTACCGATGATACTCCACCACTGTCTTGCTACCCTGTCTCAACTGTAAAAATCTATCTTCCAGCTCGTCTCTGGCCGACTGTGGAAAAAAATGCTCCAATAGTGCGGCCTTGAATTCCCCCCAAGCTATCTCAGCAACCTCTCTGTCAGCAAATGTCATGTCCAGTAATGTCTTCCACCATCTCTTGGCATGGGACTCCAAGCAAGAGACTACCAAGGGCACACTCTCTTCCCACGGGCACCGGATCCCAGTCAGCATCTCATACATAATGTCCAGCCACTCTTTCATCTGAATGGCCAAATCTATCCCCAAGTAGGATGGGGAAGAAAGTCCTCAGAAAATACTCAGCCAGTTGGCCCCTGGGTTTGGCTGCGGAGCCGGAACATGTTGAGCCCTAAAAGCCTCCAGGATACCTGTCAGAGTATGTCCCATCTCTGATTATAGGAATGGAGTGGGGACCTAGGGAGGTGGTGCAACATCCGGAATCTGCTGGACTCCGCACTGTGGTGTAGGCTGTGCTGGGGGCTGCATAACAAAATCCATTTGTAAGTAGTCGATTCAATCCTAATTAAAAGTTATGGTTATAGGACTGATAAACTAGGAAAGAAAACCACAATTAGATTTCTAAGACTTTAAATTACACCATGCATAGTCTTCATCAGCAGCAAGCCCACCTATATATTATTTGATACGGGTGCTTCGCACTCGTTTGTGTCAGAAGCATTCGTGGAAGGGCTGGAAGGCGTGGAGCAGTTCACTGGCTTGGTGATGAGGATATGACTACCAGACGGATTGGAGCTATTCACCACCGCCCGCTGCAACATGGAGGCGGAGATCGGCAGAAAGATATTTAAAGCACCAGCGATGATCATGAAGATGCTTGTCTTTGATTTGATACTGGGAATGACATGGTTGCACTGGAACCATGCTCAGATTGACTGCATGTCAAAGAGGATTACTTTGAGGCATGGGGATTCCGACATCGTCATCGAAGATATTAAACCTATTCCCCCTCTCTTGCTATCATCCATTTAGGCCGTCAAGGACCACTTGCAGGGGGAGGAAGTCTATGAAGTGTTGTTTGAAATGGCTGAGGCCAAGGGTTCCATCTCGGATATCCCGGTGGTGCGTCATTTTGCCGACGTATTCCCAGAGAAGCTACCAAGGCTACCCCCGCACCGGGAGCAAGATTTCCGGATACAGCTAGTGCCGGGGCCTAAGCCAGCATTTAGAGCCCATTACCGGATGGCCCCGAAGGAGCTGACAGAGTTTCGAAGCCAGCTCCAGGAACTAGTGGAGGCCGGATTTGTCCGGCCAAGCTCTTCACCATGGGGAGCCCATTGTTGTTCGTCAAGAAGAAGGATGGGACACTTAGGTTGTGCATCGACTACCGATCACTGAACCGACTGACAGTCCGGAATACCTATCCATTGCCAAGGATAGATGAGCTGTTTGACCAGCTGAAGGGCGCACATTTCTTTTCAAAATTGGATTTGAGGTCGGGCTACTATCAGCTGCGGATTCAGGAGGAGGACATTCTGAAGACTGCCTTAAATAGCAGATATGGGCTATTCGACTTCACCGTGATGCCTTTCGGCTCACGAATGCACCGTTGGCATTCATGAGCCTCATGAATCTGGTGTTCGAGGCATATCTGGATGTGTCCATCATTATATTTATTGATGACATCCTCATTTACTCGAGGACAGAGGAGGAGCACACACGACATCTGACGCTGACCTTAGAGAGACTGCGGGAGCACCAGCTTTATGCGAAGATCAACAAATGTCAATTCTGGCTGAAGGAGGTGGCTTTCCTAGGCCATATCATCAGTGGTTCTGGGTTGGTAGTGGACCCGGCCAAGATTCAGGCAGTTCGGGATTGGCCGCAGCTGAAGTCGGCCACAGATGTGCGGAGTTTTCTAGGACTTCCCGGTTACTACCGGAAGTTCGTGGAGGGATTTTCTCGTATTGCCCTTCCACTCTCATCCCTGAAGAGGAAGGATGTGCCCTTTGTCTGGACCACGCAGTGCGAGGTGGATTTTCAAGAGCTGAAGGGTCGACTAACCGCGGCTCCTATACTTGTCCTTCCTTCCGGGAAAGAGGGATTCCAGGTCGACACCGACGCTTCCTACCAGGGCATGGCTGTGGTGCTGATGCAGAATGGTCATGTGATAGCATACGCTTCTCGACAGTTGAAGAAGCATGAGCAGAACTACCCATTTCATGACTTAGAGATGGGAGCGGTCATATTTGCTCTGAAAGTCTTGCGACACTATCTGTACGGCGTCCATTGCGACATTTACTCCGATCACAAGAACTTGAGGTATGTGGACACGCAGAAAGAGCTGAACATCAGGCAGAGACGATGGGTGGATTTTCTAGCAGATTACCAGTACAAGATGCACTACCACCCAGGGAAGGCGAATGTGGTGGCAGATGCGCTAAGCTAGAAGGCCGCAAACCCTGGAGCAAGAACGTAGTTGATGGCCTTGGAGTTGGTCCAGATGTTGGAAAAGATGCAGATATACTTTTTGTCTGAGGATCACCCTGAGCTATACCTGGAGTACCTATCGTCGTTGATTTCCACAAATGACATTCGAGACCGAGTCAGGTATGGCAGAGGCAAAATGCCCAGCTAGAGCCGATATTCCATGCCTTAGAAGCAGGCACTATTGTAGATTACTCGGTGAGGGATGGTCTAGTGTGCTTCAGAGGACGGTTTTACATACCAGAGGGAGGCCAGGTCCGGGAGGATATCATGATGAAGGCTCATTACAGTCAATATTCAGTACACTCGGGAGTTACGAAGATGACTGCGGACCTGAAGAAGACCATGTACTGGCCAGTCATGAAGAAGGATATCACCAACATCGTGACCCACTGCGAGGCATGCCAACTGGTGAAGGCGGAGTGCAGAAACCCTGCAGGATTATTGCAGCGACTCCGAGTGCCGGAGTGGAAGTTCGATGATATCGCGATGGACTTCATACATGGGCTTCCCCGATCGCGGATGGGGAATGATTCGATCTGGGTGATCGTCGACCGGCTGACGAAGGTAGCCAGATTTATTCTGATCAGGAAGTATGACTCGATTGGTGTGTTGGTTTGGAAGTTTGTGGAGCAGTTCATCCGTTATCATGGTGTGCCCAGGTCGATTGTATCAGACCGGGATGGACGGTTTATGTCTAGGGAGTTGAGATCAGTGCAGACTTACTTGGGCACTCGACTAACATTCAGTACAACGTTTCATCCCAAGTCTGATGGGCAGACAAAACGCACTAATCGTACCTTGGAAGATCTGCTGTGACTTTGCATATTGGATCGCAGTGAGCCCTGGGAGAAGCTATGCCACTGATCGAGTTCTCATATAATAACAGCTACCAATCCAGCATAAGGATGGATCCTTATGAGGCCCTGTATGGATGAAGGTGTAGGACTCCGCTGTCATGGATAAAGGATAAGGATCCGAAGGCTTTGGGTTCAGAGTTTGTCGAGGACACAGAGGCTCAGGTGAGATTGATACGGGACAGGATGCTAGAGGAATAGAGACAACATGCTATTTATTACGATGCTGGTCATCGTTAGGTGGAGTTCCGGGTGGGGGACTAGGTGTTCTTGAAGATCCGACCAATGCATAGGGTTTCACGGGTATGCGGTAGGAAGAAGAAGCTCAGCCCAAGATATATGGTGCCTTATAAGATCCGAGAGCTGATCGGTCCCTTGGCATACAGGCTAGAGTTGCCACCGGAGCTGGCAAGTCTGCACGACGTGTTCCATGTATCCACTCTTAGGAGGGCTCTACTACGCTCGAAGCAGCAGATTACCGCCATGAATGGGCCGGTAACATCTGATCTGTCAGTTTACTTGGAACTGGTCCGGATTGACGATAAGGGAATACGAGTTTTGCGCTACAAGAAGGTTCCATTGGTCAAGGTCTTGTGGAGGAATCATGGTCGAGAGGAGTGTTGGGTATATTGGAAAATGTGTACCAGATTTGAAGAAGCCTCACCCTACTCAATGATATACATCAAGGTGTTTTTGATGTGCTCTGAGTTTATATGTGCAGGTTAAGTAATTGCAGGAAATGCGGAAAAGTTTATAAGTTCATGTGTTGACACCTAGAGATGTAGTGTCGACACTTATGAAGGCTTGTGTTGACACCTAGAGAAGCTGTGTCGACACTGGGAGTATTTGTGTCGACACCAGGAAAGGCAGAGTCAACACCAGAAGAAAAGTGTAGACACATACAGGCAGTGTCGACACACTATGAAGAATACTCAACATATATCATGTCGACACTTAGAGGCAGTGTCGACACCCAGAGAAGCTTAGTCGACATCCAATGTGTCGACACCAGGAAGCTGTGTCAACACACTAAAGGCATTGTCGACATCAACTGTGTCGACACACAGGACTTGTGTCGACACACAACAAGTTTCAACACAGTTAAAGTAAAAGAAGTACTTGTGTCGACACAAAGGAGATGTGTCGACACTCAGCAAGTTTCAACACAAGAAGGCATGTGTCGACACAAAGGAGATGTGTCGACACACAACAGAATTCAACTAAGTTCTAAAGAAGAAGTACGTGTGTCGACACACAGAATCAGTGTCGACACATTCAACAGAAGGCTTGTGTCGACACAAGGAATCAGTGTCGACACATTCTGAAGAAGCAGTGTCGAGAAGATGTTACAACAACACAAGGAGTTGTGTCGACACCATCAAGGCTAGTGTCGACACTTAGTCCACTTGTGTCGACACTTGGTCTATTTGTGTCGACACATAATGAAGTACAGTCTCGACACTTTCATACAGAGACAGTGATTTCAAGAAGTGACTGGATGACTTGACAGCTGCCATTTCAACCGGTCTACTGCAACTGTCAGAGCTGTCAGAAGTTCGTTAGAAACCGGATCAGCCGGTTACCTTGGAGGAAGACTATATAAAGGCCTTTCTCCTTCAACAGTGAAGGATAGAAAAATCAATTAATAAAGAATCAATTTTCAATCAATCCGAAGATTAATACAGATCCAGAGAAAACTGTAAATCAGTATTTTGAAGAAATTTCAGATTAACTTGGAGAGAGAGAACTCCAGTATCTGAAATCAAGAAAGAGACTTGTTAATCAAATCTCTTAAGAAGTAGGTTCTGAACTAGGCTGCAAAGTAGGATCCAGATTTAATTCTCCATCCTAAGAAGGAAGTTGTCAGCCGGTCTACTTTAAGAAGATCATCATTACTGAGTTCAGACTCAAGAAACCTTGAAAAAAGCAAAGACAAAGTTGATCTCAGGGATCAGTGCTATCAAGAACTGATCAAGAAGATTGCCCTCTTCATTCTCTCAAAAACTGAGTGGTGATCTAAAACTTATTATTATCTTTTTCTAGGATCCTAAGGGATCTGAGTTGTAAGCCTAAATTTATAAAGGCTGAGGAAGGGCTTTTGATCCTAAGTGTAGGAGAATCAATTCTCTGAGTGTAGGCCTTGTTGAGGGCTGAGGTAGGGTTGTTTAGCCTGAGTGTAGGTCTTGTTGAAGACTGAGTGGTAGGGCTTTATACCTGAGTTGTAGGAGTGGGGTCACTCTGAGTTGTAGGAACCTGTTTGGGGTTCTGAGCTGTAGGATCTGAGGATCTAAGGAGAAGTGCAGAAGTTAGGCCGAATCTAGTACACTACTAGATAGGCGAAGGGGGAAAGTGGATGTTCCAAGACCTTGGGGAACCACTATAAACACTGTGTGCACTCTGTGAATGTTTGTTTCTGTGATTGTTGTGTTGTGATAGCTGTAGAATTGCATTTGCTGCTTAAAGTTCAAAATAATTTGTCTGCCTTTAAAGTAAAAAGAAAAAGTACACCTATTAACCCCTCCCTCTAGGTGGTTAGACACTATTTCTTTCAAGTGATATCAAAGCGAGGTTACTCAAAAAGGGACTTAACAGTCTGAGTAAGATCCTGTAGGCAGATTCAGAACAAACAAGAATCAAGAAAATGGGTTCTAGTGAGAATCACACAGAGCTGGGGTCCATGAAATTCCCAATATGTAGAAAAGAGATATTTGGCATATGGAAAGAGTGGGTTAGACTCTTTATGGAAGCTTCTGACCCAAGGATATATATTACAGTTAAATAAGGCCCATATGTGCCAATAAAGATATCTATTCTGGATGCAAATCAGAAAACTCCCAAGGACTTCTCTGAAATGACTAAAGATGAAATCATTCTGGCCACTATGGACAAAAGAGCCCAAAATATAATTGTTAGTATCATAGATGATGCAACATTTCAGAACTTAATTCATTGTAAAACCTCTAAAGAAATGTGGGACACATTAATAGTCTATATGGAGGGCTCAGAGGAAGTAAGACAAGATAGGAAGTCAATGTTAAATCAGGAATATGAAAGCTTCAGACAAGGAAAGTCTGATAGCATTACAGAATGTTACAAGCAGTTCTATAGGATTGTTAATGAGTTGATGTCCTATGGAAGAGATTTCAGTAACTATGAGCTGAATGACAAGTTCTTAAGATCCTTGACTAAGGACTGGGACACGAGGATTTGTGCCATTAGGGAAGTGGCCAAACTAGTTGATATACCTCCTCCAACTTTGTTTGGAAAACTGCTATCTTATGAGATGCATTTAATGGCTAGAAGGGAGGAAGAGAAGAATACTAGAGTGGAGCACAAGGAAAAGTCTGTGGCCTTCAAGACTGAAGCCACTAAGAACTATAGAAGCAAGTCTCCATCTCCACCTCAAATAATTACTGAGGCTGTCACAGATAATTCAGATAGCAAGAATTCAGATAGCAGTGAAAGTGATGAAGACTTTGCTGCTTTTACTAGGCATTTTCAAAAATTTCTGAAGAAGAAGCAGTGGAGGTCTATGCATTCCACTTTTCAGCCAAAAGATGACTACCATCAGAAAATAAAGTCATCAAGGAATGACAGAAGCAGGTCCAAGCCAAGCAAAGCTACATCTTCAAACATTATGTGCTATTGCTGCAATAGACAGGGACATGTAGTGCCTGAATGTCCTGAAAAGTGGAAGGAGTCAGCTGACAAAAAGAAGACTCAGTTTAAGGGCAAAAAGGAAAAGTCCTTTGTTACTAAGAAAGACAAGAGTCTGACAGATCAGTCATCTTCAGAAACAGAATCAGAAGCTGAAGCCTACATTGGATTATTTGCTGAAGAGGAAGAAGATGAGTTCATGCAGCTAATGAACTCAATTTATGAGCATGAAGATCATCAGTGCAAGGGACTGATGACTATATCTGAAGGAGATAAGATTCAGGATCAGCCTGGACCAAGTAAGGTACAAAGTTGTTCTTCTAGTTCAATTTATAGTACTGAGTCAGAATCAGATACATCTGCATCAAGTGATGTGGGTGGGTCTGAATCTGAAAGAGATATTCATCAGTTAAATGATGAATATAGAGACTTGTTGCAGGACTTGAAGAAAAGCAAAACCTTGGCCAAAACTCAGGCAAAGGAGATTGCTAGTCTTAAATTAGCTGCTGCTGATTCAGACAAGTTGTTAGATCAGAAACTGAATGAGATAGTCAGACTGAAAAACATTACTGTTATTCAGATGGGTACTATTACATTTAAGAATGATCAAATTAGAAATCTGGAGGTTACACTTCAGAAAGAGAAAGAGATAGTAGCAAGTTTTTCTAAACATAAATGTGTTTTACCCTTGATAGATGAGTTTGTACCTTAAAAGGGTAAGGCTGGATTAGGATTTAAAAAACCTGCCTGGACTGCTAGGTCCAAATCTAAGGGCAAAGCCCCAGCACAAAACAAGAAGCCTGCTGTAGATAATTCAGCCATGGTAGTACCTAAACAAAGGTACAACAGGTTTGAGTGTTGGTATTGTGGCAAGATAGGCCACTTTGTCTTAGATTGTTGGCACAATTCAAGTGTCAAAGAGAGTAGCAAACTGCCTGCTAGAAGAGCTACATGTAGCTTTGTTAAAGGTCAGACTAACCTGCACTAAGGACCCAAGAGTTATTTGGGTTCGAAGGTTAAGTAATCTGTTTTGCAGGTGAGTCCAAGTGGCCATACCCCTATATGGTACTTGGACAGTGGATGTTCCAGGCACATGACTGGAACAAGGGGGTTGTTGAAGGACTATACACCTATCAAGGATGGCCCTATAGTTACCTTTGGTGGTTCAAAAAAAGGAATCATCAAGGGATTTGGTAACATTTCTAGTAAACAGATTATAATTACTCAAGTGGCTTATGTAAAGGGTTTGAAACACAACCTCATTTATATACGTCAGCTGAGTGATTTAGAATATGACATCTCATTTGTCAAGAATGGTTGTCATATCAAAAGGTCATGTGATCAAAAGATCATTTTGACAGGATATAAGAAGAGAAATGTTTATTGTCTTGACTTTGTGTGTGAGAACAATGTTTCTCCTATTTATCTTGTAGCTGTTGAGAGAGTCTCACATTGTGTTAAATGGCACAAGAGGCTGGCTCATCTTAACTATAAGACAATTGGCCAACTCTTTAGCAAAGAGTTAGTGAGGAATGGTCCTCAAGTTAAGTGTATAAAGGATGGGATATGCTCGGCTTGTCAAAAAGGCAAGCAGACCAAATCCACCTTTCATAGCCTTGAGAACAAGGATTCTATGAGGTGTCTATACCTCTTGCATATGGATCTTTTTGGTCCTATGCCAGTTCATAGTCTAGGTAGGAAGGTCTACACATTTGTGGTAGTAGATGACTATTCAAGATATTCCTGGGTGTTCTTCCTAAGACAAAAATCTGAAACCCCAAGTATCTTATATAGTTTTGTTAAACAAATTCAGAATAAGTTGGACAGTACAGTGGTCAAAATCAGAAGTGACCATGGTACTGAATTTTAGTCTGAAAGTGTGACAAAACTGTGTGAAGAATTTGGGATATTTCAAGAATTTTCTTCACCAAGAACACCTCAGCAAAATGGTATTGCTGAAAGGAAAAATAGAACATTGATAGAGGCTGGTAGAACCCTATTGAGTGACACTTCTCTCCCAGAATATTTCTGGGCTGAGGCAGTAAATACTGCATGTCATGTGATCAATAGGGCTACTATCACCAAGTGCCACAAGAAGACTCCCTATGAGATTGTGAAGGGCAGAAAACCAAATTTATCCTATTTCAGGATCTTTGGTTGCAAGTGATATATACTTAACAATGGCAAGTCTTATCTAACCAAGTTTGCTGCCAGATCCCAAGAGAGGATCTTTGTTGGGTACAACAATAATAGTAAGGATTATAGGGTCTAAAACTTGATTACTCAAGTTGTAGAAGAGTTTGTACATGTAGTTTTTGATGAAACAAGACTCATTAAATGTGAATTGCCAAGTAGT
Source organism: Platanthera guangdongensis (assembly GCA_039583875.1). Taxonomy (NCBI): domain Eukaryota; kingdom Viridiplantae; phylum Streptophyta; class Magnoliopsida; order Asparagales; family Orchidaceae; genus Platanthera; species Platanthera guangdongensis. Next base: position 115,338,227 of record CM077163.1, read on the forward strand.
GTTTGTAGCTCTACAGGTATAACTGATAAGATGGACAAGCTTACCATTACAGAAGGTTCTACTACAATTCAGCAAGTGGAAAATGGTGGCTGCTGTCCAGGGGGAGTACAAGACTCTCTAGATGCAGAAGAAGACCAAGAGGTGCAGCATGTTGAAGAGGCTGGAGGTGTACAACCTGAAGACAGACTACCTCCAGCAAATAGACACATAAAGGATTATCCAGCCAATCAAATAATTGGTGATTCCAGACAAGGAGTGCAAACAAGAAGCAGGAATCTGAGTACAGTTCTTTACTCCAGCTTCCTATCCCAAGTAGAACCAAAGAAGTTTGAAGAAGCAGTTCTAGACCCTCATTGGATTGATGTCATACAAGAGGAGCTGAATCAGTTCAGGAGGTGCAAGGTCTGGAAGCTTGTTCCTAAACCAAAAGACCACAATATCATTGGAACAAAGTGGATCTTCAGGAACAAATTGGATGAGAATGGAATCATTATAAAGAATAAAGCTAGACTTGTCGCAAAGGGATATAGGTAGGAAGAAGGTATTGATTTTGATCAAACCTTTGCTCCAGTAGCAATACTAGAGGCAATCAGGATGTTCCTTGCCTATGCAACATATCAAGGGTTTATGGTGTTCCAAATGGATGTTAAGTCAGCTTTCCTAAATGGAGATCTAAAGGAAGAAGACTATGTAGAGCAGCCCTCAGGTTTTGTTGATTCTCTTAAACCTGATTATGTATATAGACTTAGGAAGGCTTTATATGGGTTAAAACAAGCCCCAAGGGCTTGGTATGAAACCTTGTCTAGTTTCCTCATTGAGAACAAATTCTCAAGGGGGAAAATAGACAAGACTCTATTCCTTAGGGAATCTAAAGGCAAGATTATCTTAGTCCAAATATATGTAGATGACATAATATTTGGGTCTACTGAAAGTAGTCTTTGTAGAAAGTTTGCAAAACTTATGCAAGGAAAATTTGAAATGAGCAGTATGGGGGAACTTAAGTTCTTCTTGGGTCTCCAAGTAAGACAGACTAAAGATGGTCTGTCCATATGCCAGTCTAAGTTCACCCTAGAGTTGATAAAGAAGTATGGTATGGAATCATCCACTACCATGAAAACTCATATGGGGTCAAGCATGTCTCTAAGCAAAGATGATGCAGGGAAACCTGTAGATGAAACTTTGTATAGAGGGATAGTTGGCTCCCTACTGTATTTGACTGCTAGTAGACCAGATATTATGTATGCCACATGTGTCTGTGCTAGGTACCAAGCATACCCTAAAGAATCTCATCTGACTACAGTCAAAAGGATTTTGAGATTTCTTAAGGGCACACCTTATCTAGGCCTTTGGTACCCTAGGAATGGAGATTTTGTACTGATAGGTTATTCAGATGCATATTTTGCAGGCTGCAAGGAAGATAGAAAGAGTACTACAGGAACCTGTCAATTTCTAGGTGGAAGACTGGTGTCATGGAGTAGTAAGAAGCAGACCAGTGTGGCAATCTCCACAACTGAGTCAGAATATGTTGCTGCAGGAAGATACTGTGCACAACTTTTATGGATTCAACACCAGCTAGAAGACTATGGTATTCAAGTAAGTAGAACACCTTTATTTTGTGATTCTACAAGTGTCATTTCTATTGCAAATAATCCTGTCTCCCATAGTAGGACTAAGCACATAGAATTTAATACCATTTTCTTATAGAACATGTAGAAAAGAGGACATTTCCGTAGAATATGTTAAAACAGATAATCAGATTGCTGATATGTTTACTAAGCCCCTAGATGAAACCAAATTCAATAATTTTAAAATTGAATTAGGAATGTTGAACTTAGAATAGTTTCATAAAATTGGCTAAGTAAAATGGTGTCGACACATGAAGTTGTCTGTGTCGACACATAGAAGTGGTGTCGACATTTCAGAGAAATGGTGTCGACACATCTAGATAGTCTGTGTCAACACTTCAGAGAAGTAGTGTCGACACATCCAGAGTAGGTGTCGACACATCCAGGGTGGTGTCGACACTTAGGATTAACACAAATTCGTCAAGTGAAGTATCGACTAATCGTCGAGCGCAGATGTTTAAGTGTCGACACATATATTTTGTCGACTATATTTGTGTCGACACATAGTTGTCGAGACATTAGACGTAGTGTCGACACTTTTCAACAGTGTTGACACATTTACAGTATTTTGACACGCCTTTTCACCTTCGATTTTAGAAATGTATAAATAGGTCTTCACCATTGTTTGTCGACACGCACTCCATAGTTTTGAGACCACACTTGTGTGTCGACATCTCTCTTCTCTAAATTCAAAATTTCTCCAAACCCTAATGGCGCCCATGCTAGAAGAGAACATCAACGAAGGTTATGAGCTAGTGCGACATGCCTTTGACGATGCGGAACCAAAATTCAAGGTGTTGTAACCCTAGTTGCAGTGACTGGGTTAGAGTATCTAGTTTCAGAGCCAATCAAGATTTGGAAGAAGGAGGTCCTCGAATTCTTTAGTGCAGCTACCCTTGATGAAACTGGTCTTAAGATTAAATCCAAAGTCCATGGAGTTAAGGTGAAAGTCACCCAGAAAAGTCTAAGAAAAGTTCTACATCTACCTAGAACTAAAGAAGAGGAAGATGTACCTGCATCAAAGATAAGGGAGGCACTGCAATGGTGTGGACTAGCTTCAAGCATGAAGATTGGATCCGTTTTTAATAGGAAAGGCATGAACTTGCAGGGCAAGTTCTTGTCTGAAATAGTAGGAAAGGTGATTCTGAGCAAGCCAGGTGGGCATGATAGAATATCAGCTCACATGTTCAGTTTAATGACAAGGATCATTTTCAATCTCAAAACTGATTGGTCAGCAGTAATGTTTGACAAGATAAAGGAAAGTCTGAAGAAGCCCAATCTGGGTAGGATTATGAGTTTGTACTTGGCTGGAAGTATTCCAGAAGTCATGAACCAAGCTGCTGGTTCTAAGTTAAACCACATGAGGAAAATGGACATCAGAATTTTCTCAAGGCGGGATAGAGTGTTGACAAAGGACATGCCCACTCCATAAAAGGAAGTTCCTCAACAGAAGAAGAAGAAAGCCATTGTGGCTCCTGAATCCTCAAGTAGCTCAGAGGAGCAAGTAGTTTTCAGTTCTAATGAGGATGAAGCTTATAAGGAAGCAGCAGATGTTACTGGAAGGTCACTAGTAAGGACTTAAGATGCCCAGAGGCAGGGGGAGCTACCATCTGCTAGCCCCATTCATCTGAATCCACTCCAAGGGGAGCCTCAACATGTGGATGAGCCAACTCACTTAAACAGTGAAAGGGCAACACAAACCATTCTTGAGGTAATCAATGAAGTTAATCAATCAATTTTTCATATTGAGGATGAAGTATTGACTGAATCTTTAATTGATGTTGATCAGCAAACTCAGATACATTGTCAACCACAAGATGTTGTCATGGAAGACACATCAGTTGCAGATAATGCTCCGGAGATAAGAGATTCTCCAGTCCCTACACAACAGGAGTTTACTCTAGAAGTTCTATTCCCAAATTTATTACAGACTGATTTTGAGGTAGAGAAAGCAGCTTTTGAGGGGGAGAAGGTCAATCTTGAGGGGAGCATGTAGAGTTTCAAGAGGAGACTGTAAGAAATGAGAATGAGGAGCAAAGGATGCAGGGGGAGTTACCTACTCCACAGGATAGAGTAGACATTGCTAGTACTTCTGATTCTGAAGATGAAGAGGCTGCTAGAGCCAAAAAAAGAAAGCTACAGGTTTTCAAAAGGAGAAGCCAGACCTACAAGAAAGCACTGCAAACCATTATTCCACAGCCTGCCCCAACTGTTGATTACAGCTCCTTGTTGGTGGCTTTGTAGATCAAGATGGATGACCAAAGGCAGGCTCTAGAAAAATATATGGATGAAGGACATAAATCACTTCAATTTGATCTGGCTCAAGACATAAAATCTATAAGATTTGAAGTTAATCTGAATAAGATAAAAATGACTGATTGTTTGCGCAAAGGAGGCAATGCAGTGGTATATCTGGCCACTCATCAAGAGAAGATAAAGACACAGGTTGATGATATGACAGTGAAACAAGGATATGTCCTGGAAAATCAGATTAGGATGAATGATAATCTGACTGCCTCTCATAATGCCATTGTAAGTGAAATGAAAAATATTGCCAATGCACAAACTGAGGCTAGAACTACAGCCCAAGTAGAGTTTGCTAAGAAATTACAAGAAAACCTAACTGCTGTACAAACTGCAATTGAAGATTCTCAAAAGGCTATTACTGAAAATCTCCAAAAGTTAAAACCTTTTTATAAAGATGGTGTTACCTATCTGAATGCTCAAATCAAATTTCAGAAGGATGATCTTAGAGATCATATAGAGAGAGAAGTTATAAAGGGGGAGAGGGTATTAGTCAAAGCAGGCTCTGACCATGCTAAATGGATTTCAAACAGCATCAGAGCTACCCATGTATATCCACCCTTGTGTGATGATGATAATGTAGCAGAATCTGGGATAAATCCTGCATATTTTTGAGGTGAGCCAGCTGAAGTTGCTCAAGTGATCTACCCTCCAGCATATTTTGAGATGATACATCAGGATGTACAATCTATGTATAGCCCTCCTAATGGTAATAAGAATATTATTTTTGAGAAAGTAGATAAGCATGTGCCTGAGGAAGTTTTGAAAGAGCAAGAAGCTCAATTATCTAAGAAGAGGTTCAGAGAAAAGGCAGAGTTAAGGCCTGATTTTGAACAGTGGAGCCCAACTTCTAGGAATATCATATTGACTGCTTGGAAAGCTGCAAATGATAATTTCCTAGAAAGGCGCAAATGGTACTCTGACCAAGAGTGGAGAAAACATGAAGCTAGGCAAGAGGCCATAGTTCAGTACAGAAGGAAGGCTAAAGTAGGGAAGCTACCTCCTAATGCACAGGAGCTTAGCAAGTATTTCCCTAAGCCTTATCATTATTTTGAGAGACAAAAGATAAGGGCTGAAGAATTAAAGAAGAAAGATATTAAGGGCAAGAAGCCTGCTGATGACATTGATGCTCCAGTTCAAGACAAGATTCAATCAGGCAAGGACATTATCATCAAGGAGCCAGAGCAGCCATAGAATAGAATTTTCTTAAGTTTACAACTTTGTAATCATTTGCATTAAAATCCATGTAAACTTTTGATAAATGAAACTATTGGAAGTTGTAACAAAACAATGTTTAATGTTCAATCTATTACATTGTTATTCTGAGAAGATTGTTTATACATGTTTTGTTTAGTATTTACCCTGTAATATAATACTGTTATACATCATATTGAGTATTTTTTATGAATGGTGTATATCATTGACTAATGGTTATGACTTCTCCAAATAGGGGGAGATTGTTGGGTACATTGGAAAATGTATACCAGATTTGAAGAAGCCTCACCCTACTCAATGATATACATCAAGGTGTTTTTGATGTGCTCTGAGTTAATATGTGCAGGTTAAGTAATTGCAGGAAATGCAAAAAAGTTTCTAAGTCCATGTGTCGACACCTAGAGATGCAATGTCGACACTTATGAAGGCTTGTGTCGACACCTAGAGAAGCTGTTTCGACACTGGGAGTATTTGTGTCGACACCAGGAAAGGCAGAGTCGACACCAGAAGAAAAGTGTCGACACATACAGGCAGTGTCGACACACTATGAAGAATACTCAACATATATCATGTCAACACTTAGAGGCAGTGTCAACATCCAGAGAAGCTTAGTCGACATCCAATGTGTCGACACCAGGAAGCTGTGTCAACGCACTGAAGGCATTGTCGACATCAACTGTGTTGACACACAGCAAGTTTCAACACAGTTAAAGTAAAAGAAGTACTTGTGTCTACACAAAGGAGATGTGTCAACACTCAGCAAGTTTCAACACAAGAAGGCATGTGTCGACACAAAGGAGATGTGTCGACATACAGCAGAATTCAACTAAGTTCTAAAGAAGAAGTACTTGTGTCGACACACAGAATCAGTGTCAACACATTCAACAGACGGCTTGTGTCGACACACAGAATCAGTGTCGACACATTCTGAAGAAGCAGTGCCGAGAAGCTATTACAACAACACAAGGATTTGTGTCGACACCATCAAGGCTAGTGTCGACACTTAGTCCACTTGTGTCGACACTTGGTCTATTTGTGTCGACACATAATGAAGTACAGTCTCGACACTTTCAGACAGAGACAGTGATTTCAAGAAGTGACTGGATGACTTGACAGCTGCCATTTCAACCGGTCTACTGCAACTGTCAGAGCTGTCAGAAGTTCGTTAGAAACCGGATCAGCCGGTTACCTTGGAGGAAGACTATATAAAGGCCTTTCTCCTTCAACAGTGAAGGATAGAAAATTCAATTAATAAAGAATCAATCTTCAATCAATCAGAAGATTAATACAGATCCAGAGAAAACTGTAAATCAGTATTTTGAAGAAATTTCAGATTAACTTGGAGAGAGAGAACTCCATTATCTGAAATCAAGAAAGAGACTTGTTAATCAAATCTCTTAAGAAGCAGGTTGGGAACCAGGCTGCAAAGTAGGATCCAGATTTAATTCTCCATCCTAAGAAGGAAGTTACCAGCCGGCCTACTTCAAGAAGATCATCTTTACTGAGTTCAGACTCAAGAATCCTTGAATAAAGCAAAGACAAAGTTGATCTCAGGGATCAGTGCTATCAAGAACTGATCAAGAAGATTGCCCTCTTCATTCTCTCAAAAATGGAATGGTGATCTAAAACTTATTATTATCTTTTTGTAGGATCCTAAGGATCTGAGTTGTAAGCCTAAATTTATAAAGGCTGAGGTAGGGCTTTTGAGCCTGAGTGTAGGAGAATCAATTCTCTAAGTGTAGGCCTTATTGAGGGCTGAGGTAGGGCTGTTTAGCCTGAGTGTAGGTCTTGTTGAAGACTGAGTGGTAGGGCTTTGTTCCTGAGTTGTAGGAGTGGGGTCACTCTGAGTTGTAGGAACCTATTTGGGGTTCTGAGCTGTAGGATCTGAGGATCTGAGGAGAAGTGCAGAAGTTGGGTCGAATCTAGTACACTACTAGATAGGCGAAGGGGGAAAGTGGATGTACCCAGACCTTGGGGAACGACTATAAACAGTGTGTGCACTCTGTGAATGTTTGTTTCTGTGATTGCTGTGTTGTGATAGTTGTAGAATTGCATTTGCTGCTTAAAGTTCAAAACAGTTTGTCTGCCTTTAAAGTAAAAAGAAAAAGTACACCTATTCTCCCCCCTCTAGGTGGTTAGGCACTATTTCTTTCAAGGAGCACACATGGGAGCCTCAGGACCTGATGCAAAAAAGGTACACAGAGCTTTTCAGTCAGGTACTACTGACAACCTCTCGGGATGTTACAATTTACCTTTCATATTTGAAACCTCGTAGGCCTAACTAAAATTTCGAGGACGAAATTTTTTTGTTTATATATTGGGATTTGTAACATCCCTCAAACAACTAGCCCCTAGGAGTGGTTTTGCCATGACTATGTCATGACAAAACCCTAGGAAGCCCAAGAGGGCCAAGTGAACCTAGGAATGTAGGTGAGACCACTATGGTCTGCAAGTAGTAAATTTTTGAACCCTAGTTTAAGATGACCATGGGGCTTCACCAAGACTTCAAGACCCCACCATGGTCTCATCAACCCATTGTTAGGTCCATTAGAGCCCTAAGGGTCCCTTGAAGCCGACCCAGGGTTGCCAAGTTGACCTAGAACCACTCAAGGCCTAAATTGGGCAAGGTGCCCTAAATAAGAGTAGTGTGCCCTAGTAAAGCCCAACTAACCCTACCAGGGCCTTCCTAGACCTAAAGTGGGGTCAATGGGTCACTATGGACCCATGGAGGGTAGTCAAAGTGGTTAAGTTGACCAATGTCATCTCTAACCTTAAATGGGTCAAGCTAGCCAACTTAGGGTCAGTTGACCATCCCCTAGCCAAGTGGACCCCACCCATGCCCTACTAACCATAGAGTGAGGTCACTGGGTCACCTAGTACCCATTGGAGTCCACCCAAGAGGCCAAGATGACCATAGTCAACCCTACATGTTGGATCCCTAGTTTGATTTGGTCTAGGTTCACTAACTTAGGATCTTGTGACCCACAATGTATAGCCAGAGTCATAGTTGTGTCCTAGATTCTAGGGAAAGTCCTTTGAGTCAAAATCATATGGACCAGCTATCAACAAGACTGCCAGAGAGTCAAGACTTAGAAGATTTCAAGAATCTGTAAAGTGAGTTCGACGTTTGTCGAACTCAGGTCGACGATAGTCGTGCTCAGCTCAACGATCTCAGAGTAAATTCTCTGAGCTGAGCTCGACGAACTTGGAACTCAGGTCGACGAAAACTTGGACATTACAAAAACACTTCAAGTTTAGAAAACATCAAGATATTCTAAGTCCTTAGTATCAGACTTTGGTCAACGAACTTAGTTCTCAACTCGACGAACTCTAATCTTTGGTCGAAGAATCTTTGGACTAATACAACATTCTGTCAAGACTATGTTCTCTAGTCTCTGGTCGACGAACTCAGTTCTCTGCCCGACGAATTATGAAATTATCTACTTCAACAACTTAGAACTAAAAGAACTTGTGTCGACACTCAGAGTATATATCAACACCAACTGAGTCCACACTAGAAGAACTTGTATCGACACCCAAATCATCAGTCGACAACTTGGAAAGGTTATGTCGACACCACACAGAAGACTTGTGTCGACACACAGAATATTTGACAACTCCAGAATAGTTACTGAACTCCAGTCGACGAACACATTCACCAGCTCGACGAACTTCAGACACAGAATAAGCAAAGTTCAGAAGAGACAGCAGTTTAGTTTCCAGCTCGATGATCATGGAACTCAGCTCGACGAACAGAAGCCATATGGTCGACGAACACAACATCTCAGCTCGACAAACTATGGACTTAGTTGGACGATTTCTGTCATCTGTTCGACGATTCCATACTGAGTCATTTCCAGCCCTGTCTCTATGATTACTGCAATAATTCCTGAGTAATCAATGCTGTAACATTCTCTAAATATAACCGTTAGAGGAGCATTGATTAGGATATTCTCCAGGATTATTGTTTGCCATTTTTCCAAGTTACAGTTGGGGAAATTATTCAATGCTGCTTAGTCTCTAGGCCGTCTGCATTGAATGGAGAAGGAATTCAAAATTCTAAAGACATTTTTCCCCAGAAAATATGGAAGAGATTTTTCTCTTTTCCAGTACAATAGAGAGACGGAAAAGATTATTCCTGCTTTCATCAAAAGATATTCAGAAGCAGATCTTCATTGGCTTTCTCAATCTGTCAGTAATTTGAAGAAGAAGCAAGAAGAACACCTCTCTTAAATCAAGAGTCTTCCTGTTCTTCTTCTTCAGGACCTTGCTAAGACATTCAAGAACCATCGGTCTAAAGCTCCTGGATCAAGTCTCTCAACTGAAAGCCTATCACCCTGTGCAAAGCTCCAGTTATTCTGAACTCTTCTACATCTCAGGGGGAGCTTTGACAACATCACTGAATCCACATAGTCTTCTCATTGTGATTGAGAAAAGAAGACTTTCATCACTCCCTCATCCCCACCTTTGTAAAGGGTTGTCATCTCCCTTCAAAAGTGATTCCTGGTTACAAGTCACCTGATCAAAAGACTTGAGGGTTTGGTTTTTGAGCACCTGATCAAAAGATCATTGGTGTCAGGCACCTGATCAAAAACCTGAGTGGATTCCTACCAGGGTGGTAGAAGAGTGGATGTACCCAGTTGGGGAACCACTATAAAATTTCTTGTGTCGTCTGGTTGCCCCTTTTCTTTTTTTGTTCTTGCTGTGCTTGTGTTTTTAGGACTGATGTGTGATTATTTACTTTACTTTAATTCGGCACACTTTAATTTCATCAGAAGCTGTAACAGTTTTATAGGGACCTACAAATACTCTATTCACCCCCCTCTAGAGTATATTAGATCTAACTCATCACTTTCACTAACCCTAAATGCGTCAAACTGACCTGCACAGGGCCAATTGAATTTACCTTAGCCAAGTGTACCCCACGCATACCTTCCTAACCCTAGAGAGAGGCCAATGGGTCACCAAGGACCCATTGGGGTCAACCAAAAAGGATAAGTTGACTCAAGTCAACTCTAGCAATAAATTGGTCAAAGTGCCCTGATTAAGGGTCAAGTGACCTCCAAAGGGCCAACTCAACCCTACCTAGACCTTAGGGGAGGCCAATGGGTCACCAAGGACCCACTAGGGGCAACCTCAAGAACCAAATTGACCAAGGTCAACCCTAGTCAAGGTTTAGGTCAAGCTAGTCCAAATTGGCTAACTCAAGCTCAAGCCCAATTCACTTGGGCTAACCTTGTATTGGTGGATGAAATGGACATGTGGGCTGCCATTAGGGTAGGTAGGAGTCAAATTTCAGGCTTGGTGAGTAGGAGAGAGAAAAATTTTCGAATGAAAGAGAGAGAAAGAAAGGGGAGTAATGAGGGAAGACTTTGTGGTTCATCCTTCCCCTTCCCCAACCCCCCATTCAACTTACTAGGATAAGGGGAGTACAATCCCATTTCAACCAGCTGGCAATTGACTGGTTTGAGCCATGCTTCCTCCCCCACCCACCAAGGCCGAAAGTTTTGACTAAGGGGCCATTAATGGCAATGCAGCCTACACCCACCTAACACCCCAACTCTCCTTCTTTAAAGCTTCACTGGACTCCAGGTATTCAGTTCCACACATTACCTGAAGGAGCCAAGGGAGTTCACAGTGCTGTTGAAGAAATCCGACCACCACTACCACCACCATGATGATCCGGTGATCGGCAAGGCTACAACCACCCACACAGGTACTCCTCCACTCCTTCTTTCATGGGTAGTTCATAGCAATCCTTAGGGCCAAGGTTCGGGCTCAATTGAGCCCGATCCAAGTTGAAAAAAATCCTGGTTTTTACATGAATTTCACCTTGT